>SJXQ01007331.1:0-87243 GCA_006408695.1 Aepyceros melampus | reverse complement strand
GCCCCACACCCTCTCTCTGGATTATCCCCGTGCATCAGTCCCAAGCATCCTGCATCAAACCTGGACTGGCAATTCGTTTCACTTATGATATCACACATGTTACACTGCCACTCTGCCAACCCATCCCACCCTCTCCCTCTCCTACAGAGTCCAAAAGGCCGTTCTATACATCTGTGTCTCTTTTGCTGTCTTGTGTACAGGTTTATCATTACCATCATTGTAAATTCCATATATATGTGTTAGTATACTCTTTGGTGTTTTTCTTTCTGGCTTACTTCACTCTGTATAATTGGCTCCAGCATCATCCATCTCATTAGAACTGATTTTTTTTTTTTAGAAGTTTACTTTTTGAATAATATTTTTGAAAGCTAAAAAACTTGAGCTTTTAGGGATGTATTTATTTGCATTAAGATCTTCTTTTATTAAACTTATGGATTTACTCATTTATTTTTGGCTGCACTGGGTCTTCCTTACTGTCTGTGGGCTTGCTCTAGTTTCGGCGAGCGGAGGCTACTCTGTGTTATGGTTTGAGGCCTTCTCATTGCGGGGGCTTCTCTTGTTGCAGAGCTCGGGCTCCAGGCACACGGGCTTCGGTAGTTGTGGCTCTCAGGCTCTACAGCGGGGGCTCAGAAGTTGTGGCGCACAGGCTTAGTTGCTCCATGGCATGTGGAATCTTCCCAGACTAGGGATCGAACCTGTGTTTTCTGAAACGGCAGGCGAATTGTTAACCACTGGGCCACCAGGGAAGTCCTTATAGTAAGATTTTTTTAAAACAAGGTAAATAAAAATATAGAATTGAGGGACTCCCCTGGTGGTCCAGTGGCTAAGACTCTCATCTCTCAATGTTGGGGCCCTGGGTTTGATCCCTGGGTGGGGGATCCCACATGCCACAGCTAAGACCCTGTGCAGCCAAATAAATAAATAAAATAAGTTAGAAAATATATATATATATAAAATTGAGGATAGTTAGGCAGGGAGATAGGGTAGGTAAGAAGTATAGCATTGTTGCCAATAATCTCTTTTTCTTTTAATGTGCATTGTAATATTTTTAAGAGGGATAGCCAGGATGGAGTGTTTACCAAACAGTTTATCACTTCATTGTTTTTGATTTTCAAGCTTCTCCAGGGGAGGTGCTGCATTTCATGGGTGATGTAAACTTGGAGGGTAGTTAATAGTTAGGATGGCAGGTCCTGGTTGGCTAAATCCAAGGGGCACAGGTCAACAGGATACAATTTAACAGGAGTAAACATGTTGACGTTGGTCTCAAATGTCAGCAGCAAAGGTATAGCTAGAATTAGGACCAGTGACTCTTTTTGTTTGTTTTGTCTTGGCCACGTGCATGACATGTGGGATCTTACTTCCCTGGATGGTGGATCAGACTTCCGCCTCCTGCGGTGGAAGCACAGACTCTGAAGCACTGACCGCCAGGGAAGTCTAGGATTAGTGATTTTTTAAAAAAAGAAACAGTCTAGGATTTTATATGAATGCAGTTTCAATAAGCTATCAAGCTCATTTGGCAATAATCTAGTTCTTAAATTGAGGGGTAGGTACATAATGTTCATTTTATTACTAGATTTTGTACCTTACATATGTTACTGGAAATTCTTTTGAATGTGTTGCAATTGAAAACATCACTGGTGTCTACTGTTTTTGCATGTTAAATTTGCAAACAGCAATATAGATAAAAATCAGGAAGCCATACAATTTTATAATTGGAAGAGGCCTTCAAGATGATGGCTAATCTGAAAGGTAACCATTTAAAAATTAAAACTACTAGGGAATATTTATAGTTTGGGAAATTGGGGATGACTCTAAACATAAAAGCAATGGTAAACGTCATGAAAAAAATTGAGGTTTTATTTAATTAAAATGTAAACTTGATATGTCAAAAATCATCTTAAAATTAAAAGGCAAATGTTAAACTGATTAAAAATATGCCATAAGCAGGGACTACCCTGGTGGCTCATTGGTAAAGTCAGCCTGTAGTGCAGGGGACTTGGGTTCAATCCCTAGTTGGGGAACAAAGATTCCTCATGCAACTGAACCAGAGCAGTGCAGCTCCTGAAGCCTGCATGCTCTGGAGCCCTCACCACAACTGGAGAGACTGTGCTGCAACTAAGAACCCATACAGCTAAATTAAAAAAAAAAAAAAAAGCTACAACTATATACCAGCCCAGCGTTGACACCCTTAGTATAACATTATGACAGCTTACAGAAAACCCCGAACGAACTTTTTGGCCAACTCAATATAAAGACTCCATAAAATCAGTAGGAAATATAGTAATACCAAAGTTGAAAAATGGCAGTGGACGTTAGCACGATGAAGGAAACTATCAACAAAAGGAGAAAACAGCCTACGGAATGGAGAAGATATTTGCAAACAATATGTCTATAAGGAGTTAATATCTAAAATACAGAATTCAACATTTTAAAAAAGTGTTTAAAAAATGGGCAGAGAACTTTAGAAATAGACATTTATCCAAAGAGGACATACATATGACCAATAGACTTATGCAATGTTCTATGTCACTAATCTTCAGGGAATTCTAAATCAAAACCACAATGAGGGGCCTCCCCGGTGATCCAGTGGTAAGACTCTGCACACCCATTGCAGAGGGCCCGGATTCCCTTCCTCGTTGGGGAAGGAAGATGCTGCATGCTGGGCAGCAAGGCAAAAAGAAAACAACAACCCCTAAACAAACAATTCCCTGGTGGCTCAGATGGTAAACTGTCTACATTGCGGGAGACCCATTTGATCCCTGGGTCGGGAAGATCCCCTGGAGGAGGAAATGGCAACCCACTCCAGTGTTCTTGCCTGGAGAATCCCATGGACAGTGGAGCCCAGTGGGCTACATACCACAGGGTCGCAAAGAGTCGGACACACTGAGCGATTTTACTCACTAAACAAACAAACAGTGACCCATGATAATATCTCACCTCACACCTGTCAGAAAGGCTATCATAAAAAAACAAGTATTAGTGAGTAAGTATTAGTGAGGATGTGGAGAAAACTTTGGTACAGGAAGCGACTTCAGTGTGCACATTCAACAGTAGTCCCTGGGAGCTCCTGGCAGTCCGGTGGTTAGGAGTCAGCGCTCTCACTGCCTAGGCCCTGTTTCAATCACTGGTGGGGAACTAAGATCCAAGCCCCTCGACTGATGTGACAAAAAAAAAAAAAACAAAAACCAAAAAACAGGAATGGCTAAACAGATGATAGATACTCAAACATGGACTATTTTGTAGCTTTCAAAGTGTATTGGGTGTGATGGAGATCTCAGCCTGAGGTTTTCTCTGACCTGGAGTTTGTTCCTTGGACCATCCTTAAGCCCTTCCCTGGAGGTCAGAGACAACTGTGGGTATCTGATTGATCCCAGGTGTTAGTCCACTTCCCCCCACACCCCCCAGTAATGAATTCCCTATTTCCCCAAAGAGGAGGAAACCTCCAGTCCTTGTTTGAAAATGCTGTGTTGGAAGGGTTCAGAAGGGTTTAGATGGCAGAATTAAGACTCCTTCATCCCTAGGGTGGGCTTCCCAGGTGATGTAAAGAACCCACCTGCTAATGCAGGAACTGTAAGAGAGGAAGGTTCAATCCCTAGGTCTGGAAGATCCCTTGGAGAAGGAAATGGCAACCCACTCCAGTATTCTTGCCTGGAGAACCCCATGGAAGAGGAGCCTGGTGGGCTACAGTCCATGGGATCAGAAAGAGCTGGACACGGCTGAAGAGACCTACCATTTAGGGATCATACCCTAGAGTAGCAATGGGAATCTCCTGTTACTCTTAGAAGAGGAAGACTTAGTTAATACATCCAGCTCTCAGTTGTACTGAAAGGAGGAGTAATGCCAGGGAGGAAAAGGAATCCACTGAGTAAACAAATTCAGCTCCCTACTGTCCACCTCTTTCAGCCAACATCCTATCGAGAGGATCCCTATGCGGCTCCTCTCCTCTCTCCTTCATTAGGCAAAAGCTTCGGCCACCTTCACTGTGAGCTGGGAACACAGATCCAGGTCCCTGTCCCCAGGGCTTCCACACATCTCCAGTGGAGGCAGACGCCCTGGACCTGCAGCGAGGGCAAGGTGGGCGAGCAGAGTGAGCAGGGCAGCTGGAAAGCGGCCTGTGCCACCCCCGGAGGTGACATAGTGACACTGACTCTGCAATTCTGTGGACTGTCCATGGAACTCTGCAGGCCGGACTCCTGGAGTGGGTAGCCTTGCCCTTCTTCAGGGGATCTTCCCAATCCAGGGATCTGATCCAGGTCTCCTGCACTGCAGGCGGATTCTTTACCAGCGGAGCTACCAGGGAAGCCCAGTGATATTGAAGGCCTGAGCTAATGTTTCAGGGTTTCAGGTAGGAGGATGCTGGGGCGGGCCAGGCGGTGATCTAGGCCGAAAGGGGGACGGAGGAGGGCAGAGGGAACGGTGCTCCGGAGGGGCCAGAAGCCCGGCCAATGTCAGCGGAGGCTGGAGCAGTGGGCAGGATTTGGGGTTGTGCCGGGCAGCGGGGCCCCCACCAAGGGGGATCTCTACCCGGCCTTTCCCATGGCCTGCTTCCCACGCCCTCGCAGCCTCCTGCTCTGCCCTTGGGGGGACGCTTCTGCCCGCCCCCCACCCCCATCCCAAGTCGGGCGCACTGGCCGCGGGCTCCCGGGGCTCGGCCCACAGGTGCCTGTTACTGGGGGCTCCCTCTTAACCAGGTAAAGGGCTGGGGCGCCCGGCGTGGCTTGGCAAGCAAGGGCTCGGATTTCCTACCTTTGACTTTGCTGTTTGATCCCCTCCTAGGAAGACTTATTTATAGAAACCAGTGGTTCCATCACCGCCTGCTCTCCGGCTTTTGCTGTTTTCGAGATGCCTGATGGGTGGCTGGTTGCAGGCCGCCTTCCAGCCTACAGTCTTGCTCCCCACGCGCTGCGTCCCAAGTTCCAATTTGGCGGCATCCGCAGCTCTTGGCTTCTCTGGGAGATGGCTCTTTTCTCCCTTCAGGGCCCTGTGGTTCCTGAGATGCTTCTTGCTTTTCTACACTCTGACTTTCTCTTTTTTTCCCCCACCAGATTTACTGTTATTTTCTTATAGACTTTTAGCTCTGGGGACGAAGAAGCAGGGTTTGCATAGAGGCTTTTAAAAATCCAAGGTTGATTACAAAGCAGGGGAGATTAACAAGGGGACATTGCAGCCTTGCCTCTGAGGAGCCTGGACAGTGTTACCTCTATGGGAACCAAATTCAGTGAAAACCGGGAAGCAAAGTCCAGACTGAGGTTGTGAGGGGCTGTATGACAGCTCCTGGCTTCCCCATCCACTCTTTCCGTGGAACGTCCCTTTCAGACTCATGAAATTTTCAGTAGCAATGCTTTATAACAGGTATATGACTTTTACCCCCTCCTTTTTAAGCAGGGTTTGGCTTTCTCTAATCACTAAGTTGCAGTTCCCAGGGGAAAATGTTCAGGTTGGCTGAGAGAAAAGAGGAAAATTATGATGTGATTCATCGGTCTCTTTTTGTGGCACTTTCAGCCACAAGGAGAGGACCTGACCATCCTGGGTGTTACTGCAGTGTCTGCCATTTCAGGCTGAGTCTGCTTTGTTTGTTTTGGGGAAAATCCATGAAACTTGTGATTGGTACAAGCATGACTCTTGAATTTTCATATAATTGCAGTGCTGCATAATATGCAGTGATATGCATAACTGGATATGCATAACCAAGATATGTCTTGGTTTTAAGATCTTTATACATTCTGAACTGAATGAACTGATACATTCTATACACTTGGAGATTCTCTTTTTTAATAACATTTTTTGATGTGGACCATTTTAAAGTATTGAATTTGGTACAATATTGCTTTTGTTTTGATTTTTTTGGCCTCGAGTCATGTGGATCTTAGTTCCCCAGCCAGTGATTGAACCTGAACCTCCTGCCCTGGAAGGTGAAGTCTTAAGCACTAGCCTGCTTGGGAAGTGACTAATTTTTTTTTTTAATTTTTTTTCCATTATGGTTTATCATGGGATACTGAATATAGTTCTCTGCTATACAGTAAGACCTTATTTATCCATTTCTGTAGGTATGTATACGTGAGTCTGCTTTTTAAGTCATCTTGACCTGTGTTTTGCTGGATGGCACGCATACTCCCAGAGCTCTCTGGCTTAGGCCCTTTCAGCTTCTGACCCTTCAGTCCCTTTACTCTTCCAGTTGTCCCTTGATGCCCATCTGTCTGTCCCTTGGTTCTTTCTTGCCCCTTTCTCATTGCTCAGATATGCCCTGGATGGGCCCTGGGCTGGGTGGGGAGATGTGCTGCCAATGATCTTTCTCATTTCATTTTATGAAAAAAAAATTTTTTTGGCCTGGCTGTGTGGCTTGCGGGATCTTAGTTTCCTGATTGAATCCGAATCCCGGCAGTGAAATCCCAGAGCCCTAACCATTGACCACCAGGGAATTCCTTTTTTCATTTAAAGTGTAATGGTTTTAGTCCGTTTCCCCATTCATTCGTTTGACCCCAATAACTCGTCCTCTAAAAGTGAGATCGTTTTTCAGAAAACAGGACAGAATTGCTCAGAAGACAAACTCGGTGCTTGGAGGGAGCAAGGGGCATCTCATCTCCTTGCGGTGTAGTCTCTGATCCACCGAGGAGGTTTAGACTTTTGAGGCTGCTAAGGGCTTTCTGAAGGAGCATGGCATTGTCAGTTCTGGAAACTTATGGTACTGACCAGTCCAGCTGCTGGTCCTGGTCCTGTCTGATGGGCAGGTGACTCTTCACAGATGGTGACTCCCCTCTCCAACCAGGAAAACTTTTATTATGCGCCTGGGATATAAAGGACCATTCCCCTCTGCTGGATAAAGACAAGTTTGCTTTCTATGGAGAAAATTTTGTGAGTACTTCGCTCTCTAGTGGCCAACTGGGTGAAAGAGGTAACAGTTTTACTTCACTTTACAAATAGAAGTTAGGGGCCAGTTTAGCGTCGGGAAACTTTTGTGGAGTGTCTACTGTGCCGTCACAGTGCGAAACCCTAGGGATATGGAGGTAAATGAGGTCACTGCTAGTCAAATCCTTGCAAGTTGAATCATGGTGCAAGTGTATGAGGATTTTTTTGAGAATTCTGGAGCTTGAAGGGGAAGTTAGAGATGATCTGGTTTGTCTCCCTTCTGCTTTTCTTTAAACAGTTGAAAAACCGGGTCCAGAGAGATGAAATGATGTCCTTAAGATGACATGGCTAGTTAGGGAAAGGGTGAAAAAAATGCTAGTGAAATTCAGTGGACAGTCATCCTTTGATTTTCATAACTTATTCTGAAACACTTCTGGACTTACCACAAAGTTGCAAAAATAGTACAGAGTTCATTTGCTCAGCTTCCTCCAGTGTTAATATCTTACACAACCATGGATTTATCAAAACTCATACATTAACATTAGCACAATACTATTAACTATAGACTTCAGATTTCACCAGTGTTTCCACCTCAGTTCTTTTGCTGTTTCAGATCCAGTTCAGGATATCACATAGCACTTCTTTACGTACTTACCAAATTGCATTTGGACTCTAGTTTTTAACTTTAGATTTTCATTACTGTTCCTTGAAACAGTAATGAATTAGTGAGATTCTGCTGCCGTACAGACACTGTGTCAGAAGCCCCCTTTGTCTATGGGCGTAGGCTCGGTGTGTTTCCAGAGCCAGCTGTTTGCTCTGGAGATCTTGATGCCATCCTGTGGCAGCTCTGTGGGTGTGCTTGAACTCTGCACAGCCCTAGCTTATCTCATCTGGGTGCAAATGGCTGTCCTCGGGGCTCAAAGTGGCACACCCTGCACTGTCTGCCACCACTCCCTCTTAAATTTATTTTTTAAATATTTATTTTTCTTTATTTGGTTGCGCTGGTCCTTGTTGCGGCATGCAGGATCTTCAGTCTTCATGATGGCAGGCAGGTTCTTTGGTTGTGGCACGTGAACTCTTAGTTGTAGCAGGTCAGATCTGGTTTCTTGACCAGGGATTGAATCTGGGCCCCTTGCACTGAGAGCACAGTGCAACTAGCTACTTGACCAGGAGGGGAGTCCTGAGCACCTTTTATTTGCCAAACGGCTTTTTTGAAGAGCTTATTCAAGTCTTTAGCACCACCCTCCCTTTTTTCCCCTGACTTTTTCTTACTGATTTGGAATTTTGTTCTTTTGGCCATGCCAGGCAGCATGCCAGATTCTAGTTCTCTACCAGCAATTGAACCTGTGCCCCCTGCAGTGGAAGGGCAGAGCCTTAACCACTGGACCACCAGGGAAGTCCCTGGAATTCTTTATTATAGGCTTGGAGAAGGCAATGGCAACCCACTCCAGTACTCTTGCCTGGAAAATCCCACGGATGGAGGAGCCTGGTCGGCTGCAGTCCATGGGGTCTCAAAGAGTCGGACACGGCTGAGTGACTTCACTTTCCCTTTTCACTTTCATGCATTGGAGAAGGAAATGACAATCCATTCCAGAGTTCTTGCCTGGAGAATCCCAGGGACAGGGGAGCCTGGTGGGCTGCACCAGAGTTGGACATGACTGAAGCGACTTAGCAGCAGCAGCAGCAGCAGGGAGTGAATCTTTATTATTTGTGTTTTGCAAATACCTTTTTCATTCTAGAACTTGTCTTTCTTATAGTGTCTTAATGTGCATGCGAGCTCAGTTGTGTCCCCCTGGACTCTGTGATCTCATGGACCGTAGCCCTCCAGGCTCCTCTGTCCATGGGATTTCCCAGGCAAGAATCCTGGGGTGGGTTGCCATTTCCTCCTCAGGTTATCTTCCTGACCCAGAGACTGAACCCAAGTCTCTTGCTTGGCTTCCCTTGTGGCTCAGACAGTAAAGAATCCTTCTGCAATGTGGAGACCTGGGTTTGATCCCTGGGTTGGGAAGATCCCCTGGAGAAGGGAAAGGCTACCCACTCCAGTATTCTGGCCTGGAGAGTTCCATGGACTGTATAGTCCATGGGATCACAGTCAGACATGACTGAGCAACTTTCACTTTCACTTCTGCTTGGCAGGAGCCACCTGGAAAGCCATAGCATCTTAATAGACGTTTTTAATTTTGACGTATCAATCTTTTCTTCTTTAACTTCTGGTTTTGGTATCTTGATCGACTATTCTTTCCCTATCTGAGGTCACAAAGATATTCTTTATTCTAAAAACCTTACAGTTCTTCACTCTTGATTCTCCTATACCACATCTCCATCCATCCATCCATCCATCTTCCTCCTAAATACATCCTCTAGTGAGACTCTGTATGTGGTCAGCTGAAGTCTGAGGTCACATTTCGGAAAACATTGTTTTTTTTGGTGCTCTACTTGAGTGATTGTTTGGGGAGGTCAACAGTTTTAGGCTGAGCTAGTTCCCTTGATATTGTGAATGTGTTATTCTATTGTTTTCTATCTCACTGCTCTGACTTTGGAAGCAACCTTGTCTTCTTTCCCATCCCCTTTGGAGAATGTCTCTTTGCTCGATAATCTTTAGTGACATTCTGCTGAATTCTGGTTTCAATTTGTATTGATAGCTCAGTTGGTAAATAATCCGCCTGCAATGCAGGTAAGACTCCAGTTTGATTCCTGGTTTGGGAAGATCCCCTGGAGAAGGGAAAGGCTACCCACTCCAGGATTCTGGCCTGGAGAATTCCATGGACTTTATAGTCTATGGGGTCTCAAAGAGTTGGACACGACTGAGCCACTTTCACAATCTTATCTTAAAACTGATTTTTTCTTTAAAAAATACAGTAACATTTTCTTGGCAATTTAATATATGTTTCATATTGTTCCAAAATTTTTAGTGAATAAATTCAGTTGATTCTCCTAGTTCGTGTTATCTTGACCTGTAATAGTCACTGTTTGTTTTTACTTAGATCAGGCAGTTGGCTGTTATCTTGGTATTTGCTGTGGTCTAGTGTCTGACTTTTGACTCTGCCACCCCATGGCCTGTAGGCCGCCAGGCTCCTCTGTCCATGGGATTTCTCAGGCAAGAATACTGGAGTGGGTTGCTATTTCCTTCTCCAGAGAATCTTCCTCACCCAAGGATCAAACCCATGGCTCCTGCATTGCTGGTGGACTCGTTACCACTGTGCTACAGGTAGCTATTAATTCTATAATTAAGATAGAATGAGGCATTACATGTGTCATCATTATAGGTTTATGTGAGAACTTTTAATTCTTGGGTCACAGTTCACATCTTGTCTTTACTGTCATCTATATTTTTAATTACAGACAACTCTGGTGTAGAGTCCTTTTGATAAATAAAAACTTTAGAAGCGGTAATAACAGTAGAAAAATAACCAAAGTTTACAAAAAAAAAAGACTTCCCTGGTGGCTCAGACAGTAAAGCATCTGCCTAAATGCGGGAGACCCGGCTTCAATCCCTGGGTCGGGATGATCTCCTAGAGAAGGAAATGGCAACCCACTCCAGTATTCTTGCCTAGAAAATCTCATGGACGGTGGAACCTGGTAGGCTACAATCCATGGGGCTGCAGAGTCAGATCCCACTGAGCAGCTTCACTTTTACTTTTACCAAAATAAAATGCCATTAATGTAATAAATTTCTCAGCTTCATTGTATAATAATAAATCATTTAGGGAAATTCAAAAGGCATTTAATATAAATTTTTCCTATTTGGAATAAACCTTTTCAAATACTGGGACTCAACACAAATTTTTGTTTCTAAGTGCATGTCTGTTTCTGCTTTGTAAATAACTTTGTATCTATTTTTGTATAAATGATATCTTAGGATATTTGTCTTTCATGTCCTTCACTTAGTATGATAATGTCTAGGTCCATCTATGTTGTTGCAGAAGGCATTTAACGGCTGAGTACCATTCCATTGTATACATGTACCATATCTTTATCCATTCATCTGTCGTGGACATTCAGGTTGCTTCCAAGTCTTGGCTATTGTAAATAGTGCTTTGGTGAATACTGGGGTGCATGTATCTTTTTGAGTTATACTCTCCTAGGAGTGGGACTGCTGGATCATGTGGTACAAAATTAACTTTTGAGCAAGGGTAGTGGTGGTGGTTGGTTTGGGCCTGGGCATTTGCTAATTAGCAAGATTTAAATAACAACTTTGTCTAGAACAACCCAGACGCAAGGGATGACAGAGGTGACTTCAGCACTGCTTCTTGAACTCTGTGAATCACCTGGGGATGTTCTTCTACTGCAGATGCTGATTCAGTGGTTCTGGGGTGGGGCTTGGGATTCTGCATTTACAGCAAGGCCCCTGTGATCCTGATACAGCCAAGGATCACATTCGGAGTCGTAAGGGACTCACGACGTGAATCACGTATACCCAGTACGATCCCTGATGTCTTAGTTTTGCATCCTTCCCCTCTGCTGTCGGGGGATGATGAGCTAAGCTCCTTTCTGAGCCTTTTCCATCATTTTACATGGGATCATAAATGGGGCTTACTGTGTGACTTCTCTTATTCCTCTTCTCTACCTGCCTTACTGATTTCCTTCCTGGGTGTGAATGGTATCACTGCTCAATTCAATGGTTCAGAGGGACCTTACCCTCTTCTCAGTTCATCCTGTCCCCTATGGGCCCCATGCTTTGTAACCCAGAACTGGCTGATCCTCATATTTTCCCACCTTGCTTTAAAAAAAAACGTTTTTTTTTTTTTTTTTTTGGCTGCACTGGGTCTTTGTTGGGGCATAATGGCTCAGCTGGCCTGCAGCATGTGGGATTTTAGTTCCCCAACCAGGGATGGAACTCTTGTCCCTTGCATTGGAAGGTGGATTCTTAACCACTGGACCACCAGAGAAGTCCCTCTTAAGATGTTTTCTGAGACGCTGACATCCTGAAGCATCTAAGCACAAACCTCTGAAGCTCTCATCTGGCCAGATGGAGTTACAGTGTCTGTGGGAAGAAGAGGGCACAAAGTTCTTGAGGAACTTGAAAAAACTCGGGCTACTTGTGACCTTCAGGTAGATGAGGTAACCTCTGCATTTGTAGCTGAGCCGTAATTTAGCAAACTCCAAGAAGGCTATCTGACGAGCTCTTCTAATAAAGCATTAGGGTTAGTCGCTTGGTTTAATGATTCTGGGTTGGGTCCAACCCAGGCCCCCTGCACTGGCAGGCAAATTCTTATCCACTGTACCATGAGGGAAATCCCTATACTGCTGTTTTTTAAAATTTATTTCTTTGACTTCGTTGGGTCTTAGTGGCGGCATGAGGGATCCAGTTCCCTGACCAGGGACTGAACCTGGGCCCCTACATTGGAAGTGCAAAGTCTTAGCCACTGGATCACCAGTAAGTCCCTATGCTGCTATTTTAAAGCAGATGAATGTTCAGTATGTTAAAAATCAGCCCCTGGATTAAGACAGACTTGGGAGCGGTCTCCCTGCAATCTGCCCTCCATTTATAGCAAAGGTGGGGGCAGGAAGTAATGCAGAGGAAACCTCTGCTCTACTTGAGTTGAGGACACTGTTCTTTACAAACTGCCTTTAAAAAAAGATGAAGTTCCAGGGGGAGAAACCTGTCAGGTTTAGGGACCACCATGATTCTCTGAGGGGACAGGAACACTGAAGCCTGCTTCCCTTTCTCTCTTGGTCATAGGATGCTCATAGTCAAGCTGGTGACCCACATATTCAAGAACAGCAGGCCACCCTAGAGTGCTCTTGTCTTCTACTTGTTTCCTGTCCTTAAGAGTCCAGAAATACATATTATTGCATTGTGTGAATTTATGTCTTTTATCTTAAAATTCCTTTTGCTTGAAGGCGTAGTCCAGTTCAGTCGCTCAGCTGTCTCCCACTCTGTGATTCCATGGACTGCAGCACGCCAGGCTTCCCTGTCCATCACCAACTCCCAGAGCTCGCTTAAACTCATGTCCATCGAGTCGGTGATGCCATCCAACCATGTCATCCTCTGCTATCCTCTTCTCCTCCTGCCCTCAATCTTTCCCAGCATCAGGGTCTTCCCAATGAGTCAGTTCTTCACATCAGGTGACCACAGTTCAAAAGCATCAATTCTTCGGCCCTCAGCTTTCTTTATAGTCCAACTCTCACATCCATACATGATGACTGGTCAAACCGTAGCTTTGAGTAGATGAACCTTTGTTGGCAAAGTAATGATGTCTCTGCTTTTTAATGTGCTGTCTACTCTTGCCTGGAAAATCCCATGGGTGGAGGAGCCTGGTAGGATGCAGTCCATGGGGTCGTGAAGAGTTAGACAGGACAGGACTGAGTGACTTCACTTTCACTTTTCACTTTCATGCATTGGAGAAGGAAATGGCAACCCACTCCAGTGTTCTTGCCTGGAGAATCCCAGGGACGGGGGAGCGTGGTGGGCTGCTGTCTATGGGGTCGCACAGAGTGGACATGACTGAAGTGACTTAGCAGCAGCACCAGCACCAGGTTGATCATAGCTTTTCTTCCAAGGAGCAAGTGTCTTTTAATTTCATGGCTGCAGTCACCATCAGCAGTGATTTTGGAGCCCAAGAAAATAGTCTGTCACTGTTTCCATTGTTTCCCCATCTATTTGCCATGAAGTGATGGGACCGGATGCCATGATCTTAGTTTTTTGAATATGAGTTTTAAGTCAACTTTTTCACTCTCCTTTTTCATCAAAAGGCTCTTTAGTTCTGGTGTCATCTGCATATCTGAGGTTATTGATATTTCTTCCAGCAATCTTGATTTCAGCTTGTGCTTCATCCAGCCCAGTATTTCGTACTCCTTTCCCAATTTTGAACCAGTCTTTTGTTCCATGCCCAGTTCTAACTGTTGCTTCTTGACCTGCATACAGATTTCTCAGGAGGCAGGTAAGGTGGTCTGGTATTCCCATCTCTTGAAGAATTTTCCACAGCTTGTTGTGATTCGCACAAAGGCTTTGGCATAGTCAATAAAGCAGATGTTTTTCTGGCACTCTCTTGATTTTTTGATGATCCAACGGATGTTGGCAGTTTGATCTCTGGTTCATCTGCCTTTTCTAAACCCAGCTTGAACATCTATCTGGAAGTTCCTGTAGAAGCCTGTCTTGGAGAATTTTTAGCATTACTTTGCCAGTGAGTGAGTTGAAGGCGTCGTATAATCTAATAAAAAGTCTCTTCCCACTGGGACTGGATGGCTGGGGTGTGTGTATCAACAACCCGCTTTGGGCCCTGATACTGTTCAGTCGCTAAGTCGTGCTGGACTCTTTCGCGACCCCCTGGATGCAGCACGCAAGGCTTCCCTGTTTTTGTACGGGGCTGGTTAATCAGCCCCTTCCTCAATCTGCGTCCCACCCCTCAAGGATGGATGGTTGGACCCCGCTTAACCCGGCCAGGCAGGCACTGGGCTTCCCCTTGGGTCCCCAGCCTACCGCGCCGTCTGCCTCCTTCTTCCTTCTTCACGTTGTCCCTAGCCTCCTCCCAGAGTGGCCTCCCCCGGTCCCCTCCCACTCACCTCTCCTGGCACTGCCTCCATCACCGCCTCCCTCCCACTGGTTCCAGCCGCCCTTCTCCCTCCATCAACACCCTCAATCACCCTTCCCAACTACCCCGCGGGCTCTTCCGGCGACACGCCCTCTTCCGGCCCGGCGGGAGGGCGTGCCCGACGAGGGGGCGGGGCCGAGTGCTCAGGCAGGAGGGCGGGGCCGGCGGGAGGGGTCGGGCGAGAGGGCGGGAGGCGGGAGATGTGTATAAGAGACAGGATGTGAGCTGTAAAGAAAGCCGAGTGCAGAACCGATGCTTTTGAACTGTGTTAACTGGAGAAGACTCTTAACAGTCCCTTGGACAGTAAGGAGATCCAACCAGATCAATCCTGGGTGTTCATTGGAAGGACTGATGTTGAAGCTAAAACTCCAATACTTCGGCCACCTGATGTGAAGAGCTAACTCATTTGAGAAGACCCTGACGCTGGGAAAGATTGGGGGCAGGAGGAGAAGGGGACGACAGAGGATGAGATGGTTGGATGGCGTCACCAACTCGATGGACATGAGTTTGAGTAAACTCCAGGAGTTGATGATGGACAAGGAGGCCTGGCCTGTTTTTCAGGGGCCTTCTTCACCAGAAACTTCATTACCAAAAACCACCACAACAGAGGAAGGAATAAATACATTCTGAAGACAAAAAGATTAACTGCTGACCACATACTGGGGTTTAACCCTGATATAAGTATAAAAGCAGCACCGAGATCACAGTTGCATATCCACCGGAAAGGTGTAAGCCTCAGTGTACTAATTTGCAAAGTGAATAGTATTAAGACTCTCTTAGATTAAAACAAGAAAGCAACTTCAATCACTTTGAAATGTTGCCTATGATTCTAACTCTCTACCTTCAACAGGACAGGGAAGATAAAAGGGCCAGTTAAGGAGGACTCAAACTCACCGCTTCATAAATTTATGTAGAATATTGTATATATGCATGTTTCCTTTTTTAAAACAGGTACTTTTACTATAAAGGAGCTTGTTATTTAGAAGATTTACTAATTGAGGTCTAATGCTTAAAAAACCAATTATCAAAGCAGTGCACTATAATCACTTAGCCACAATACTGACAGAAGACACAAAACAGGACACAGTTGTTGAGCAGAGGGTTCAGTATTCTACATCAGCTTAATCCTCAGCCTTAGCACTTAAGCTAACTATATAACCAGNCGGGAGGGCCGGCCGGTGGTGCGAGCGTCCGGGGCCCGCGCTCCGCCGCCGCCGGCCGGCCGGCCATGCTCATCACGCTGTGCTACCTGTACCTGTGGGCGCGCTGGGGGCGCGGGCCGGCCGCGCTCGTGCGCGCCACGGTGCAGCGGCTGCGCGCCTCGCGCTGCTCGTTCACCTTCTGCAGCGCGGCCGCACCGCCCCGGGGCTCCCGCGTGTGCCTGAGCCGCGGCGGCCGGGTCTTCTGTGTCGGCGAGAGCCAGGTGGGCGGGCGCGGAGTGCGCGGCCGGTGGTGGGGGGACCGGGGGCAGGCTCGGTCGGGGGCACGCGGCCGCGGGGCTGGCAGGGAGCCGGGAGCGCCCCCCAGCCCGGACCCCGCGATCGGCCCTGGTGTGTGCGGCCAGCGGGCCCCCTCCGCTTCGGCTGGAGGCCGCTAGAGGCCGTGGGGTCCCGGAAGGGCCAGCCTCGGCGCCTGCCCTGCACGCGATGCCCTCGGGAGCCCGGAGTATCTGGCCAGAGACCGATCGGATAACCTGTCCACGCGGTGCCCGCGCGAGGGTCCGGACGCCTGGGTCTTGGCGGTGCCGAAGCGGCGTGTACCCCTGTACCTGTGCAGAGTCGATTAGCCCCTGAGCAGCGCCCATCTCGAGTCCCTCCATCGTCTGTCGCCTGCCTGGGCCGGAGATGGGGTGACCCCAACTCCAGAGACGCACAGCAAAATCCTCAGTTTTCTGTCGCCTGTTTCCGTGGTGACAAAAAGTGCCCTGCCCCCAGCTCCTGTCAGTTGCGTCATGTACCAATCCGGGCACTTACTCTCTAATCTTTGCATCTTTTTGCTTTCGGTTTGCACGCAGTCCGGTCGTCTTGGCCGAATACTTAGCCTGATGTACAAGTTCAGCCGTCCCTGTCACCCACAGGATGACCTGGGGCGGCCGTTCCTTTAATCTCCGCAGAACAATAGTTCTTTCCACTCAGCTATTGGAAGTGAGCTTGCGAGGGCAGTGCTGTGCAGATTGCCATGGACACACCCACATTGCTGTCATTAACATTTAAAAGTGTTTCGCTTTTACTGGTCTCTTGCTCTTTGCTCTTCCTTGTGAAAAGTTGAATCACACTTGGCATTAAAATAAGTTTTTCTTTGTGTGTGTAAAAGCGTGCGGAAATTAAACTCTTATCCCAGGTTTGAATATTTTGTTGGGGTTATGCTTAAGTATGCCATTGTACTTTGCTGCTACAAATAAAAAATACCCATTCTTGTTGATATACTGTATAACACAGAATATGAGTGATTTTTGTCAGTTCTGAGAGAGTGCGTGTCTACTAGATGTTCATTCATTACATTCAGTAGATTCCTGAGGGAAGGATGGCTTAATTCTTTTAAGGAATCCTGATTGAGAAAGATGATAATGAAAAATGCAAGGGTGGATTTTTCTGTAATTTGTTGTTGTTAAGTTGCTAAGTCGTGTTTGACTCTTTGCCATCCCTTGGACTGCAGGCTTCTCTTGTCCATGGGCTTCTCCAGGCAAGAATACTGGAGTGGGTTGCCGTCTTCTTGACCCAGGTATCAAACCCGCGTCTCCTGCATTGCAGGCAGATACTATGCTGCTGAACTACCTTGGAAACCCTTCTTTTATAGTAGTGGTTTCCAAACTGGATTCATTTACTTAAAAATTTAGAGTAGAAATTTTGACCATCCAAAAATAATGAGAAATGAGATGCAAATGTCTTTAGTTTTCTTGGGAGACCGTTTTAGTTTTGCACATCTCCATGAGTTTATTTGGCTTCTGTTAACTTTGATAACTGTTAACTAAAGCTTTTCAGCCCTTGCTTACTGCTCTAGCTGGGTTTAGGGGTACCTGGGCTAAACTGGTTTTGGGCTTTTGGGTTTTTGTAACTTGCTGTCCTTCTTAGAGCTTTGTCCAGAAATCACTATTTCACAGAGATATCCCCTAGTCCACACTAGATATGCCAGTTAGCTCTGTATCCTCATAGACTTTAAGTCACCTTTCAAATATGAAATTCAAATTCAAATATGAAATTCCAGTTTATCTTTTTTTTCATTGTGAGGTTTATTTTTTTCATTAAAAAATTATTTATTTTGGCTGCACTGGGTCTTAGTTGAAATACACTGGATCTTTGATCTTCTTTGTGGTATGTGGGATCCTTCCTTTTGGCACGTGGGATCTAGTTCTTATACCAGGGATGGAACCTGGGCTGCCTGCATTGGGAATGCGGAGTCTTAGCCACTTGACTACAGGGGAAGTTCTCATTATTTTTTTATTTTTCCATTTTTAAAAATTGAAGTATAGTTGATATACAATGTTGTGTTAATTTCTGCTGTACAGCAAAGTGACTCAGAATATATATTCTTTTAAAAATTATTTTCCATTATGTCCAGTTTTTATCTTTGTCTCCCTAGAAATTGGGTCTGTTTGGCTTAGCAGCTTGACCTGTAATAGTTACTCAATGTTTCACTGAATAAGGTAGTGGTTGCTGGGCTTAATTAAGCTCTATTTGAAGCCTGCAATTGGGAACTTTGGTTATTTGTGATTAGCTACTGTTATTTTAAGACTGAAAATAACCGTGGGGCTGATGATTTGGTTCAATGGATACCTTATTGTCAGTCTCCCTGGGTCAAAGTAACTTTACAGAACTGAATCTTATGCCTTTGCGGTCTCCATATTTTATATACTTAACATCAGATGCATAAGTACCATATGCGTGTGTTTATGTAATCAAAGGTCCCGTAAGAATTAAGTATCACCAAAGATAGTTGATACAAACTGGAACTTTGAAGCTTTTTGTTTAATGAACATATTTTCTATGGGTAAAGTGGACAATGTTTTACATTATTTTGCTCTTTTAAAAAAATTGTCCTTATTTTTGGCTGCACTGAGTCTTCATTGCTGTTTGGGCTTTCTATAGTTGCAAGCGAGTGGGGGCTACTCCTCAGTTTCAGTGAGTAGGAGCTACTCCTCAGTTTCAGTGAGTAGGGGCTACTGTCTAGTTTCAGTGAGTAGGGGCTACTCTCTAGTTTCGGTGAGTAGGGGCTCCTGTCTAGTTTCAGTGGTAGGGGCTCCTCTCTAGATTTGATGAGTAGGGGCTCCTGTCTAGTTTCAGTGAGTAGGGGCTCCTGTCTAAGTTTCAGAGAGTAGGGGCTCCTCTCTAGATTTGATGAGTAGGGGCTCCTGTCTAGTTTCAGTGAGTAGGGGCTCCTGTCTAGTTTCGGTGAGTAGGGGCTCCTCTCTAGTTTCAGTGAGTAGGGGCTCCTCTCTAGTTTCAGTGAGTAGGGGCTCCTCTCTAGATTTGATGAGTAGGGGCTACTGTCTAGTTTCAGAGAGTAGGGGCTCCTGTCTAGTTTCGGTGAGTAGGGGCTCCTCTCTAGATTTGATGAGTAGGGGTTCCTCTCTAGTTTCAGTGAGTAGGGGCTCCTGTCTAGTTTCAGTGAGTAGGGGCTCCTGTCTAGTTTCAGTGAGTAGGGGCTCCTGTCTAGTTTCAGAGAGTAGGGGCTCCTCTCTAGATTTGATGAGTAGGGGTTCCTCTCTAGTTTCAGAGAGCAGGGACTCCTCTCTAGATTTGGTGAGTAGGGGCTCCTGTCTAGTTTCAGAGAGCAGGGGCTCCTCTGGGTGTGGTGGCCTCTCTTGCTGCACAGCACAGGCTCTGTGGTGTGTGGGCTTCGGTGGTCGCGGTTGCTCGGGCTTAGTTGCCCCAAGGCAGGTGGGGTCTTCCCGAACCAGGGCTCAAACGCTTGTCCTCTGCGTTGGCAGGTGGATTCCTAACCACTGGACCACCAGGCAAGTTCCTACAACCTGCTTTTTGTTTTTAACTATCATCAAATAATTACGTTTACCCATAGGAGTTATTCTCTCTCATTTTCATTCACTGATTGGTTCATCAGATATTTATTAAGCTTCTGCTTTGTGCCAGGTTACTAGGCCCCATGAAAATAACTTTCCGATCTTCCCAGCAAGGGCAGGTTTGAACTGACAAGCAACCCTATGGAACTTGACCCAAATGCCCTTTTTGGGGGTGGGTGATGATGAGAAGGCTCCCCACTTGCAACTTTAGCTTTCAGTTTTTTCTGCTCTGGAGTGCCTTGTCTTAAATCCTTTTAAAATTAATGTACAGTCTTTCTAGAGAGATTTCAGGGGGCAAGCAGAAGGCAGTGATCACAGCCAATCTGCTAACCGACCTTGATGCTGTCACGGCTGGAGGAGATGGAAAAACAGCTCTTTGGGCAACTGTTAGTAACAAGCTTCTGCTGACAGGCATGTACTTCTAAGCCACCTCACCTTTAAATGTACTTCCAAATAGAAATTTGGAAAACTCCTACATGTGCTTGGCAGTAAGAAATGGTGGGAATAAGCTTCAGAATTAATTGCTTGGATGAATGCTGGTCTCCTGCATTGCAGCCAGATTCTTTACCTACTGAGCTATCAGGGAAGCCCTAACAAGTAACAAAAGAAGTGAAAGCTGTCATGGGTCATTGAAGGGTATTGTTCTTGGTTTAGGCGCTAAATAGTGTCCAACTCTTTTGCGACCCATTGGACTGTAGCCTGCCAGGCTCCTCTGTCCATGGGATTTTGCAGCTATTTATATAGTCACAGCTCAACAACTGGGCTTCAGTTGGTAAAGAATCAACCTGCAATGCAGGAGACCCTGATTTGATAACTGGGTTGGGAAGATCCCCTGGAGAAGGGAAAGCCTACCCACTCCAGTATTCTGGCCTGGAGAATCCCATGGACTGTGTAGTCCATGGGGTTGCAAAGAGTCGGACACAACTGAGCAACTTTCAGTTTCAGCTCAACAACAAAAAAATGTGAGTTAATGCAGTGTATAGGAGAGCATCGGATGGCATTGATGTAGATGCCACCTGGAATTACAGAGGCGAGGACGTCCTAGACGTTAATATAAGGGACAGTTGTTTTTGAAATCATATTGAATCCTCTATTGTGTTTCTTTCCCTCCATCCAGTCCATTGATGACTTGAACAAATGGGCCCTGTTCCTGGTTTCTCCTTTTATACTTGAAGCAGAGCACATCGCCTTTGTGACAGAGAGCATTTGGGTGCAAGGTGAGAATTTACAGAGACCGGCATCCTCTTCAGAAACTGGAGTACTGTGTTTGTCATTTGTCAACCATTATCAAAACTGAATTTGTTATTTTACATGAGTGCTCTTTCTTGGCTTGCCTGATTTGCTTTCTTTTTGGATATTTTGGGTTGAAAGTGAAAGTGTTAAGTCGCTCAGTCTGGTCTGACTCTTTGTGACCCCATGGTCTGTAGCCCACCAGGCTCCTCTGTTCCTGGAATTCTCCAGGCAAGAATACTGGAGTGGGTTGCCATTTCCTTCTCCAGGGGATCTTTCCAACCTAGGGATCAAACCCAGGGCTCCTGCATTGCAGGCAGATTCTTTACCAACTGAGTTATCAGAGAAGCCCTATTTTGGGTTAGATAAAAATATATTAGTAGGGACACTGGCAGTCAAGTGGTTTGGACATTTACTGTTGGGGCCCAGGTTGGATCCCTGGTTAGGGAACTAAGATTCTGTACAGCCAAATACATACATACATATATCTATTTATATATCTGTGTCTTGGGACTTCCCTGGTGGTTCAGTGGTTAAGACTCCATGCTTCCACTGTAGGGGGCACTTAGGTCCCTAGTTGGGGAACTGAGATTGTACATGCTGCATGATACAGCCGGAAAAAAACAAACGATACCTGTGTTTAAGTTGTGTTTCTGGCTTGTGGTATGTTACTGGGCAGCAGCACTCAGATCTCTCCCTACCTAGGTCACCTAGGCCAGCCCCACTAGGTCATCTAGGCCAGCCCCACAGCTTCTTGCTGCCAAAATCAGTTCATTTCTATTACTGTGTACTCTGGATGTCTCACCCTGAGTATTCTGAAGACACTTCAAACTCAGTAACGTGTCCCAAACTGGTGTTTGTATTTCTTTCCTAGATGAAAAAAAAGACAATCTCAGATGAATACTCCAGCCTGTGGGTCCCGTCCCCTTCTCCTGCCTCCTTCCTGACAGTCAGTGACTAGTTCTGCCTATTCCTTTCTTTCTGCTAAATCCACTGCCTGCACGTCCCAGATTTTACTCCTTCCCTTCCCTTCCTCCTCATCACATCCCCTCTTCATTATCTTTTTGTTGAGTCTGAAAATGGCATCAACATGTCTTAGGTCTCCTTTGTGGATTTTCCTTGGGACGGTCTGTCATCTTTCCGGACACACACCCTCTGGTGTAAGCTCTCGATGGATGCCTTCTCCTGGGGGCTGTCACCTCTCAGGCTCATGGATGCCTGACCCTAACTCCTTCCCAGCCCCCACCCCGTTATAGGCTGCTTCTGCTGGCATCTGGGGTGAGTCCTTTCTGCCCTCACTCACCCACTGTGTGCTTCCTGCCTGTGGCGTGAACGATCCAGGAGGCATTTTGCTGAAGACACCCATGGCCACTGGACCTCCATCTCACAACACTGTCTTGAAGACATTGTGTTGGGATGAATGAAAAGGAAGAGAGAAATAAGACTGGAAATAATTGACTAGAACTCAAGGTGGATGGAAATAAGTGTTAGCAGATAGGAAAAAGTAAAGGAGAGCAGGAACCTCTCCTCTGTTTGGGGCTCAGGAGGGATTTGGAGTTTTGCAGGTGGTGGTCTGACAGTAGCCTAGTGTGCTAGGACATGACATCTTTGTCCTGCCAGTTCCTACTGTTTATTAAGCTCTATATATACTTAGGATAATAATCATACCATTTATTGAGCCCCTGCTTGGTGTTTTATTACCTCTAGTGGTTACAGTTTTATAAGATATTATGGTCATTTTTAAAGAGAAGAAAATTGAAGTTATATGATTAAAGGTTGAAGTTTTTTTTTTTTTTGACATCAACCATTTTTAGCATCTTTATTGAATGTGTTGTAATATTGCTTCTGTTTCATGTTTTTGTCTCTTGGCCACAAGGGATATGGGATCTTAGTCCCCGACCAGGGACAGAACCTACCCCCCCTGCATGGCAAGGCGAAATCTTACCTGCTGGACCACCAGGGAAGTCCCTGAAGTTTTCTTATGTATTCTAATGTTGTATATATCTAGTAAGATTTCAACTTAAAATCTGTGTCAGAATTTCTAAAATATTACAACTATATAAAGTATCAATATGCACAGATTCCTTTTTTAACACAAAAGTATGACCCGCTGTGCTCTTAATTTTCCAGGATCATTGTTGCCTAATGTGTATTTCTGTACACATAGCATCTTAAGGAATGTGGCTACTGTATTATTAGGTAAGGTACAGGCTGTTGTGAAAGTTGCTCAGTTGACTCTTTGCGACCCCAGGGACTGTAGCCCACCAGACTCCTCTGTCCATGGGATTCTCCAGGCAAGAATACTGGAGTGGGTTGCCATGCCCTCCCCTGGGGATCTTCCTGACCCAGGGATAGAACCTAGGTCTCCCACATTGCAGGCAGAGTCTTTACTGTCTGAGCCATCAGGGAAGCCCAAGGTCCAAGCTAAGCTGTTGGAACAAGTGATGCCTAGCCCGTAGCGCTTCGGACAAGGTAGAATCGAATTTGTCTCTGAGGGGGAAGATCCTGCTTTGGAAGGCCCTCGGGGACCCAGCCCCTTTCTGCCCTGTTGCTAGGCTGCCTTCCCTCTGCCATCATCTGGTTCTCTGTCTTGGTGGAGGCTGGGCTCTTGCTACCCCACCCCAACCCACCCCCTAACCAGATCTGCATTCCAGCTCTCAGAATAGGGAAAGACAGGGAAGGTGGGGACCAACGCGCTTCCTCTTTGAGGCTGTGATCCAGAAGCTTCACATCACATGTCTCTCAGCTGCAGGGAGGTGGAGAAACGCAGTCCGTAGCTGGGCAGCCATGGATTCCTGAAGACCTGGAGTTCTGTTACTACAAGGGAGAAAGAAAGACTAGATGTTGGGAGATGATTAACGTTTCTGCCCCGATCGCTCATTTAGTTTGCCTTCTAAGGGCGATTTAAGATCTCTCCTCGTGGCTGTTACTTAATTCTTTTTCTTTTTTTAAATCACCTGTGCTGTGTTTAATCGCTCAGTCGTTCCAACTCTTTGCGACCCCATGGACTGTACCCACCAGGCTCCTCAGTCCATAGGGATTCTCCAGGCAAGAATACTGTGGGTTGTCATGCCCTCCTCCTTAAATCACCTCAGAACTTTAAAAATTTTTAAATAAATTATATATCTTTGGCTGTGCTTGAGCTTTTCTCTAGTTGTGGCGAGTGGGGGCTACTTTCTAGCCCCGGTGGGTGAGGGCTTCTCTTTGAGATGGTTTCTCTTGTGGAGCGTGGGTTCTAGGGTGCTTGGGCTCAGTGGTTGTGGGGTGCACGGGCTTAGTTGCCCCTGCAGCATGTGGAGTCTTAGCTCCCAGACCAAGAATCAAGCTTGTGCCCTCTGCCTTGGCAGGCAGATTCTTAACCACTGGACCACCAACACTGGAATGTCCCAGTGGTTACTTAATTCTGGGGGCAAAAGGATGCCTATCCACCAAGTGTATTCTCCAGTTAAGTCATCTTATTTGTGATCAGAGAGTTTAGTAGATTTTGCAACCAGGAGCTAGAGCCGTCTAGAGCCGTATTTTGGACCACTGTGGCTATTTGTTGCTCAGATGACCCACGAGTCGATGACCCAAAGAACTTATACAGCTCTGTTTCGTAAACTGGGCTTCAGATCTTAAAAAAGGAGTTGATTTCACAGGTCTCTGTCTTCTATGTCTGCTGTTCCCATTCAGGTTTATTGCTTAATGGGATTTTGCAGCTTGAGGGTGTTCATGAATCTATGTATTTCACCTAACTCTCAAGTCATTTGAATTTGATAAGATCCTAAGGTATTTAATAGCAAATATGTTATTGAGGAAAGACTTTGGAACTTGGATAAAATTCTTCCCCTTTTTAGGACAGTACCACTCCTACAGCTATCAAAAATGACACCTTTTCGGATTTTGAAAATCTCTTTTGTGATCATTCTACAGACCCCCTGACAACAAAGAAGTGAATTCCAGGAAGTCAGTTTAAAAACTGTAGCATTCACACATTCATATTTTCACTTAGTCATTCTTTCACTAACAGATATTTACTGAACAGTTCAGTTCAGTTCAGTCGCTCAGTCGTGTCCGACTCTTTGCGACCCCATGAATCACAGCACGCCAGGCCTCCCTGTCCATCACCAGCTCCGGAGTTCACTCAGACTCACATTCACTGAGTCTGTGATGCCATCCAGCCATCTCATCCTCGGTCGTCCCCTTCTCCTCCTGTCCCCAATGCCTCCCAGCATCAGGGTCTTTTCCAATGAGTCCACTCGTCGCATGAGGTGGCCAAAGTACTCTAGCTTCAGCTTTAGCATCATTCCTTCCAAAGAAATCCCAGGGTTGATCTCCTTCAGAATGGACTGGTTGGATCTCCTTGCAGTCCAAGGGACTCTCAAGAGTCTTCTCCAACACCACAGTTGCAATGAACAGTATTCCTAGTTATTTCGTAGGTGCCATAAGAGATACCAATGGGTCATGGCAGATTCAGCTCAATTTTCAGTGTCTTCTGTGCTTATATTAGCAGTCCTGTTTAGTAAGAGTCGGTGACCCAAAGAACTTCCACAGTTTTTTTGTTGCAGAAAATTGGCTTATGATCTTTGCATTCTGTAAAGGCCTTCATCCATCCATCCAAGGGCTGTTGAGTGCCTGCTGTCTGTCAGATTATGTTCTAGGGCTGGATGTATGTCGTTTGAAGATGAAAGGCACATTCAGAGGCACTTTCCTGGCAGCCTAGTGTCTTGCAATGCAGAAAGTGTCTTGCAATTCTTGGTCTGGGAGCTAAGATCCCCTGAGCCTTGTGGCCAAAAAACCAAAATGGTAAGACAGAAGCAATATTGTAACAAATTCAATAAAGACTTAAAGGAAAAAAAATGCATTCAGAGATGACAGTCACAGTCATCTTAAGGAGCTCACAGTGTCGGGGGAGAAGATAGCTAAGTAAGTGAACAATTAAAGTTCATTGTGATAAGTGCTCTGGGAAAGCAAGTACAGGGGGAGATGGTGAACCTATCCAGATGGGGTGATGTCAGGAAGGACTTTCAGGGTGGGGGCAACAGCTGAGGTTTTAAGGAAAAATGAGAATTAGGTGAAGGAGGAGGAAAGGGCTTCCTAGGTAGGCGCAGAAGCACACAGAGCTTTTGTACCTGGGGACAATTGGAGTCTAATTAACAATTTTTTAAAATTTGTTTTTGGCTGCACTGGCTCTTCATTGCAGTGCGTAGGCTTAGTTGCTTCATGGCACAAAGTGAAGTGAAAGTCGCTCAGTCATGTGTGACTATTTGAGACCCCATGGACTATTTCCTGCCAGGCTCCTCTGTCCATGGCATTCTCCAGGCAAGAATACTGCTGTAGGTGGCTGTTCCCTTCGTCAGGGGATTTTCCCTACCCAGGGAGTGAATCCAGGTCTCCTGCATTGCAGGCTGATTCTTTACCATCTGGGCTACCTGGGTAGCCCAAGAATGCTGGAATGGTTAGCCTATCCTTTCTCCAGGGGATTGTCTTGACCCAACGATCAAACCGGGGTCTTCTGCATGGCAGGCGGGTTCGTTACCAGCTGAGCCACCGGGGAAGCTCTCGTGGCACAAGGGATCTTATTAATAGTTTCCTGACAACGGATTGAGCCCAGGTCCCCTGCTTTGGAAGGCAGTCTTAAACCCTTGGACCAGAAGGGAAGCCCCAGTTGGAGTTTAATTAACATGAGTTGGCGAAGTGGCTTAGGGGAAGGCTGGAGGGGAAAGAGGTGACTGGAGTATTATTATTGTAGTTTAGTTGCTAAGTCATGTCCAGCTCATTTTGTGACGCTGTGACGCATCAAATTACGCTGGTGCAGTGATAGCTTTCCAGAACATTACCAAACATTACCAACTTTACCAAATGGTCACATTACCCAATGGTCACTGGGTAATGTAACAATTACCCAATGGTCACAGAATAGAGAGGCTCTCAGACCAAGTTCAGTCAGTTCAGTTCAGTCGCTCAGTCGTGTCCGACTCTTTGCAACCCCATGAATCGCAGCACGCCAGGCCTCCCTGTCCATCACCAACTCCTGGAGTTCACTCAGACTCACGTCCATTGAGTCAGTGATGCAATCCAGCCGTCTCATCCTCGGTCGTCCCTTCTCCTCCTGCCCCCAATCCCTCCCAGCATGAGTCTTTTCCAATGAGTCAACTCTTCGCAAGAGGTGGCCAAAGACTGGAGTTTCAACTGTAGCAACATTCCTTCCAAAGAAATCCCAGGGCTGATCTCCTTCAGAATGGACGGGTTGGATCTCCTTGCAGTCCAAGGGACTCTCAAGAGTCTTCTCCAACACCACAGTTCAAAAGCATCAATTCTTCGGCGCTCAGCCTTCTTCACAGTCCAACTCTCACATCCATACATGACCACAGGAAAAACCATAGCCTTGACTAGACAGACCTTAGTCGGCAAAGTAATGTCTCTGCTTTTGAATATGCTGTCTAGGTTAGCCATAGCTTTTCTTCCAAGGAGTAAGCATCTTTTAATTTCATGGCTGCAATCACCATCTGCAGTGATTATGTAGCCCCCTAAAATAAAGTCTGGCCAAGTTAAGATGCTCTAATTGCACAGTCTATTAAATTAATTCAAAATATAAGCAAGAAACAGTTCTGAGTTCTGTTAACACTTGGAATGGGGCTCCTGAGGGGTGGAAGGACTGCACGCCTGAATCCTGAGCTCGGCAGGGTTCACACATCCTGCCTCTCTCTGCTACATCGGCTGCCCGCTGAGGATACGGTCGCAGGGACTCCGCGGGTGGAGGTTGCCTGTGGCCAGCACACGCTTGCTCTGTTGGGGAGATTCAGGATGTCAGGGTGTCTGGAAGAGCTGTGGCTTACCAGTGACCTGCAGAGAAGCTGTGTATTTTACCTGTTTCTGGGCAGAATATGCATGGAACCCTAATGGGTGGCTGATTTAGGGATGACATAACTGTCAACTGGGGCTTCCCTGGTGGCTTAGAGGGTAAAGAATCTTCCTGCAATGCAGGAGATCCAGGTTTGATCCCTGGGTTGGGAAGATCCCCTGGAGGATGGCATGGCAACCCACTCCAGCATTCTTGCCTGGAGAATCCCATGGACAGAGGAGCCTGGCAGACTACAGTCCATGGGGTTGTGAAGAGTCGGTCACGACTGAAGTGACTTAGCCATAGCTGAGTGACTTTCACTTTCCCTTTTTAACTGGGAGGTGGTCAGTTGGGAGGGGCAGATCCGTGTCTTACTATTATCTATGATTTACTTGGTCTATCCTTGATTTTCTGCCTGGGAGCAATACTGTCTTCTCTTTTGTTCTTTTTATCAGTGTTTAGCACACATATGTTCCTTTTGTCTTGGTTGTCTTTAGCGCATCTTAAAAGCGACTGACACCATATCTATGATATTTGTGCTATGTGTTTTTCTGGTTTTCTATGTACCAGAATTAAATGTTCTTTAATAGTATGGCAAATACATAGTGAAAGTGAAAGTGAAATCGCTCAGTCGTGTCCGACTCTTTGCGACCCCATGGACTGTAGCCTACCAGGCTTCTCCGTCCATGGGATTTTCCAGGCAAGAGTACTGGAGAGGGTTGCCATTTCTTTCTCCAGGGAATCTTCCACAGAAGATTTCTTTTTTCTTTTTTAAAGAAACATTTCTTTTTTCTTTTTTAAAGCAGAATGAGCAGATTCGTATGTTAAAGGTCGTAATGCAGGCAGACTGGAGACCGGATCTGGGGGAGGCAGACCTGAAATGGATGATACCCTGTGTGTGAAGAGCGATGAACCTTGCGGAGTATTGGTAGCGGGAGGAGAGGTGTCGAGACAGAGTTAGGAGCTTTTTCAGGAGATGGTGATGGATTTTTGGGTGGATGGGGGCTCATTCCTGGAGATGGGGAATATGGCAGGAGGGGCTGGTAGAGGGGCCCCTATTTTAAAGAATGCAGCTTTGCACATTGTTGCAGTCAGCTGGGCTGGAATGAGCAGGTGACCTCAGAATTTCGGTGGCTTCTGACAGCAAATCTTCGTTTTTTGCTCCTGTCACACATGAGGCTGAGCAGGTCTCTGGTTGCTGTTTCAAGCCGGGTCCGCTCCACGCTTTTTTCCCGTGCAGGGACCAGGCAGAGAGAGCACGGCCGTCTCAGGACGTGCCATTTCCACACGGAGCGGAGGAATGAGAGAGCTGGCTGAAATCCGTGCTGTAGATTTGGATTAAGCTGGCTGCAGATTCCTTCCTCTTAATGGACAAGTGGATTTTATATCCCTCCCTTGAATCTGGGCTCACCTTAGTGATTTGTCTGCCTCATGGGACATGGTGGAAGAAACATTCTGGGGATGTCTGTTAAAACTTCTCTTCTTGGCTTGCCAACACCGGGGGTGGACAGGGATATTATAAACTGAAAAGTTGTGGTTGCTAATATAGTATCCTGTAGATGTTGGGCCTCTCATGCTTATCGGGCTTCTAAATAACACACAGAATAGAAAACGGGTATGACAGGGACCTCCCTGGCGATCCAGTGGTTAAGACTCTCACTTTCCACTGTAGGGGGTGTAGGTTTGACCCCTGATGAGGGGACTGAGATCCTGCATGCTCTGTGGTGTGGCCAAAAAAAAAAAGTTATAGCAATAAGGGTATTTCTGTTATTTTCTCATTAGCTCTCAGTTATTCAGCAAATTAGAACACCTAGACCACCCTTTTCACTGAGTTTTCTGGTCGGTTATGGTTTTGCAGATCCATCTGAAGTCTCATCAGGGTCACTTTATCATTTCAACTGTAGCTTGTTGTGGGTGGACTTATATCCCTGATACTGTTGACTTGGTTTTCCAGTCCCCTTCTTTTAAAAGCACCACACATCACAGTACCTTGCTAAATAGAGAGCGAAAACGGATTCTGTAGTCCTGCTATCTCCTTTCTGTTCCCAAACCCAAAAGGCGGAGAGTAACTCAAAGTAGGAAATAACCTCTTCCCCTGACTGTCCTGGTTTCAGATCTTCACGTCTTTGTGTGTCTAGCCCTCTTTCAATCCGTTTGTTATTAGATGTTTAAAAAACCTAACATGTAATTCGGAGAAGGCAATGGCACCCCACTGTAGTACTCTTGCCTGGAAGATCCCATGGATGGAGGAGCCTGGTGGGCTGCAGTCCATGGGGTCGCTAAGAGTCGGACATAACTGAGTGACTTCACTTTTACTTTTCACTTCCATGCATTGGAGAAGGACATGGCAACCCACTCCAGTGTTCTTGCCTGGAGAATCCCAGGGACAGGGGAGCCCAGTGGCTGCCATCTATGGGGTCACACAGAGTTGGACACGACTGAAGCGGCTTAGCAACATGTAATTACACTGATTTGGGAGAAGAGAAACGAGAGCCAAAAAATTAGCAGTGTTGAAGCAGTGACGTTGATCTTACCCAGGCTCACTAATGGTAACTGGTATTTAGCCGGGTTCTCCTGTGAAACAGAATAGGGTGTGTGTGTGCACATTATATACACACACACATATATAGGCATGGAAGGAGACAGAGAAGTAGTGGGGGAAAGGAGAGAAAGACAGACAGAAAGAGGTTTATTTTAAGGAACTGGCTTCCGTGATTGTGGAGTCTGTGCTTATGCATCAGCTCCATGGACTGTAGCCAGGCTCCTCTGTCCTTGGGATTTTTTCCAGGCAAGAATACTAGAGTGGGTTGCCATTTCCTTCCCCAGGGGATCTTCCCCACCCAGGGATCAAACCCACATCTCCTGTAATACAGATGAATTCTTTACCACTGAGCCATTGGGGAAACCCAGTTGTGGAGTCTGGGGAGTCTCAAATCTGCAGGGCAGGCCAGAGGCTGGAAACTCCTAGAGAATGGATGTTGCATCTTGAGTCTGAAGGCAGTCTAGAGGCAGAATTCCCTCTTCCTCCAGGAACCGCAGTCTTTTTCTTGCGGGGCCTTCAGCTGATTAGACAAGGCTCACCTGTGTTACAGGAGGATGATATCCTTTACTCGAAGTGAAATCGTTTAAAATGTTGCCCACGTCTGAAAAATATCTTCACAGTCACCTCTGAAATGATGTTTGGCCGAACATCCAGATACTGTGGCCTAGCCCAGTTGGCACGTGAGAGTAACCATCACCTGATTAGTTGTTAAGATTCCCATCCTCTCATTAGCCGCAGAGCTTCGGCTCAGCACCCTCTGCAGGCAGCCTTGGGAAGGGCAGTTCACTGAAGAGGGTTTAACCCAGCATCCTTGGCCGCAGGATCCCCTTCCGTGTGCACATTTGTGTTGAGGTGAGTGGAGCAGAGACATGATTTTGGCACAAAGGTCCGTCTATCAAAGCTATGGTTTTTCCAGTAGTCATGTATGGATGTGAGAGTTGGACTATAAAGCTGAGAGCTGAAGAACTGATGCTTTTCAACTGTGCTGTTGGAGAAGACTCTTGAGAGTCCCTTGGACTGCAAGGAGATCCAACCAGTCCATCCTAAAGGAGATCAGTCCTGAATATTCATTGGAAGGACTGATGCTGAAGCTGAAACTCCAATCCTTTGGCCACCTGATGTGAGGAACTGATTCGCTGGAAAAGACCCTAATGCTGGGAAAGACTTAGGCAGGAGGAGAAGGGGACGACAGAGGATGAGATGGTTGGATGGCATCACTGACTCAATGGACATGAGTTTGAGTAAACTCTGGGAGTTGGTGATGGACAGGGAGGCCTGGCATGCTGCAGTCCATGGGGTCACAGAGTTGGACACAACTGAATTGAACTGAGTGGAGAAGACACATCACTGCCTTTGCTGTGATCATCGTAGCCTCAAGTCGCGAGCTTGGGTTTCAGAAGGGCTTTCTGCATGGGTGAGGAAATCCCTTTGTTTCGGGCTGACCGGGGCTTCCTTGGCTTTGATCTTTGGGAGGAAGCCTTTGGCTTGCCTTCTTTCTTTCGCTGCCTCTTTGTCTCCATCTCAAAGTGCAAAAGGGAAGCGGACTGTTTGCATTTAGTGACTGTGTGGCTTTGCTTTGAGGGGGCCGCGGTGCTGCTGGAGGAGTTTGCATGGTCTGTGGTTCACGGACCAGGTTCCTAGAAAAAGGAAACGCATTTAGGTGAGGAAACAGCTGGCTGGGTTTAGAAACTTGATCAGGGGTGAGTGAGTATATTGTTCTCTGGCCATTTCCTGTCCTTCCCCTTGCTTTGTTTACCTCCCGTGGCTCTCCTCCTGGGCCTGAGTATTTGATTGTTGGCTCCTTTTACACCAGGTGCCTACTTTGAGCTCCAGCTCCATGCTGGTGCTCTGGTAGCAGGCTGCTACATCAACATCTGAACAACTAAATCCTGGGCTGGGTCTCAGTGGCTGAACATCTCCCATCGTTCTCGGTCCGCATAATGCTGAGAACAAAGATGCTTTTAGTCTCCTGCAGGGGGGTTGCATTTCTCCTTTTCCTGTTTCCCATTCACCCTCATCAGAAAAGTCAGCTCTCACTGAGGTGGTCGTTTATCTTCTCATTCTCCAGAGCTGACATCCTTCCTGCATTCTCAGAGCTGGAAATCAGCTAGATCTTTGTCTGGATTGTAGACTTCACCTCTTCATCCGGGATCAAAGGTATTGTATTTGAAATGCAGAATTCTACTGAAGCCTGCATGGGTCAGACCCACCCTCCAGGCACACCTGCGCAGAGGTGGCAGTCAGTTGAGTGTGTGTGTGCTCAGTTGCTCAGTTGTGTCTGAGTCTTTGTAACCCCACGGACTGTAGCCTGCCAGGCTCTGTCCATGAGATTTCCCAAGGAAGAAAACTGGAGTGGATTGCCATTTCCTTTTCCAGGGGATCTTCCCCACCCAGGGATGGAGCCTGCGACTCCTGCAGTTGTGAGGGAAGTCTACATGTAGAGCTAAAAGAGAATTCTGAGGTTTTTCTTTCTGCAGATTCTCTAGACTGAGTAGTGGGTTTCAGCCTGTTGATTATAAAGATTTGTGTTTATTATTTTAACCTCTAAGACAATGTTTCTCAGCTTTTAGAATGATTCTTTGCCTAAGGAGCAAAGTTAAATTTAATTTGAATTCTCTTTTAAGGAGAGAAGTGAAATAGTAAGGAATAAAGATTTTGTGGAGTAGGGGTAGACCTTAGAGGACTCCAGACGTTTTTTAAAAATTGAAATATAACTCACATAGCATGAACTTCATCCTTTTAAAGTGTTTATTTACAATTTAATAGCTGTACAGTCATCACTAATTCTGGAACATTTTCATACCCCAAAAGAAATTACATACCCATCAGCATTACTCTCTGATTCCCATCAGTCATTCCCCAGCATTCTGTCCCTGGCAACCACTAATCTACTTGTGAACTCTATAGATCTTTCCATTTTGATTTTTATATGAACAGAATCATTCAAGATGTGACCTTTTAGTAACTGGCTTCCTAGACTTAGCACAATATAGGTGGACACTTGGGGTGTTTCTGCACTTTGTGATGAATAATGCTGCTATGAACTTTTGTGTACAGGTTTTGTGTGCAGATGTATGTTTTTAGCTCTCTTAAGTATATTCCTAGGAGTGGAATGTCTGGGTCATTAGGAAGCTCTGTGTTTGGCTTTTCGAGGAGTTGATGGACTCTTTTCTAAGGGGGGCATGCTGTTTTGCAGTTCTACCAGCAGGGTATTAGGGTTTGATTGCTCAACGTCCTCAATATTTGTTACTGTCTATCTTTTCAATTGTAGTCGTCCTAGTAGAGGATGAAGTACCTCATTGTGGTTTTTAAAAAAAAAAAATTTTTATTTATTTTTGTTTTTTGCCTGTGCTGGATCTTTTTTGCTGTGAGAGTTGCAGTGAGTGCGAGGGGTTGGGTACTTATTGTGGCGTTTGGGTTTTCATTGCAGTGGCTTCTTTTGTTGCAGACCACATACTCTAGAGGTCGGGCTCAATAGTTGTGACATGGGCTTAATTGCTCTGTGGCATGCAGTATTTTCCCGGGTCAGGGATCGGACCCGAGCCTCCTGAATTGGCAGAAAGATCCTTTCCCGCTGAGCCATCAGGCAGGCTCCTCCTTGTGGTGTGGATTCATGTCTCCCTTATACGCAGAGGACATCATGAGAAACGCTGGGCTGGAAGAAGCACGAGCTGGAATCAAGATTGCTGGGAGAAATAACAATAACCTCAGATATGCAGATGACACCACCCTTATGGCAGAAAGTGAAGAGGAGCTAAAAAGCCTCTTGATGAAAGTGAAAGAAGAGAGGGAAAAAGTTGGCTGAAAGCTCAACATTCAGAAAACAAAGATCATGGCATCTGATCCCATCACTTCATGGGAAATAGATGGGGAAACAGTATCAGACTTTATTTTTGGGGGCTCCAAAATCACTGCAGATGGTGACTGCAGCCATGAAATTAAAAGACCTTACTCCTTGGAAGGAAAGTTATGACCAACCTAGATAGCATATTCAAAAGCAGAGACATTACTTTGCCAACAAAGGTCTGTCTAGTCATGGCTATGGTCTTTCCAGTGGTCATGTATGGATGTAAGAGTTGGACTGTGAAGAAAGCCGAACGCCGAAGAATGGATGCTTTTGAGCTGTGGTGTTGGGGAAGACACTTGAGAGTCCCTTGGACTACAAGGAGATCCAACCAGTCCATCGTAAAGGAGATCAGTCCTGGGTGTTCTTTGGAAGGACTGATGCTGAGGCTGAAACTCCAATACATTGGCCACCTCATGCAAAGAGCTGACTCATTGGAAAAGACCCTGATGCTGGGAGGGATTGGGGGCAGGAGGAGAAGGGGACGACAGAGGATGAGATGGCTGGATGGCATCACCAACTCAATGGACATGAGTTTGAGTAAACTCCTGGAGTTGGTGATGGACAGGGAGGCCTGGCGTGCTGCGATTCATGGGGTCGCAAAGAGTCGACATGACTGAGCGACTGAACTGAACTGAACGACAAATGATTTTGAGAATCTTTTCAAATGCTGTTGTTACTTGTATATTTTCTTTGGAGAAATGTTTATTCAGATTATTTGCCCATTTAAAAAATTAGATGTTTGTCTTTTTATTGTTGAGTTGTGGAAATTCTTTATATATCGTGGATGCAGATCTCTTACCGATTGATTACATGATTTGCAAATATTTTCTCCCATTTTGTCAATGTCCTTTCACAAAGTGTTCTTTGAAGCATAAATATGTTGATGAAGTCCAGTTTATGTATATATTTTCTCTTGTTGCTTGTACTTTTGGTGTCTTATCTGAGAAACCAGCGCCTGATTCAGCATCATGATGATTTACATCTATGTTTTTTTTAGGAATTTTGTAGTTTTAGCTCTTATTAAGGATTTGATTCCTTGTGGATTAATTTTTACACCTGGTGATACTTGGTCCGGCAGAGGAGTCCATCTTCATTCTTTGCATGTGGATGTCCAGTTCTACCACACCATTTGTTCAAAAGACTATTCTTTCCCCTTGAGTTGTCTGGCAACCTTGTCCAAAATCTATTGTCTTCAAATATATCCATCTATTTCTATAGTCTCGTTTCTATTCCATTGATCTATGTGTCTATCTTGATGCCTGTTGGACCCTGACTTTTAAACCCTAAGTTTCCTGGATGGGCAAGTATACTTAGGGCAGAAGTGACTTGTGGGAATTCCTTTTATCTCTGTAGGTTTAGGATTTATCCTGGCATTTGGCTCAGAAGTTCATTATCTCAGCAATTCTCCAGTGCTTTTAAGATGATTTTTAAAGTTATTTATTTATACAGCATTAAAAAAAATGTTTTCAGGAAGAGGGGACAGTATATTCCTGAGAAGATTTTGGGAAGTAGGGAAGTTATTCACGGAATCTTAGAGAAGGACCGTTGTATTCAGTGGGTCTTCCCAGGTGGCTCAGTGTTACAGAATTCACCTGCCAATGCAGGAAACACAGGAGATGAGGGTTCGATCCCTGAATCGGGAAGGTCCCTTGGAAGAGGAAATGGCAGTGCACCCCAGTGTTCCTGCCTGGAGAATCGCATGGACAGAGGAGCCTGGCGGGCTACAGTCCATAGGGTGGCAAAGAGTCAGACGTGACTAAGCATGCACACACAGCAAATCAAATATTCAGTATTGCTTTTAAAGTCAAATTCATAACATCTAGTAATAGCAGCTGCCATTTATTGAGCACTTTTTCTGTACCCTGGTGGTTCAGACGGCAAAGAATCTGCCTGCAGTGCAGGAAGATCCCGTGGAGAAAGGAATGACATCCCACTCCAGTACTCTTGCCTGGAGAATCCCATGGACAGAGGAGCCTGGCGGGCTACAGTCCATGGGGTCGCAAAGAGTCGGACAGGACTGAGCGACTAACACACGCATTCTCTGTCCCAAGCTTTCAACTGGGGGCATGACATTAACTTTTAATCTCATTAGCATGATGAACCTGTAACATGATGGGTACCCTCATTATTCCTGTTTTATAAACAATAAGCAGAGACTTCAGAGGTTCTGAGACTTAACCTAAGGACAGACAGTGGCGATTAGCTGCGTTTCACCAGACCCAGTCCTTGGACTCCTTAGCCAGGCTCCCGGCCCCAAGGGAGCTACCCTGCTGCCCGCTCCAGTTTCCGGTTCTTTCCTGAACGCTGGAGAGCCTTAAGGCCTGAGCTTTGTCTCTTTCCTGTCTCTCCTTTTCCCTGGCCCCCTTGTGGGGGAAGTGTGCACTGCGCCAGGCGGCCGCTCTGGAGAGTCGGTCACAGCTGCTCTCACTTCCTGGGCACACTTCCGGCTCAGACAGAGAGCTGCCCAGGAACATGAGTTTTCACGTGTTCCCAGGGGACTTCTGCTGCCTTGGGTCTTGGACCTGACTTTAAGAAGATCTGTAGTATGATTTGTATGAATGTGTCATGATGGGAACATGATCTGTTTACATCATGGATACTGTGGATTTACCGTGTTCTATTTCCTATTACTGAAGAGAAGGTTTTCCTAGTGTCTGGGGAGTGACCCTTTCCCCTTTGGTCCCTTGAAAAGCAGTATATGACTTCAATTACTGTTACTATTATTGGCTGTGCTTGAAGGATGTGGAATCCCATCCAGGGATCAAGCCCACTCCACATTGGAAGCACAGAGTCTTAACCACTGAACCACCAGGGAAGTCCAATACTTGAATTACTTTTTTTTTTTTAATTTTGTTTACTTAGTTTTGCTTGCATTGGGCCTTTGTTGCTGTGTGGGCTTTTCTTTAGTTGTGGCAAGTGGGGGCTCCTCTTAGCTGCAGGGGCTCCTCTTCAGCTGCAGCGTGTGGGTTTCTCATTGCAGTGGCTTCTCTCGTTGCAGAGCAGAGGCTCAAGGGCCCTCGGACTTCAGTAGTTGTGGCGCACGGGCTTAGTTGCTCCTCGGCATGTGGGGTATTTTTGGACCAGGGATTGAAGCCGTTTGTCCTTCATTGGCAGGTGGATTCTCTACCAGTGAGCCACCAAGGGAAGCCCTCAATGATACTTTGAATGAGAGCATGTGTCTAGTGCTTTGTAAGCCCTGTTGTCAGGGAGAGATGAGAAAGTTCCAGTCAGGGCAACTTTGATGTTAAAATGTAACATGCAGTAACTTTTGGGGTTTGACTGTAGTGGGAGCTGAAGGGAAAAGTAAAGTAACTGGTTATTTTAAGAAGAAAAATCTCACCCTTTCTTCACCTTCCTTCCCCAACTCTTTCTCAGATTGTGAAGTGGTCTGACTGCTGTTTGCCATTAGCTTGCCGACCTGGGGATCCTTATCAATTAATCGCCAAAGCGAGTGTGGATGACTTCAGCAAGCTAGGGGTGGCATTCCTGGAAGATAGACTCCAGATGGCTAATGGACTGATACCTCAGAAGATCGTGTGTAAGTAACTTGGGAAATGTTCATCATAGCAGGATGCCATCGTTAAAAGCCTAAGGGCGATTGAGCACTCCTGTTTGGTATGACTTAAGGGCAACTCTGGTGGAATAGTCACTAAGTCATGTCCGACTCTGCAGCCCGCCAAGACTCTTCTGTCCATGGGATTCTCCAGGCAACAAAACTGTGGTGGGTTACCGTTCCTTCACCAGGGGATCGTCCCGACCCAGGGATTGAACCCAAGTTTCCTGCATTGGCAGGTGGATTCCTTACTGCTGAGCCACCAGGGAGGCCCTGCGCCTTGTTTCTTAGTATCATTATCACATAAAAGATTGACACCCAGGCAACTGAATCTATAAGCAAGTGGACACAGTCACCTCTCTGAAACTCCACCTGTTCACCAATCAACAGGAAGGTCTGGAGTTTTCTGATCTTTATGGGAAAGGTGTGGAAATTCTGCAGTTTCACTGGGTACTCTCAGGGGTACCCTTCTAAGCTGGGGGTGGGGAGCGGTTATGTGGGTCCCACGGAGGCTGTGGAGTTGAAGGGTGATGTGAGCTCCATGAAATGGAGGTCTCGCAGTACAGAGAAGGCCCCGAGGTTTTGCACTGAGATGTGAGACAAGGCAGAGGGTTGATGGGCTGTCTTTTCTCTTCCTTTAGCTGTCCACTTGCAAGACTCTGCCCTAAAGGAACTTAAGAGTCAGGCCTCAGACCCACCAGCCCAGCTCCTGCAGCCCGACCCTGAATCTTGTATTGAGAGGAACCCTCCTGAGCCTGACACTATGGAGGACCCCCAGTCTCCGGGTTCCTTATCCACACGGGGGCCAGGCGGGGCCCCTGGGGGCGGTGAGCCAGCCGTGGACGGTGACAGAGGCGTGGGCTCTGTCGAGCACTGTCCCCTCCATCTGTCCAGCTGCCACGAGTGTTTGGAGCTTGAGAACAGCACCATTGAATCTGTCAGGTTTGCCTCTGCAGAGAACATTCCAGATCTCCCGTATGACTACAGTGGTGGTTTGGAGGGCCTCGCTGACGACCTCCCCCTCGAGAGGGATGGGAGGAGGGTCAACGTCACAGGCAAGGCCCCCAACATCCTCCTGTACGTGGGCTCTGACTCCCGGGATGGCCAGGACCGGCTCCAGCAGGCCCGATCAGCGCTGGCCGACTGTGTGGACACGGACTGTTACACTCTGTACCACCTGCCTCCGGAAAGTGTTCTCAGGGACCCGTGGCCGGACAACTGTCTGCTGTTGGTCATCGCCACCGGGGAGCCCGTCCCCGAGGACCTGTCCCGGAGGTTCATGGCCTATCTTTCTCAGGGAGGGAAGGTGCTGGCCCTGGCGTCGTCCTTCACGCTGCCTGGTTTCCGGGTGACCAGCAAGGCCCCGCTGCAGGACACGGTCCAGAGCTTGGTTTTCTGCAAGACGGATGGGAGCCTGGTGAGGCTCAGCGTCCTGAGCAGCGGCTGCATTTACGAGGAGGGGCCCGGGGAGCCACTCGGCCCTGGCAAGCTCCACGGCCACCTGGACAGTGAGGACGGGGACAGGCTGGTGGTGCAAGTGCCTTTCGGGACTCACGGAGGAGAAGCTGTTCTCTGCCAGGTACGGAGGTTGGCAGCCGGGTCTCTGGGTTTCTTGATGGGACATGCTCCTGAAGGTTCCTGAAGGGTGACTAAAGGGCTGTGTGCCACGTGGGGAGGGTACTGCTGACCTTGTCTGGGGAATTTTTGCTGCTGGTGAGTTGCAGGTTGAGATGCGGGCTATCCTCTATCCTGTTTCACCAAAAGGCTTGTGATGGAGGAGAGAGTGAAAGTGAAAGTCTGACTCTTTGTGACCCCATGGACTATACGGTCCATGGAATTCTCCAGGCCAGAATCCTGGAGTGGGTAGCCTTTCCCTTTTCCAGGGGATCTTCTCAATCCAGGGATTGAACGCAGGTCTCCCGCATAGTGGGCAGATTCTTTACCAGCTAAGGCTAATTAAAGACTGCTGTTTAACCAAGGGTTAGCCAAAGCTACTTGCTTGTTTTAAACTGTATGCTGGTTATGTTGTTCAGTCACTCAGTCGTGTCTGACTCTTTGCGACCCCCTGGACTGCAGCCACGCCAGGCTTCTCTGTTCTTTACCATCTCCCAGAGTTTGCTCACAGTCATGTCCATTGAGTCAGTGATGGCATCCAACCATCTTATCCTCTGCTGCCTCCTTCTCCTCTGGTTGGTTATACATTTTCTAAAATCCGTCAGTTCACTCTCTTGCCTTAAAACACTCTTTAGTTAATAAACTCAAACTGTTATTTAATGTAGGGAATTGAGTACCTTGGGGTGGTGATTCCCAACAGTAAAATGTTAAAATGTTGTAGTTGATGTCAGGGATGTGCCCGGACGCTCACCAACTGCTGGGATACTGTGTTGAAAACACCTTCAAATCCTTAGTTCCTTTATGATTTGTCACTCTGAAAATCTAAGTGCTGAGCACAAGTTCAAATTAGTGAAGTGATTTCTGGCAAATTATTACATAGGTGGTGGCGCTAGTGGTAAAGAACGCGCCTGCCAGTGCAGGAGACATGAGACCCGGGTTTGATCCCTGAGTGGGGGAGATCCCCCTGGAGAAGGAAATGGCAACCTATTTCAGTATTCTTGCTTGGGAAATCCCATGGACAGAGGCGGCTGGTGGGCTACAGTTTGTGGGGTTGCAAAGAGTTGGCATGACTGAAGGGACTTAACACACACACATACACAAATACATAAGTAAGAAAAAAATGGAAACAGAGATAAAAGGAAAATGCTACTTCCCTTCCCATCCTTAGGGGATGCCTTTGGCTCCAGAACTGTCCTTTTCCCCCCATGTTCCCCTTTTAGTTTTTTGTTTGTTTGTTTAAGCAAATGGTAGGTAGCAGGATCGACTGCTCCAGAATCCCTGATCATTTACTGCAGATCTTTTAATACCTTTGGGCCAAAGTTTTTGTTGGTGTTTAGGTGAACTCTTATCCTTAAGGACTTGTGATCTAATGAGAAAACTAAGTAGATGTGGCTCTTTTGCCCAGAATGGTTCCCAGGAAGAGTGTAACAGATTTTAATCTGTTTTATTATACGGATCTTTTTTAGAGTTAGAGAATCATTGCCTTCCATTTTGGTGTGGCTTCTTTTCACTTCATATACTATGTCTCTCTCCAGCCCTCCTACAAATTAAGTCTCTTGGGTTTTCTGATCAAACGTTCTTCAAGGGGACAGATACTTGTTTCTTTACTATTTTAGAGTTCACTCACTTGACAAGATAATACTTCTTGAATTGTATATAGATGTATATAATGTATATAATGAAGATTATAGATGCATATAATGAAGAAATCTGACCATCAGGCCAGATAAGCATGTACAACCCAAGCTGAATTTATGAGGGCTGCAAATCCCATGAATTCGTTTTTGGAGGCCTAATAAATGCTCTTCTTTTTTTCTCTGCAAATATGGTAACTATAGTAACTGCGCATTCTCAGAAAATCCACTTAAAAACCTGACTTCCTAGAGCTGTATTTCAGCTTTGAGTAGTGAATTTTACCACCCTGGTGCCCAGACTTGTACTAGAAAATTGATTCGGCACTGTGGCGATCCGTTGCTCCGAGTTACATAGCAAATCTGCCTGCTGCACCATTTAAATTGACCCCATCACTGTCATAAAATTTGATACTGCATGCATTGCCCTAGGAAAAAAAGGCAATATGATGCAGCTCAAAAATGAGATTCAGAGGATTAGAATGTCATTTTTGATTTTAAATGACTTCCACTCTCTGTGTGCCAGAGTCACTGTTTTCTCCTCAGGCCTGTGTCACTACCATACCGCCAAGATCAACCAGTAAATACGAGCACAGGCTGGTTAGTTTCCTCTTTCCCTGTTCAATTTCATAGTCTTCATCTTTGTAGTAAATGGAGCATTGATGTAACTCAGTAAGAGGAGGGCTTCAAGGGCAGACCACAGCTGCGCAGTAGGCGGTGGCCTCACGGCCAGGGGACTAGTTTGTGCTGTGGGCATTCATCGTCATGCAGAAAAAGGAAATCTTGGTGTACTGCTCTACTGCCCAGACATGCAGGAAAAATTTCAAGGCTGTGGATTAAGGCAGACACTTGCTTATCAAATGAACCAGGACGTTGGCATGAAGGTGTCCAAGTAGAGCTTGTGAGATGGACTTGAAGTATTCTGTGTGCTTACTGAGCCCAGCACAGGGCAGAGGCGGTTGTACTCGCAGAGCAGAGTTTCTCGACCACGGCACTGCTGATGTTTTGGATGGGTTCCTTCTCTGCGGTGGGGTCGTTAGCAGCACCACCTCCTGGATGCTGCTGGCGCCCCCGCTCCGTGTTTGTGACCCGGGACATTGTTAGTTTTGGCTCTTCGTTGTTGTTTAGTCGCTTAGTCGTGTCCCACTCTTTGCGACCCCATGGACTGCAGCACGCCAGGCTTCCCTGTCCTTTACTGTCTCTCGGGGTTTGCTCAAAGTCATGTCCATCGAGTTGGTGATGCCATCCAACCATCCTACCCTCTGTTGTCCTCTTCTCCTCCCGCCTTCAATCTTTCCCAGCTTCAGGGCCTTTTCCCACGAGTCAGCTCTTCGCATCAGGTGGCCAAAGTGTTGGACCTTCGGCTTCAGCATCAGTCTCCTTCCAGTGAATATTCAGGGCTGATTTCTTTTAGGATGGACTGGGACTTGATTATCAAATAAACCAGGATGTTGGCATGAAGTTGTCCAAGTAGAGCTGTGAAATGGATTTGAAGTATTCTGTGTCCTTATTGAGCTTGCAGTCCAAGGGACTCTCAAAAGAGTCTTCTCCAACACCACAGTTCGAAAGCATCAATTCTTCGGTGCTCAGCTTTCTTTATGGTTCAACTCCCACATCCATACATGACTGTTGTAAAAACCATAGCTTTGACTAAAGCTTTGGGTCTGGTCTAAATGCCTTTAATGTTAGACAAAGCCAAGTTACTGAAATGGGCCCATTGCTGTGGTAACATCATTACAGCCAGAGGGTGAGACATTGGTCGCAAACCACAGAGGACAATTAGGATGAGCGTGGCTAGCACGCGCCCCGGTGGCCTTTTTACAGAGCGAGGTACAGAGGCAGACGTGGCCTCTCTTCTTGTCTCCGCTGTGTGTGCGTGTTAGTCGCTAAGTGGTGTGTAACTCTTTGCGACCCCATGGACTGCAGCCCTCCAGGCTCCTCTTTCCATGGGGATTCTCCAGGCAAGAGTACTGGAGTGAACTGCCATTCCCTCCTCCAGGGGAATCTTCCTGACCCCAGGAATCAAACCCAGGTTTCCCATACTGTGGGCAGATTCTTTACCCTCTGAGCCACCAGGGAAGACCCGTCTCCATTGTAGAAACACCTCATCTTGAAACTGACAATAGCCCTTCACAAGCAATGTCCTTGCCTTCCTTCACCTCCTGAAATCCTGAGGCCCGCTCCTAGGGGGAGCTCTCCTCTTCCTTCTTCACATCTCCCACTATGACATTGACTTCAGTAACAGCCCCCCAGAGTACTTGCTTAGTGCAGGGGGCACATGTACCATTAACACTCGCCCCCCCGGCCCTAGCCCCAGGTGAGGACAGAGCTTGCTCATTTGATATCTGCTGCCTGCAAGAGGTAATCTCCGGACAGTTACATGGTCACCTGGATGAAACGTGACCCATCGCCTTGCTGACCATCCGTCCCGGCACTGGCCTTGTCCCCCGGAGAGAAGAGGCACACCCTTGGGTAACAGCATAGAGGACATGCAGTGGGATCAGATACCTTAACGGATGTCATCTTCTGCCTTCTCCCTCCTCCGGGGTGGTTTAAGGCAGGGGTCCCCAGCCCCCAGGATCTAATGCCTGATGATCTGAGGTGGAGCTGATGGAATCAGAATAGAATAAATGCAGTGTGCTTGAGTCATCCCAGACCTGCCCTGCTCCCCCCACACCCCGTGGAAAAATTGTCTTCCATGAACATGATCCCTGGTGCCAAAAAAGGTTGGGGACCGCTGGTAGTGGGCACCAGGCTCAGTCGTGGGTGAAGCGGGCCGCCCTCAGCTGACCCGATGGAACGTGGGAACTGGACAGTTCCACGAGCCTTTTTAGACTGGCTTCAACTTTCCGCAAGTGCGTTGTTTTGGTCAGGGTATCTGGGCAGTATTTTTGTTCTGGTTAAGGCTTGAGTGGGGATTGAGAGATTTTACGTTGCCTGAAGGCTGGCACTAAGCTTTTTATCATGTTCTTTTGACATCAGGCTGGGAGTTCTGCTGGTAACAGAAACCCACAGCTGTTCCTGGCAAAAGCAAGTGAAATAACATGCTCAGGTTGCTCTTCTGGTACTCAATATTCTGATGTTGTCGAGGCGCTAATGCTTAGTTAAAATCAGATTTCAAGAGAATTAGATGTTCTAGTACATTCCTTCATATCAGGACACAGACCATTGATGTGAAAGTTCTAGTTCAAGGCAGCCAGAAGTTCCAGGATGTTCCTTCACACCAAGACACAGACTACTGATGGGTGGAACTCCTCTAATTTTCACTTTACAACAAAGCCTGAACTAAATACAGACATGAAGCCCCAAGTCCTTGAGAGTCCCTTGGACTGCAAGGAGATCCAACCAGTCCATCCGAAAGGAAATCAGTCCTGGGTGTTCATTGGAAGGACTGATGCGGAAGCTGAAACTCCAATACTTTGGCCACCTGATGTGAAGAGCTGACTCATTTGAAAAGACCCTGATGCTGGGAAACATTGAGGGCAGGAAGAGAAGGGGATGATAGAGGATGAGATGGTTGGAGGCATCACTGAGTCAATGGACATGAGTTTGGGTAAACTCTGGGTGTTGGTGATGGACAGGGAGGCCTGGCGTGCTGTGGTTCATGGGGTCTCAAAGAGTTGGACACGACTGAGTGACTGAACTGACCTGAACACATATGTTCCCTCCCTCTTGAACCCCTCTCTCACCTTCCACCCCATCACCAACACTCTTCAAGAGGTGAATTAGGCCACTGCCATCCGCGAGACTTAGGTGGTAGGACCAGTAGGTACAACAGGAGCTTCAAGCAGGACTCACTGTGCCCTCCTAAGTTCAGCAGCAGCTATATTTGGGTTCTCAACATATCCATTTTCCTAAATGCTTGGTCCTATAACCGTGTTAAGTGACTAGTCGGAGGCCCTGTGACTGACTAGTGATAGAATTTGGGACCTGGAACATTACTATCCATGGTCATTTAGTGAAGATCTTTTCAGCCTTCACAGCCACAATTTTTTTTTCCCATCAGTAAGAATTTATTAGGTTAGATATCTCTAAGGCAAGGTTTCATAGTTCTTTGAAAAAAATTTACTTGTTTTTAACTGAAGGACAATTGCCTTACAATATTGTGTTGGTTTCTGCCATATAGCAACATGAATCAGCCATGGGTGAACATAGGTCCCCTCCCTCCCTCTCTCACCCCTTCCCACCTCTCTAGGTTGTCACAGAGCCCCAGTTTGGGCTCCCTGAGTCATTACAGCAAATTCCCACGGGCTCTGTATTTTACACATGGGGAAGTGAAGTGAAGTGGCAGTCACACAGTCGTGTCCAACTCTTTGCGACCCCATGGGCTGTAGCTCGCCAGGCTCCTCCGTCCACGGGATTTCCCAGGCAAGAATACTGAAGGGGGTTGCCATTTCCTTCTCCAGGGGATCTTTCCAACCCAGGGATTGAACCCGGGTCTTGCGCATTGCAGGCAGATTCTTCACTATCTGAGCCACCAGGGAAGGCAGATGGTAGTGTATATTTCTCTCTTCGTTCCTCCACAGCCGTGATTTTAATGGGCTCCTTGAATCTTTTCACCACTTGTTGTTCTTTTCCAAATGCCCAGGTTGCAGGTTTATACGGTGTTGATAATGAGAAGAACGCATGTTCCAGTTTTCAGAAAAACTAGTAGAGACACTGCTTTCCCTTGTGTCCCGCAGCGCCTCTGATTTATGAAGTGGTGTCTTTTCCCTCTCAGGTGCACTTGGAACTACCTCCCAGCTCTCCAGTAGTGCAAACGCAAGAGGATTTTAACCTGCTCAAATCAAGCAACTTTAGAAGATACGAAGTCCTTACGGAGATCCTGACGACACTGGGCCTAAGCTGCGCCCCAAAGCAAGCTCCTGCCTTAACGCCTCTTTACCTGCTGTCAGCCACGGAGGTGAGTGAGTGTGTGGTGGGGAGGGACCCTCTCAGATGCCCTTCTTCAGAACGGTGACCCTTCCCCCAGTTGTTGTGTGGCTAGGTGTTTCAATTTTGATTTCTTTTTTAAAATATTTATTCATTTATTTTTGGCTTTGCTGGGTCTTGAGTTGCAGCAAGTGGGGGTTACTCTTCGGTTGCCGGTGTGGGCTTCTCATCACGGGGGCTTCTCTTGTTGCAGCGCAAGGGCCTAGTAGTTGCCCCACAGCATGCGGGATCTTCCTGGACCAGGAATCGAACCCGTGTCCCCTGCACTGGCAGGCAGGTTCTTAGCCACCGGACCACCAAGGACATCCTTGATTTCTGTTTTCATTTTCTATTTCTCTTTTGACTTTGGGTTTGGAAACCACATTAAAATTGTCTCAGTATAACTGATTTGTTTTTGGTGTTTCTATAAAGAAGAGGGAGAACACTGGAGTTTAGAGGGTGCTAAGTCTCTTAAGTTATCCCCCTTTCCACTTGAGGGGGGAAAAGGTCACTGTTTTACGTGTCGGGAGTGTATTTGGAAAGCACAGTGTATTCAGTTGGGATTAAAAGGCTTTGTTTTCATTTGGGCCTTTCTCAGGGAATCTTTGGATGGGAAAACCACAACTCGTTTCTCCTGTGCTGATGTCTGCCATCTGTGGCAAAAGGGGATTTTGGGTTTCAGTTTTCGTCTTTTAGTTTGGTGTAAAAGGAAAATGCCTTGGAGTTGGGAATGTATTCAGAATTTTTCTTGGCCTTTCGTCTTCGTTTGTGCCTGAGGTTGTTACCAGGCTGGGCTGGTTGCCACGTTCTTCAGGTGTGTCTTTTCTCTTGGCTTGGTGAAGTTGTTAATTTCCTATTATTTGCAGCATATTATTTTCTGGGTCTGTCTCTTCCTCAGTAGGTAAACTTGTGAGTTTAGTGACATAACTGTGTAGTTTCAGCAAATACCTGATAGTCCGCTTACTCTAAACTTACCTGCTTTCCCTTGAAAAGAGCAAATTATACCCTCTTCACCAACATTTCTAAAGGAGGGAGAATTCTCTCAGTTTTCTCTTGGGTGTTTTTTTGTTTGTTTCTTGTCCTGTTTAAGCCACGGGTACAGCCTGTGGGATCTTAGTTCCATGACCAAGGATTTGAACCCAGGCCCTTGGCAGTGGAAGCTCGGAGTCCTAACTGCTGGAAATTCCCTGAGGAATTCTCTTTTGGGGTTGACCTCTGTCCCTTGGCCAACTTACTTTTTGGCCGAGACTAGAGCTGTGAGTTTTCTGGGTGGGAATGTCAGCTGGAGGAGACAGATAGAAAATCTGACAGCGTTTAGGACTCGGATACCTTGCGAGGACTACATGAAATCATACCTATGAAAGTTTTATGTAAATTGTATTATTTAAACTTTAGCGCAAGTATTATTGTTACTATTATGTTATTATTGTTACTATTATGTTATTATTGTTGTTGTTGGGAGATTGAATGAGTTAAGAGTGTGTAATGTGCCTAAGAAGTTCCTGGTGCCTAGGATAAAAGGACTAAGTGATGTTTTTAATAAAAAAATAAATTAAAACTATAGCAATGGATGATTTTTTTTTTTTTTAATTTAAGACACATTCATTGCATTTTCTTACTTTTTTTTTCTTCTACTTTTGGCTGTGCTGTACGGCATGGAGGATCTTAGTTCCCTGACAAGGACCGAACCTGCAGTTCCTTTAGTGGAAGTTTGGAGTCGTAACCACTGGATAGCCAGGGAATTCTGCGCCCCCTAAAAATTTAAAACTATAGCAATGTTTTTTTTCTCCTTCTGCTTAAGAAACATTCACTGCATTTTCATTACACAGATTTTAGGCAGTCAGCCCTCTTCTTAATGGGTGCTCTTGGGGATTAATGTTGGGATTTTTGTTTGCACTTTTATCTCAGACCTCAAAGCTCTACATCATTTATCTCTGTTTTATATGTTAGGTTAACAGAAGGCAAAGCATCAGCTCCATCTTGTGACTTTAAGTGTTGAAATAGAGCCGGTCCTCTGAGCTTCAACTCTTACAGATACAACTATAGAAAGCTATGACAAGCCTAGATAGTGTATTAAAAAGCAGAGACCTCACTCTGCTGACAAAGGTCCATATAGTCAAGGCTATGGTTTTCCCAGTGGTCATCCAGTATGGGTGTGAGAGTTGGACCATAAAAAGGCTGAGTACCAAAAAATTGACGCTTTTGAACTGTGGTGCTGGAGAAGACTCTTGAGAGTCCCTTGGACTGCAAGGAGATCAAATTAGTCAATCTGAAAGGAAATCAACCCTGGGTATTCATTAGAAGGAATGATGCTGATGCTGAAGTTGAAGCTCCAAGGCTTTGGTCACCTGATGTGAAGAGCCAGCTCATTGGAAAAGACCCTGATGCTGGGAAAGATTGAGGGCAGGATGGGAAGGGGGCGACAGAGGGTGAGATGGTTGGATGGCATCGCCGACTCACTGGACATGAACTTGGGCAAACTCTGGGAGATAGTGAGGAACAGGGAAGCCTGGGATGCTCCAGTCCAGGGGGGTCGCAGTGAGCTGGACACGACTGAGCTTCAGAACAACAAAAAAGCCCTCACTTTGGAGGGAAGGAGCAGAGCCTTGGGGTGAGGGTTTCTCGTCCTCTGGAATGTGGCTGTCACCCTTCTAGATCTCTCCCTCTCCTTTCCTGAGCGTGGAGGGCTGAGGCTGGACCATGAGGGGTGCCTGTCTGCTCCAAGGTCAGGGAGGGAGACAGACCCAGGCTGGCCCTGGCAGTGCCCTCTGACCTTTCCCATGAGTTCTGACCGTGCCAATCTTGGGACTTGAGCCTCTTGACTCTTGGACGTAGTAGTGGAAAGAGTCATCTGCTCTTGTCTTCATTCCCTGTGAGTTTAGGTTTGGAAGACTAGCTTTTCCCGTGTCCTCTTTAGGTTGGGCACAACCTGGGAGATAGTGAGGAACAGGGAAGCCTGGGATGCTCCAGTCCAGGGGGGTCGCAGTGAGCTGGACACGACTGAGCTTCAGAACAACAAAAAAGCCCTCACTTTGGAGGGAAGGAGCAGAGCCTTGGGGTGAGGGTTTCTCGTCCTCTGGAATGTGGCTGTCACCCTTCTAGATCTCTCCCTCTCCTTTCCTGAGCGTGGAGGGCTGAGGCTGGACTCATGAGGGGTGCCTGTCTGCTCCAAGGTCAGGGAGGGAGACAGACCCAGGCTGGCCCTGGCAGTGCCCTCTGACCTTTCCCATGAGTTCTGACCGTGCCAATCTTGGGACTTGAGCCTCTTGACTCTTGGACGTAGTAGTGGAAAGAGTCATCTGCTCTTGTCTTCATTCCCTGTGAGTTTAGGTTTGGAAGACTAGCTTTTCCCGTGTCCTCTTTAGGTTGGGCACAACCTTAGGTTTTGCATATTGGTCTGTGTATGAGCTGAAACTCCAATACTTTGGCCACCTGATGCGAAGAGCTGACTCATTTGAAAAGACCCTGATGCTGGGAAAGATTGAAGGCGGGAGGAGAAGGTACGGCAGAGGACGAGGTGGCTGGATGGTATCACCGACTTGATGGACATGAGTCTGAGTAAACTCCGGGAGTTGGTGCTGGACAGGGAAGCCTGGCGTGCTGCAGTCCATGGGGTTACACAGAGTCAGACACGACGGAGCGACTGGACTGAACTGAACTGTGTATATTACAATACACAGAAGATGCTTCCTATTTTTGTTCTCCTGGTTCTTTTAACTGTCTGAGGGTTAGGAGTTCCATTTTCTCCTATTGATTGGTAACCCCCACTGATGACAGGGAAGCCTTCCTTGTGGCAGTTCATGGGGTTCAGAAAGAGTCGGACATGACTTAGCAACTGAACAATAACAACAAGAACTCAAAAAAACCATGGGAATGCAAAGGTTGAACAATGTGAAAACAAATGTAAAAGTGCAAGTGTTAATCGCTCAGTTGTGTCCAACCCTTAGCGACCCCCATGGACTCCTGTAGCCTGGCAGGCTCTTCTGTCCACGAAATTCTCCAGACAAGAATACTGGAGTGGGTTGTCATTCCCTTTTCCACGGGATCTTCCTGACCCAGGGATCAAACCCAGGTCTCCTGTATTGCAGGTAGATTCTTTACCATCTGAGCCACCAGGGAAGCAGATATTTGATTTATATACACATAGAAAAACATTCTGCATGGACCCCATGCCGACCTTTACTATATATCTTTGGGAAAGAGTAGTTCTGAGAAATGTTCATTTCTCATTTTGAGTCTTGCGCTTGGTCTGATGGGTCCTGGGTGTCTGTCCTGGGACTACTTTCCCCTCCTGCGTTCTTCTCTCTGGATTCTGCTTTCCTTTGAGAGTGCGAGGAACTGGGTACATGAGTGACTATTGTGTGACTCCTCATTTCTTCAGTTCAGTTCAGTCACTCAGTCGTGTCTGACTCTTTGCTACCCCATGAATCGCAGCACGCCAGGCCTCCGTGTCCATCACCAACTCCCGGAGTTCACTCAAACTCACGTCCATCGAGTCAGTGATGCCATCCAGCCATCTCACCCTCTGTCATCCCCTTCTCCTCCTGCCCCCAATCCCTCCCAGCATCAGGGTCTTTTCCAGTGAGTCAACTCTTCGCATGAGGCGGCCAAAGTACTGGAGTTTCAGCCTTAGCATTGTTTCTTCCAAAGAGCACCCAGGGCTGATCTCCTTTAGGATGGACTGGTTGGATCTCCTTGCAGTCCAAGGGACTCTCAGGAGTCTTCTCCAACACCACAGTTCAAAAGCATCCGTTCTTCAGCGCTCAGCTTACATGACCACAGGAAAAACCATAGCCTTGACTAGACAGACCTTTGTTGGCAAAGTAATGTCTCTGCTTTTGAATATGCTATCTAGGTTGGTCATAACTTTTCTTCCAAGGAGTAAGCGTCTTTTAATTTCATGGCTGCAGTCACCATCTGCAGTGATTTTGGAGCCCCAAAAAATAAAGTCNGATGTGAGAGTTGGACTGTGAAGAAAACTGAGTGCAGAAGAATTGATGCTTTTGAACTGTGGTGTTGGAGAAGACTCTTGAGAGTCCCTTGGACTGCAAGGAGATCCAGCCAGTCCATTCTGAAGGAGATCAGCCCTGGGATTTCTTTGGAGGGAATGATGCTGAAGCTGAAACTCCAGTACTTTGGCTACCTCATGTGAAGAGTTGACTCATTGGAAAAGACTCTGATGCTGAGAGGGATTGGGGGCACGAGGAGAAGGGGACAACAGAGTATGAGATGGCTGGATGGCATCACTGACTTGATGTACGTGGGTTTGACTGAACTCTAGGAGTTGGTGATGGACAGGGAGGCCTGGCGTGCTGCAATTCATGGGGTCGCAAAGAGTCAGACACGACTGAGCGACTGAACTGACCTGAATTGAAACTTTGACCACATTTATGACCTTGTTTGTTTTTAACCACACTGGATTTCAGTGTCCTTATTTATAAAGAAATTGCAAAAGATAATTTTTAAATCTGAAGTTACATGGTATGTCTCTTATAAGCTGAAATGGAATTGACAAACCAACCAAGGCAACATAATTTGGGGTTTAGAGAAAGATATGAGCTCCTGTAGTCCCATGTGTTACCTGAAATTGAATTGGTGTGCAGCATCTGGCATATAATTAAAGGCAAAGACAACCATCCTAAGGTTTCAGTCTCTCATCCTGGAATCATTGGGCTCCCAGAATTGTCCTCAAACTTGCTATTGCCTGATGTGCTCTTTAGAGAATGTATTAGTTTCAGAATAGAGCAAAATGCAGGTTCTGAAATGATCTATGAGACAGTTGAGAATTTATTTTCTCTTAGAATTTCCATTTTCTAAGGAACACAGAAAGAATATAAATTTATAATTCTTTTTCAGAGAACTATACACAGAGTTAAGTGAAAATTAAAGCATCATATGGTTATCTTCCTTAAAAAAAATCCATCTGCAATAAACTATCTTATAGAGAGTTATTCTGTTGAATTAAGGTCCTAATGCTCTTTAGAGAATGTATTAGTTTCAGAATAGAGCAAAATGCAGGTTCTGAAATGATCTATGAGACAGTTGAGAATTTATTTTCTCTTAGAATTTCCATTTTCTAAGGAACACAGAAAGAATATAAATTATAATTCTTTTTCAGAGAACTATACACAGAGTTAAGTGAAAATTAAAGCATCATATGGTTATCTTCCTTAAAAAAAATCCATCTGCAATAAACTATCTTATAGAGAGTTATTCTGTTGAATTAAGGTCCTATACTTTTGTTTATAATAACCAAGCATGGAAATCAAACAGAATGGAAGAAAAGGAAGGGAGAAGAGGAGGAAGGAAGGGTGGAAGGAAAGAGGGAGGTGGACTAATGGAGAGAGGGAAGAAGAGAAGGAGGGAGGGTGGCAGCCAAGGAGAGAAGGAGAGAGAAAGAGAGCACTGTCCATCTGCTTAAAATGAATTTCTTACCTGGTATATTAATGTGAAAAAGTGGATCTCTCCTTTTATAAATACTAAAATTACATTTTATTTTTTACATATAGATAATTAAGGAAGAAATAAAATCATGTTTTACTTTCTGGTAAATAATTGCTTAAGTAAAGTATATCCATTAAGCTATATTTACTGAGTATATTGTATTCAGAACACTTTCAAAGGCAGAGTACTATAATGTTTAAAGGTTATTGTCGTGTGTTGCATTTTTCAACCCCAAGATAGTATTTTTTTTTCCCCACAAATGCCCTTATTAAGTACAGCATGTACTCTGAGGGCCTCTATAAGAATTTAAATGAGAATTCTTCAGAAGAAATACAGTTGCAGAGTATTAACATTTAAACCGCTACTAATCCCTGAATAGCACCAAATACCTTTTCTTTTGAATCAGGATACTGTATTTTGCTCAAAGAAAGCAAAAATGAGCAAGTAACTTGGATAGCATAAACATAAAGCATTTGTGTAATTATAGATTTCTGGTCATGTCACCATAATAGAAGTTAGAACAGCTGTAGGATTTTCGTTATAAACTTTGATTTTCTTATGGCATGTAACCTGAAAACTACTTTTATTTTCAACTAAGATGAAAATTTTCATAAAAATCTTAATTAATAAAAAATGTTTGATTAATTTCTGCTCTTTTTGTGGCAGGTAGGGGACTAATTTTGGCCATTTTATGTTACAAAAGATTTACTGCTTTGTGGTGTTTGTCTTACAACAATTGGATATATTTTTCTTGAAACGGTACAAAACATAAAATTTTAATGGTTTTATGAAATTCACTACAAATTCTTATGTTTTAGCACATATAAATATATAAAATATTTAGATTGTAAATTAATTTTGATAGAAGCTATTCAGAATATGGCTTAAATGCAGATTTTTCTTTCCCTCACTTAATATACTACAGTCCAGAGAGAACTTTCACTCATCAATAATTTAATTTCTTTTTTTTTTGTTGTTGTTGTTGCAGATGTACCTTGAGATTTGATGAAGTAGCAAAAAACATTTCACATATTTATGTTTCATTTGTTTTAATGTCATCATATTTGATATGCAACTGACAAGGGATAATGCCACTATGCAGAAATATACAACTTCATGTAATCATAATGTGGTAGGGACAGAAAATATATGTCACAATTTCTCTGCTAGTTCTCCATTCAGCAATGACACCATCATTGAAATAAAATTCAAAGTGAATGCTATAAGCAGAATTGAAATTTTTACAATACCTCCTGAAATAAATGTCACAAAATTTGATATATACAACACATAGTACTTATATGTAAATCAGCATATGGAGAGTGTATGTGAATCACTGTTTTTGACATTTATTTCATGATGCTTTGTAAAATCTTTCAACTCTGCTTATTGTTCTTTTTTTTATTTCCTTCAAATGAACAAATCTTTCTCAATTATAGGGGAAAGTTCACATTAAAAATACAGACACATGGGATATCTCATTTATTTGAAGTGGTTTTAAAAGAATGTCTTAGTTTCATTTGAATAATTTCTGTCTCTATTATAATAATTTTATCTTTTGACTAATTTTAACTTTTAGTTCTCTTTGTTGTTTGAACATATAATACTGTGTAACTTTTGACTTTACTCCTTATTACCCTCCATTCTAATCAAAATTCCTTTATAAAAAGAAGTACTTATTTGTTTTGTCCTTAAAATTAATTTCTTATTATTTTATGTACACAGATTGCTTGTATTTTGTTCAAATATTTTTTTGAGGGCTTCCCTGCTGGCTCAGACAGTAAAGACTCTGCCTGCAATGCAGCAGACCTGGGTTCAGTCTCTGGATTAGGAAGTTCCCCTAAAAAGGAAATGGCAACTCACCAGGATATTTACTTGGGAATTTTATGGACAGAAGAGCCTGGTGGGCTACATCCATGCGGTTGCAAAGAGTTGGACATGAGTGAGTGACTAATACAACACCACACCACATATTCCGAAAAGCGTTTTGACTTGACTGACTTCTTTCTAGAAGACCTTATGTTACGGAACAGAAAAAGCTTATATAGAAAGGCAAGACACCCTATTCTCTCAAGACTCTTGAGATCTCTTACCTGAAATTTGAACAAATAAAATTAAGTTAAATAACAGAAAACAGGAAAGATCTTATTCTCTTACAAGTATCACAGTGAACTGAGCAATCTGGAATGTGGTTATTACAGAAGAATTTGAAAAATAAATAGCATTTCGATTATGTGTCATTTTTTCCTAAAATATAAAAAAACATCATTATGGTAGTGACATTCTGGGGTTAAAAAAAAAAAAAACTGTAAATAAAGAAATAAAATGGGCTTCCCTGTGGCTCAGCTGGTAAGGAATCCACTTGCAATGCAGGAAACCTGGGTTAGATTCCTGGGTTGAGAAGATCCCCTGGAGTAGGGAAAGGCTACCCACTCCAGTATTCTGGCCTGAAAGAATAAGTATGGGGTGATACATAATACACTATTTTTTTTTTCTGATTTTGTTCACCATAACTTTCAGTTTTGGCGATTTCCAGTGAGTGAAACTTCAGAAATAGTGAAGAAAAGATGTTCTAAGTGAAATAAACTTATAACAAATATTTAGAACACCAAAATAGTGTTTAGAAAAAAGTTAGGCTAACCTGTGCAAATTGAGGTGTGGTAGAATCCCAGAGACGGGGAAGCCTGGTGGGCTGCCGTCTATGGGGTCGCACAGAGTTGTACAGACTGAAGCGACTTAGCAGCAGCAGCAGCAAGATATGAACAGAGACGAAATTAGGGCCATATTTTGGAAAATCTTGTGTATAATACATGTGGAAATGGAGAGAAAGTGAAAGATTTTAAGTGGATTATAATATTAGGAAAATAAATATAATTTTGAAATTTAACGTGGCAGTGGTTTTTAGAATTCGTTTGTTCACCTAAGAAGTATGAGAGCTGTTAGGCAGCTATTGAAAGTCCAGAAAAGAAGCCTGGAAGATGAACTCAACTTTCTGTTTGGATCATAAGTGACAGAGAAATGAATTGGTTCACCCTTTGTAACAAGGGAATTATAATAGTATTTACTTTAGTTTTTACAATGACATAAGGTATTTTTAGAGAATGTTTAAGAAGTTGAATACCTATTACATAGAAAATAAAAGACAAAGTTTTCCTTCATTTTTTAAAAAAAGTTTTTGTTCTTGTTTTAATAATTATGATAAAGAGGATAAGGCTGATTTTAGGAGTAGAAGAAAACAAAGTAACATTTTTGTTCAAAATTTAGAAAAGTTAATAAGAAAGGGTTTCAAGGCTGTGTGACTGATTGAAAGAATATGCCATTAACAAATAATGAAGACAGAAATGGACCTTGTTTTAAATATAGAATTCAAACATTAAATTTTTGATATGCTAAGTTTGAAATGAGATATTTATATAGAAATAGAGCTTTTAACCAGAAATGTGGATCTGGTAGACACTATCACCTCTCATAAGAATTCAGAGATTCTCCAGAAAAGATTTGTACATCCCAGCCTTGTTGAATACAGGCATGATGTCCTTTAGGCTATGGACTTTGTGTAGAAAATGAAAATGTTAGTTGCTCAGTCATATCTGACTCTTTGAGATCCCATAAGACTGTAGCCTATGAGGCTTCTCTGTCCATGGAATTCTCCAGATAAGAATATTGCAGTGCATAGTTGTTCTCTTCTCTAGAGGATCTTCCAAACTCAGGGACTGCCTGAGTTTCAGGTAGATTCTTTACTACTGTCCACCAGGAAAGCTATAGACTTTGTGTAGACGTGACATGTAATGCCCTTAAGTGTATGCTTCAAGAATCAGCATACACTTTTCTACTTTCCCTATTCCAGATGAAGGATGTTCTGCCAACTCTAGTTACTGAATAAGGTTCAAATCAGACAGATCTAAAACTGAACCAGATGGATATATAGTAAAGTAGAAACAAATCTGTGTTGTAACACAGTGAGATATTAGACTTTTTGTTACTGCAACATAACTCAGCCTGTCCTAACTGAACTAAACTGAACTGATTCATAAATTTCATAATATGGTTTCTTTTTGGTATATTCCCAATCAGTTCAGTTCAGTTCATTTCAGTCCCTCAGTCATGTCCGACTCTTTGTGACCTCATGAATCGCAGCACACCAGGCCTCCCTGTCCATCACCAACTCCCAGAGTTCACTCAGATTCATGTCCATCAAGTCAGTGATGCCATCCAGCCATCTCATCCTCTGTCATCCCCTTCTTCTCCTGCCCCCAATCCCTCCCAACATCAAGGTCTTTTCCAATGAGTCAACTCTTCGCATGAGGTGGCCAAAGTACTGGAGTTTCAGCTTTAGCATCATTCCTTCCAAACAAATCCAAGGGTTGATCTCCTTCAGAATGGACAGGTTGGATCTCCTTGCAGTCCAAATATTCAGAGCTAATCCTCTAAACTTTGTTTTAAATAGTATTTTACATTATATTTTGTATTTATTTTCCATTTGTGCTTTATTTTCAGTTAGTCTTTCCTCAGTTGTATCTTCTCACTTATCTGCTGAATATTTTTCAGTTGTGCTATAATCTTAGTTATATATAGTCTTTTTCTTAATTCTCTGAAAGATGTATATATGATTCTTCTTTCTTCAGTTCAGTTCAGTTGCTCAATCATGTCCGACTCTTTGTGACCCCATGAATCTCAGCATGCCAGGTCTCCCTTTCCATCACCAACTCCCAGAGTTCACTCAGACTCATGTCCATTGAGTCAGTGATGCCATCCAGCCATCTCATCCTCTGTCATCCCCTTCTCCTCCTGCCCCCCATCCCTCCCAGCATCAAAGTCTTTTCCAATTAGTAAACTCTTCGCAGCTTCCCTGGTGGCTCAGAGGTTAAAGCGTCTGCCTCCAATGTGGGAGACCCGGATTCGATCCCTGGGTTGGGAAGATCCTCTGGAGAAGGAAATGGCAATCCACTCCAGTATTCTTGCCTGGAGAATCCCATGGACTGAGAAGCCTAGTAGGTTACAGTCCATGGGGTCGCAAAGAGTCGGACACGACTGAGCGACTTCACAGTCCATTGAGTCAGTGATGCCATCCAGCCATCTCATCCTCTGTCATCCCCTTCTCCTCCTGCCCCCCATCCCTCCCAGCATCAAAGTCTTTTCCAATTAGTAAACTCTTCGCAGCTTCCCTGGTGGCTCAGAGGTTAAAGCGTCTGCCTCCAATGTGGGAGACCCGGATTCGATCCCTGGGTTGGGAAGATCCTCTGGAGAAGGAAATGGCAATCCACTCCAGTATTCTTGCCTGGAGAATCCCATGGACTGAGAAGCCTAGTAGGTTACAGTCCACGGGGTCGCAAAGAGTCGGACACGACTGAGCGACTTCACTTCACCTCACCTCACCTCAAACTCTTCGCATGAGGTGGCCAAAGTAACACCCAGGACTGATCTCCTTTAGGATGGACTGGTTGGATCTCCTTGCAGTCCAAGGGATGCTCAAAAGTCTTCTCCAACACCACAGTTCAAAAGCATCAATTCTTTGGTGCTCAGCTTTCTTCACAGTCCAAATCTCATATCCATACATGACCACAGGAAAAACCACAGCTTTGACTAGATGGACTGTTGATGGCAAAGTAATGTCTCTGCTTTTCAATATGCTATCTAGATTGGTCATAACTTTTCTTCCAAGGAGTAAGTGTCTTTTAATTTCATGGCTGCAGTCACCATCTGCAGTGATTTTGGAGCCCCAAAAAATAAAGTCTGACACTGTTTCCACTGTTTCCCCATCTATTTCCATGAAGTGAAGGGACCAGATGCCATGATCTTCGTTTTCTGAATGTTGAGCTTTAAGCCAACTTTTTCACTCTCCTCTTTCACTTTCATCAAGAGGCTTTTTAGTTCCTCTTCACTTTCTGTCATAAGGTGGTATCATTTGCATATCTGAGGTTATTGATATTTCTTCTGGCAATCTTGATTCCAGCTTGTACTTCTTCCAGCCCAGGGTTTCTCATGATGTGCTCTGCATAGAAGTTAAATAAACAGGGTGACAGTATACAGCCTTGACATACTCCTTTTCCTACTTGGAATCAATGTGTTGTTCCATGTCCAGTTCTAACTGTTGCTTCCTGACCTGCATATAGCTTTCTTAAGAGGCAGGTCAGGTGGTCTGGTATTCCCATCTCTTTCCGAATTTTCCACAGTTTATTGTGATCCACACATGGCACCCCACTCCAGTACTCTTGCCTGGAAAATCCCATGGACAGAGGAGCCTTGTAGGCTGCAGTCCATGGGGTCGCCAAGAGTCAGACACGACTGAGCGACTTCATTTTCACTTTTCACTTTCATACATTGGAGAAAGAAATTGCAGCTCACTCCAGTATTCTTGCCTAGAGAATCCCAGGGATGGGGGAACCTGGTGGGCTGTCATTTATGGGATCTCACAGAGTTGGACACGACTGAAGTGACTTAGCACACAGTCAAAGGATTTGGTGTAGTCAATAAAGTAGAAATAGATGATTTTTGGAACTCTCTTGCTCTTTCCATGATCCAGTGGATGTTGGCAATTTGATCTCTGGTTGCTCTGCCTTTTCTAAAACCAGCTTGAACATCTGGAAGTTCACGGTTCACGTATTGCTGAGGCCTGGCTTGGAGAATTTTGAGCATTACTTTACTAGCATGTGAGATGAGTGCAATTGTGTGGTAGTTTGAGCATTCTTTGGCATTGCTTTTCTTTGGAATTGAAATGAAAACTGACATTTTCCAGGCCTGTGGCCACTGCTGAGTTTTCCAAATTTGCTGGCATATTGAGTGCAGCACTTTCACAGCATAATCTTTCAGGATGTGAAATAGGTCAATTGGAATTCCATCACCTCCAATAGCTTTGTTCATAGTATGCTCTATATTTAAGATTCCTCATAAACTAAATGACATTTTTTATGAAATTGTCTGTTTTGAGATGTCATCATGAAAAGATTAGTTTGGAAGTCTGAGTACAGCTACATTTTGGTCTTATTTCCTTCATTTGAATTACTTTCCACCTATCTCCAGGATCATGAGTGGAGCAATTCCCCAACAGTGATGAATTGGGGAGGAGATCCCGGTATTCTTAAACTGCAAAACATTTATTCAAATTGAAATGACTTTCGTGACCTTACCAATATTGATATTAAAACATTATTTAATGATATAAGCTTTTTATATTAATTTTAAAGATTACAGCATATTTTTGTTTATGACATTCAAAAGTTAACATCGAATTGTAAAATATTTACCAAAGTTTATATTCTCTAATTTTCCACAAATCACTAATTAATTTAGAAAATAAGATCAAAGCTTCTGATATTTTAACAATCTGTACATTAATTAGAGTTTCTCTGGTGGCTCAGTGTTCAAGAATCTGCTTGCCAATATAGGAGCCACAGGTTCAATTCCTGGGTCAGTAAGATCTGCTTGAGAAGGAAATGGCAATCCACTCCACTCCAGTGTTCTTGCATGGAGAATCCCAGAGACGAGAGAGCCTGGTGGGCTGTCTATGGGGTTGCACAGAGTCAGACACGACTGAAGCGACTTAGCAGCAGCAGCAGCAGCAGCGACTAAACAACAAGCAAAATGTTAGTTAGCCATTAAAATTCCCTGTGTTCAAATAAATATATACACCTCTTTATATAAAATGACTCATGCTAACAGACTGAGGTCAGTTCAGTTCAGCCACTCAGTCATGTCCAACTCTTTGCAACCCCACGAACTGCAGTACACCAGGCCTCCCTGTCCATCACTGAATTCCAGAGTTTACTCAAACTCATGTCCATTGAGCCGGTGATGTCTTCCAAGCATTCATCCTTTGTCATCCCCTTTTCCTCCTTCCCAAGTCTTTCCCAGCATCAAGGTCTTTTCAAATGAGTCAGCTCTTCGCACAGGTGACCAAAGTATTGTAGTTTCAGCTTCATCAGTCCTTCCAATGAACACCCAGGACTGATCTCCTTTAGGATGGACTGACTGGATCTCCTTGCAGTCCAAGGGACTCTCATCAATTTTTGGATGCTAAGCTTTCTTTATTTTTTTCCTCCCCGCTCTGGTTTATTTATTTATTTATTTTAAAATTTTTTCTTCTTACTTTATTTTACTTTACAATACCGTATTGGTTTTGCCATACATTGACATGAATCCATCTCGGGTGTACATGAGTTCCAAATCTTGAACCTCCCTTCCACCTCCCACCCCATATCAACTCTCTGGATCATCCCCGTGCACCAGTCCCAAGTATCCTGTATCCTGTATCAAACATAGACTGGCAATTCATTTCTTACATGATAGTATACATGTTTCAGTGCCATTCTCCCAAATCCTCCCACCCTCTCTCTCGCCCTCAGAGTCCAAAAGTCCATTCTATTTATCTGTGTCTCTTTTGCTGTCTCGCATACAGGGTTATCATTACCATATTTCTAAATTCCATATATATGTGTTAGTATACTGTATTGGTGTTTTTCTTTCTGGCTTACTTCACTCTGTATAATCAGCTCCAGTTTCATCCACCTCATTAAAACTGATTCAAATGTATTCTTTTTAATGGCTGAGTAATAGTCCATTGTGTATATGTACCACAGCTTTATTATCCATTCATCTGCTGATGGACAGCTAGGTTGTTTCCATGTCCTGGCTATTATAAACAGTGCTGCAATGAACATTGGGGTACATGTGTCTCTTTCAATTCTGGTTTCCTCGGTGTGTATGCCCAGCAGTGGGATTGCTGGGTCATATGGTATTTCTATTTGCAATTTTTTAAGGAATCTCCACACTGTTCTCCATAGTGGCTGTACTAGATTACATTCCCACCAACAGTGTAAGAGGGTTCCCTTCTCTCCACACCCTCTCCAACATTTATTGCTTGCAGACTTTTGGACCACAGCCATTCTAACTGGTGTGAAATGGTACCTCATGTGGTCTTGATTTGCATTTCTCTGATAAACTCTCACATCCATACTTGATTACTGAAGAAGCCATAGCCTTGACTAGATGGACCTTTGTTGGCAAAGTAATGTCTCTGCTTTTTATATGCTGTCTATGTCATAACTTTCCTTCCAAGGAGTAAGCGTCTTTTAATTTCATGGCTGCAGTCACCATCTGCAGTGATTTTGGAGCCCCCCAAAATAAAGTCTGACACTGTTTCCACTGTTTCCCCATCTATTTGCCATGAAGTAATAGGATCGGATGCCATAATCTCAGTTTTATTGAGCTTTAAGCCAACTTTATCAGTCTCCTCTTTCACTTTCATCAAGAAGCTCTTTAGTTCTTCTTAACTTTCTGCCATAAGGGTGGTGTCATCTTCATATCTGAGGTTATTGATATTTCTCCCAGCAGATTCAATTACCCTTAATAATTCTGTATTTTATTAGCCATGCCTTATAGTCAAAAGCAGAGACATTACTTTGCCAACTAAGGTCCGTCTAGTCAAGGCTATGGTTTTTCCTGTGGTTATGTATGGATGTGAGAGTTACACTGTGAAGAAGGCTGAGGGCCGAAGAACTGATGCTTTTGAACTGTGGTGTTGGAGAAGACTCTTGAGAGTCCCTTGGACTGCAAGGAGATCCAAACAGTCCATAAAGGAGATCAGTCCTGAGTGTTCATTGGAAGGACTGATGCTGAAGCTGAAGCTCCAGTACTTTGGCCACCCCATGTGAAGAGGTAACTCATTGGAAAAGACTGTGATGCTGGGAGGGATTGGGGGCAGGAGGAGAAGGGGACAAAAGAGGATGAGATGGCTGGATGGCATCACAGACTCAATGGACATGAATCTGAGTGAACTCCGGGAGTTGGTGATGGACAGGGAGGCCTGGCGTGCTGTGATTCATGGGGTCGTAAAGAGTTGGACACGACTGAGTGACTGAACTGAACTAAATTAATTGTAGAGTTCAATGTAGATACCACATTATTTCTATTTAATGAAAATGTGTAAAACATCAGCTCTGAACATATATTAATTATTACCAAAATGCAGACTAATTTTATTAAGAGATATTCCTACTAGTTTCAAAAGAATGTTCAAGCATGGTCTGAGTCCCATAAAGAAAATAGATAGCCTTCAAAATTCATTATTCAACTCCATTCCAAATTTTTATGTGCTTATTTTTTGAGTACTAGCTGTATTTCTGATGTGCCGCTTCTGGAAATTCCATCAAGAGTCACATCTTTATAGTCATAATATATGTTCATTGGAGGAAGAGGTTTTTAGGAGATTCATGAATTTGGCACAAAAGTGTCCCTGATGGTAGAAATGCACTTTTCATAAATGAGTGCTATGAGTGAGTGAAGCGGTACATCACAGCAGATCAATAGCCAGTGTAATGTACTGTCTCATGATAAACTTTCTCTTCTGAGATGCAACATAGAATAGATCAATAGGAAAATAATTTCAAGAAAAAGAGTTACTGACAAATAATTATATTTGAATTATTTCCATTGATATTTTCCCTCTGGTATTTTAGTTCCCTCTAGTATTTTAGTTTATACACCTGGGGTGGGAGAGGGGCCAGGAAAAACAGAGTAATACAGTTTAATCAGGGAATGGATAATTTGAAATATACTTGACCTACCTCTGATGAAAATATTAACTTGTCAATTATTTTGTTTAGGATAGCCACTCCCACTTCTGATAATTGTGTTTTACTAGTCAGTACCAAATATAGACCAAGAACAGCAATGCAGTGGAATACAATTGCCTTCTAATTTTAGTCAGTTATGTGATGAGAATTTAGAGAGGTGTGCCTCCTATTTCAGATTTAGTGTGAAGTGCTAAGAATACAAATATAAAGGAGATGGCATGACTCTTTTCAAGTTATGGGTACTCTAGGGGTAGATACACTTCTACACAGTGCAGCTAATTGGTTTCTAAGCATTAACAATGACTTTGGAAAGGAGACAAAATCTAAAGTGCTATTAGAAGGAGGAATGAAAAGTTAATGCCAAATATATCCCAAGAACAAGGAGGACGGAGGAGCCAGCAAGGAAAAAGGCACATGATGGTCGACAACTAGCTATGTTACAGAATACTGTCCATGTTGTTAATGTTAGAGGTTCACCAGAACTAAAATACTACCTTCTGAATAAAGCTCAGAGAGGAGCCAATGAGGTCTCATATTTGTCATAACCAGATACTAGCATATTTGCCTAATTTCAATCCTTAGAAGAAGATTGTAATTGGAAATAATTTTATCAATTGTACTGGAGTTACAAAACTGTCATATGATTGGCCACCCACTTCTGGTTTTTGCATTATTGAAATTTGTCCTTTGATACTGGAATGCATTCTAAATAAATGTGCTTATGTTATAAATCATTTCAATACACATTTCTCACTTCTTTTTTTGCTAATAACTTACTACTTGCTATTCATTTTATATGACTTCCCTGGTGGCTCAGAGGTTAAAGCGTCTGCCTCCAATGCCGGAGACCCGGGTTCGATCCCTGGGTCGGGAAGATCACCTGGAGAAGGAAATGGCAAACCACTCCAGTATTCTTGCTTGGAGAATCTCATGGACTGAGGAGCCTGGTGGGCTGCAGTCCATGGGGTCACAAAGAGTCGGACACGACTGAGTGACTTTACATTTACATGGACATTATGTTATATAAAAAGCAAATTGAGTGATTTTCTTATTCAAGTTCAAAATGAGTTGTAGAGCAGCAGAGACAACTTTCAACATCAACGATGCATTTGACCCAGGAACAGTTAACGAATGTACAGTCATGGTTCAAGAAGTTTTGCAAAGGAGACAAAGGTCTTTAAGATGAAGAGCATAGTGGCTGGCCATCAGAAGGTGACAACATCAGTTAAGAGCCATCATCAAAATTGATCCTCTACTACCACATGAGAATTTGCCCAAGAACTCAGTGTCAACCACTCTATAGGCATTCGGCATTTGAAGCAAATTGAAAGGTGATAAAACTTGATAAGTGGATGCCTCATGAGCTGACCAAAAATCAAACAAAACAAAACAGAACATCATTTGAATTGTCATCTTCTTTTATTCTATGCAACAACCAGGAGTGATTTCTCAGTTGAATCGTGACTTGTGATGAAAAGTAGATTTTATAGGACAACTAACAATGACCAGCTCAATGGTTGTACTCAGAAACTCCAAAGTACTTCCTGAAACTAAGCTTGCACCAGAAAAAGGACATAGTCACTGTGTGGTGGTCTGCTGCCCATTTGATTCACTACAGCTTTACGAATCCCAGTGAAGCCATGTGCTGAGAATCACATCTATTACATCTATTAAGTATGCTCAGCAAATCGATGCAATTAACTGAAAACTACAATACCTGCAGGCAGCATTGGCCAACAGAAAGGGCCCAGTTTTCTCCCATGACTACACTTGACTGCATGCAGCACAAGTAACACTTCAAAAGTTGAATGAATTGGGCCAAGTAGTTTTGCCTCATCTGCCATATTCACCTGAACTCCTGCTAACAGACTAACACTTGTACAAGCATTAACTTTTTGCAGGGAAAAGTCTTCCATGACCAGCAGGATGCAGAAAATTCTTTCCAAGAGTTCATCTAATCTTGAAGCATGGATTTTTATGCTACAGGAATAACAAACTTACTTCTCATTGGCAAAAATGTGTTGATTGTAATGATTCCTATTTTGATTAATAAGATATATTTGAGCCTAGTTATAATGATTTAAAATTCATGGTCTGAAACTGCAATTACCTTTGTACCAACCTAATAAATAATACCTTCATTTTATTTGTACATTTCCCCCACTTTTGGAGGAGCAGAAGTCATATGTCATGATAGTAGCTCCTTAGCCAAGTCTTCACCTTTGATGCAAGCACATGAAATGACTCAGCCAACCAGATACTGCCACTCAACCTGTTTATTTAATAGCTAATGATACAAGACAAAGATGGTGGACAATTCATTGTAGTAGTAGCTGTGGAAGTGATATTAAAATTAAGTTATCAAGAGTTCCTTGCAAAATGGTGCTGTCAAGTACTGGCAGCATCTATAGCATAAGCTGTGATAGTGGTACCCAGCAGTGACAATGGTGATTCTCAGCACATGCTTCTCCCTGGGCTGATTTATGCTGGAGGGTTACCTTCCTAGCCATATTCTACCTGTACCCAATTTCCTGTCTGGTCTTCTACCATTTCTATTAATGTTCTGAACTACCATAAATCCTTCTAAAAATAATTTTTTTTTAATGATCAAAGATAAATACTTAAACCTAATAATCTGACTGATGTCACTCTCACAGTGTGACTGCTAACACAAAGTGCTTAATGTGCAATTTGATTGACTTGTAGAATAGATCTCACACACAGAGTTTATACAAATGCTTAATCTCATTCAAAAATCCTTATCTGGCCATCTTCATACTGATTCTCGTATGATATAACATGTGATAGTGATGCATAAAGGCATCCCCATTCATATCATTTACTTTGTGGTATCACTGGGGGAAGAGTCAAGTACACAATGGGGATTGTGCAGGTAAGAATGTTGAATGAAAGCCATCACAAATAAAAAAGTCAATTGGATCTTCAACCTGACAGATTAGAGTGCTTAAAGAACATAACATGTAAGGGTAAATCACTGGAGATAAGGTTGGCAAAGGGATTAGCAAGGGTTAGATCAGGAAGAAGAGTTCATTAGACTATGAAATTTGGATTTAATCCTGTTGACCAATGCTCCTTAAAACGTAATTGCCCACAAATCTTCAACAACTGCAAAACAGTTTTTTTTTTTTTAATAAAAAGTCACTGAATCTCAACTCTGGTGATTAAAATTTAATTATAATTATGGGCAGAAATATGCATTTAAATTAAGCACCTTGAATAATTTGAACTAACTAGTCTAGTAACACTTTTTGAGAAACATCACTTAATTTTTATGACAAATCACTGAATCCATTCATTTAGTCAGTCATTCAACAAACTTTATTAAAATTCTAGTATGATTCTAAGCATTGGGGATATGGTGGTTAATGTCTTAGGCAGATGTCAGCTCTTGAATGGCTTACATTGTTGTATGTTATGTGTAATGGCGTTGGAGGAGGAGAGAAACAATAAATAAATTAAAATGCTAGATGTTTATACTTTATATAATATTAAAGCAAAGTATGTGAATTCAGATGGTAGACTTAACATTTTATGGTTATTCATTAAAGAGCATCTTTATAAGAAGATATTTGAGAAAGGACAGTAAGTGTGGATGGAGGGAAATCACAATTTGCTGTAGAGAAGAGCAACTATGAATGCCAGGAATTTGGAAAATATCTGGTGCATTTGAAGAATGGCAAAAACTCAGTATGGCTATAGGGGAGACAAAAACATTTGCCATCTGGGGATGAGATCTATCAGCATTCCTTGGGACTATTGGGGCATTTTACCTTTTTCTAATTGAGATGTGAAATTATTGGACGATCTCAATCCCAGACTTGATCCTACTGTCATGACAAGACATCAGGGACACTCCCTACATATGCCACATGATACTCAAATGAAGGGTGTGATTTGAGGAGATGAACACAGTCTTCCAGGGTATGAGAGAGAAGGAGAATTTATGGATACAGAAGAAAGTGCGTTGATAGAATTAATGAGAATACATGGAAATGTTCTCCTGAATGCTTCCTTTTTTTGAGTAAAATAGAAAACAGCATTACTACTATCCCAAATTCTAATTGAGAGGGACAAATAAGTACATGGATTAGGAACATGCAATCGACTTGGGAAATATGAAGGAGAGTGGCATTTGAAATCATGAATGTCAAATGGGTCCAGATAGCAAGCTTGTGAATCTCCTCTGCAAACTCAAATTCTGCTCTACAGGAACAGAGTAAACAAAGATGTCAGTTTTACCAGAATGTTTTTTTCAGGTGAGGTAAATGATGGGAGAAAGGTACAAGGGAGCTGGCATAAAAATTACTGAATTTAATAAGTCATTAAGTCTTTTAAACTAAATGTACAAGAAAGTAAGGGCATTATAGGCTGAGTGACAGAGAAAATAAAACAGTATCCACATACTGTAAGTTGTTGTTCAGTCACTAAGTTGTGTCCTGCTCTTCCTGCTACATGGACTGCAGCATGCCAGGCTCCTCCGTCTTCCACTATCTCCCAGAGTTTGCTCAACCTGATGTCCATTGATGCTACTTAACCATCTCATCCTCTGTCACCACCTTCTCCTCCTGCCCTCAATCTTTCACAGCAATACAGTCTTTTCCGATGAAAGCTTTTGTATCAAGAGGCCAAACTCTGGGAGCTTCAACTTCAACATCAGTACTTTCAGTGAATATTCAGAGTTTATTTCCCTTAGGACTGACTGGTTTGTTCTCCTTGTAGTCCAAGGGACTCTCAAGAGTCTTCTCCAGCACCACAATTCAAGAGCATCAGTTACTTAGTGTTCAGCCTTTTTTATGGTCCAATGTAAATTGTACATGACTCTTAGAAAAATCGTAGCTTTGATGATATGAACCTTTGTTGGCAAAGTGATGTCTCTGCTTTTCAATATAATGTCTAGGTTTGTCATAGCTTTCTTTCCAAGAAACAAGTGTCTTTTAATATCATTGCTCTAATCTCCCTTCATAATGATTTTGGAGTCTGAGAAAATGCCCATGTTCAATCCTGCCATCTCTTGCTTGAATACATCCAATTTACATTGATTCATGGACCTGACATTCAAGATTCCTATACAATATTGTCCTTTACAGCATCAGACTTTATTCTCACCACCAGATAAATCCACAACTAAGCATCATTTCCACTTTGGCCTAGGAGCTTCATTTTTTCTGGAGTGTAAGTGCCCTCTGCTCTTACCTAGTAGCATATTGGACACCTCTGACCTGGGGTTCTCATTTTAGGGTGTCATATCTTTTTGCTTTTTCATACTGTTCCTGGAGTTCTAACAGCAAGAATGCTGGAGTGGTTTGCCGTTTCCTTCTCTAATGGATCATGTTTTGTCAGAACACTTCACAATGACCAATGAGTCTTGGGTGGCCCTGCATGGCATGGCTTATAGCTTCACTGAGTTATGAAAACCCCTTTGTCACAATAAGGGATACTGTCTATACAGGTGAATAAAATCATTATAGAATTATGATTCTGGAAATATCAGACTGAAAGTTTTGATGTGTTGGCTTAAGATCCTAATGCTAAATATTAAATTGTGAATGTATTTCAGTTACTATGAATGTAAAAGACTAAGACATGACTATAGAAATTTGGGAGAGATATAGAGTAGAGACAGAATCATAGGAGGGAGATGACAAGTTAGGAAATGGCCAGGGCAATTGTGAAATCATCTATGTGAGTAATGCAATCACCAGGAATTACCAAGAATAATGACAGGTTTAATATTCAAGAATGAGACATTGAATCAGAAGCAAAAACTTCAAGGAATGAGGCAGAATGATCCAAGTCAGTCAGTTCATTTCAGTGCAGTTGCTCAATTATGCCTGACTCTTTGTGATTCCATGGACTGCAGCACACCAGGCCTCCCTGTCCATTACCAACTTCCAGAGATTATTCAAACTCATGTCCATAGAGTCGGTGATGCCATTCAACCACCTCATCCTCTGTCATCCCCTTCTCCTGCTTTCGATCTTTCCCAACATCGTAGTCTTTTCCACTGAGTCAGTTCTTTGCATCAGGTGGCCAAAGTATTGAAGCTTCACCCTCAGCATCAGTCCTTGGAATGAATATTCAGAACTGATTTCCTTTAAGATTGACTAGTTTGATCTCCTTGCTGTCCAAGGAATGCTCCAGAGTCTTCTCTACCACCACAGTTCAAAAGCATCAATTCTTCAGCACTCAGCTTTCCTGATGGTCCAACTCTCATATCCATACATGACTACTGGAAAAAACATAGCTTTGACTAGATGGATCTTTTTTGGCAAAACAATGTCTCTGCTTTTTAAAATGCTGCCTAGGTTTGTCATAGCTTTTCTTCCAAGGAGCAAGCATCTTTTAATTTCATGACTGCAATCACCATCTGCAGTGATTTTGGAGCCCAAGAAAATAAAGTCCATCACTGTTTTCTTTGTTTCCCCATCTATTTGCCATGAAGTGATGAAACCAGAGGCTATGATCCACTTTTTTTGAATGTTGAGGTTTAGGCAGCTTTTTCACTTTCATCAAGAGGTTCTTTAGTTCTTCTTCACTTTCTGCCATAACAGTGGTATCATCTACATAATCTGAGGTTATTGAAATTTCTCCTGGCAATTTGGATTCTAGCTTGCACTTCATCCAGCCAGCATTTTGTGGGATGTACTCTGTGTATAAGTTAAATAAGCAGGGTGACAATATACAGCATTGATATATTCCTTTCCCAATTTGGAACCAGTCCATTGTTCCATGTTTGTTTCTAACTGTTGCTTCTTGACCTGCATACAGATTTCTCAGGAGGCAGGTAAGGTGGTCTGGTATTCCCATCTCTGTATGAATTTCCCACATTTTTTTGTGATCCACACAGTCAAAGGTTTTGGCATAGTCAATGAAGCAGAAATAGATATTTTTCTGGAATTCTCTTGTTTTTCCTATGACCCAATAGATTTGACAATTTGATCTCTGCTTCTACTGCCTTTTCTAAATCCATCTTGAACACCTGGAAGTTCTCGATTCTCATACAGATCAAAGTCTGTAGACAACAGCAATAAGGAAATATCCATATTGCAAAGGAAATAACCTATGCAAGCTTCATATAATTCCATTATTTTTTAAATTATAAAATGTTACTGCTTTTGAACATGAAGAATTAAATGCCTTCCAAAAATGTGTTCTGGCTTCTAAAGTGAGAACAAAGAAAATATTTTTATCTAGGGGTGGGTTTGGTATCACATTCATAAGGGAAGGGAAACAGTAGAACACTTCATGGGAAATAGATGAGGAAACAGTGGAAACAGTGTCAGACTTCATTTTTGGGGGCTCCAAAATCACTGCAGATGGTGATTGCAGCCATGAAACTAAAAGATGCATACTCCTTGAAAGAAAAGTTATGACCAACCTAGATAGCATATTGCAAAGCAGAGGCATTACTTTGCCAACAAAGGTCCATCTAGTCAAGGCTATGGTTTTTCCAGTGGTCATGTATGGATGTGAGAGTTGGACTGTGAAGAAAGCTGAGTGCTGAAGAATTGATGTTTTGAACTGTGGTGTTGGAGAAGACTCTTGAGAGTCCCTTGGACTGCAAGGAGATCAAACCAGTCCATTCTAAAGGAGATCAGCCCTGGGATTTCTTTGGAAGGAATGACGCTAAAGCTGAAACTCCAGTACTTTGGCCACCTTGTGTGAAGAGTTGACTCATTGGAAAAAATTCTGATGCTGGGAGGGATTGGGGGCAGGAGGAGAAGGGGATGACGGAGGATGAGACGGCTGGATGGCATCACTGACTCGATGGTCATGAGTCTGAGTGAACTCCGGGAGTTGTTGATGGACAAGGAGGGCTCACATGCTGTAATTCATGGGGTCACAAAGAGTCAGACATTACTGTGTGACTGAACTGAACTGAACTGAAGAATTGAACATGTTAATGCTCTTTAAAATTTAATGGAAGCCATTGTTTATGGGATAATTTCTAAACTTATGGCTTGGTTTTCCTTGAAGAAATTTTCCACTATTGTTTCTCTAAGGATTAAGAGTTTCAGTATAGAAAAGTATTTAGCTGGAAAGTTAATAGGGAGGGAAAAGAGAAAGGAAATGGTAGACAAATAGAGAATGAGGGGAAAAAAGAATGATTATAAAGATAACTAAAAGAAAGAGGAACTAAAGAAATAGGAAGGAAGAGAAGAGAAAGAAACATGGTGAAGGTAGATAAGTAAGCCCTGGAGAGTAGGAAGGAAATAGAAGAGATGTTTCCCATAGGTTATTAGGCAAAAATTGAAATAAAAGACAGAGGGAAGAGAAAAAGGGTTGATTATTATTCAATACTTTAGACAAATAATTTTCTGAGGTGGAATTATCTGAACTGTAAGCAGTAAGAAAGGGAAGAAAAGTGGTGCTCAGCATGTGTATGATGCCAGGACAGGCACACTGTGGGACAGGATCATTCAGCTGACAGCTTCCCACTCCTGTTATCAGATTGCGCAGCCAGCCTAGGACAGTTTAATTGACACCGTTTATGCCAGGATGTGGCAGAGTGACACTACACTAGGCTGAGAGAGGGGACCACTGAGATTTGATTGTGAGGGATTTCCACAAATCAGGCTTTTATAACTTTATGAAATGGTTCATGTGGCTTAAAGCTTAATGTTCTTTTTCATTAGCATCAATAAGAGTTTAAAATGGAACAAAATTAAAAGAACCTATATGACAAAAATTTCTCTAAAGCCGTGTATTCTCTAACATCTTCAGAGTTTCTACTTTACCACAATCTGTCATTGAAAACACAGCATGATTCTTTTTAAAGTTCAGTATGATATATGACAAAAATTTTACAAAGCAGTATCATACTTGTTTATGACTTTGTGTTTTAAATATATTTTAAAATTTTTTTGACGTCTTTCACATGTGTAAGGTTTACATGCATGAATCACACAAACAGAGGGGAAATGCAATGAAAACTCATGCTAAATATGCAAGAAATAATGGTTATAATTTTGGGGTAAATGATCCCTAACATGATTAAGCCTAAAATACTTTAGAAAAAGAAGGATTGAACCACAGAAGAATCACTTAAGAAACTTACCAACCAGGGTATTTGTATGCAAGCTCCAAAAAAATCAACTTCAACTTACCTAAGCATAAAAAAAGGATTGGGGCAGTTAACAGAACACAGAGCTCAAAAGAGAAGAGTATATGATTTGGGTGGCCTGCATTACATCCCCTGGGCTAGTCTGTGAATGCGTCACAGCTGTGCATGGCAGTGTCCCACCTGAGGCTAGTACTCCACAAGTGTCTCTATTTTTTCTGCCTCAAGGCTTTCTCTGAAGCCTCTGGAGCCTGTTCTGCCTACAGGTGTAGCCTAAGTGGGCAGGGAAATAAATGGCCTTCAGGGCAGCCCTCATACAATAGGGAATCATTGCAGAGGGTGACCATCCAAGCCTTCAGACATACCCGTGTCTAAGGTATCCTCCATACTTCCCTAACACCCACTCCTATGCCTAATTCAGAGACGTAGATTAATCTTTTTCATCCCTGCTGTGCGCATTCATTCAAATTCTCATTTCAAGCTCTGCTTTTGGAGGACCCCAAATTAAGATAACAGGAAATAGGAAAGTGCTGATAATATCTCTAGAAGTAAGGTGTGTTCTTCAGAATATTATCACAGATTCAACTATTGTCATCCTTGAGTCACCATTCTAATTGTCCAAGGAGTGTTATTTTGCTTTAGCTTGATGCATGGATCTACTGACTGACTGGCAGAGGGCTGTATTACTTTCTCATTGCCACTGCAACAAATTACCATAATCTAATGGCTTAAAACAAGCCATATTTATTACCTTATACTTTTGGAGGTCAGAAGTTGGAAATGAGGTTTACAGAGTTAAAATCAAGGTGAAAACAAGGCTGCATTCCTTCTGTAGATTCCAGAAGAGAATCATTTCTTAGCCTTTTCTAGTTTCTAGAGACCAACTGTGTTCATGAACCTCACTTTCACTTTCAAAGCATGTCTCTGTAACTTCTGCTTCCATCATGATATCACCTTTTCTGGTTCTGATCCTTTAAAGTTCATACATGGTGACATTGGCTGATTCAAATAAATGATGACTTCCCCACCACAAGATTCTTAATCATATCTATCAGGTACCATTGCTAAACAAAATGACATATGTTTGGGTCCTGGTGTTGTAGACAAGGACATCTTTGAGGGGTATATTATTTTGTGTAAAGAGTTTAGCACCCCGACAGTGACAACAGATATGAGGAAGATATCTCTCCCAGAATACGCATTGTTGTTCGGTCACTCAGTTATGTCCAACTCTTTGTGACCCCGTAGACTGCAGTACACCAAGCTTCCTTAGTCCTTTACTATCTCCTGGAGTTTGCTGAAACTCATGTCCACTGAATCAATGATGCTATCCAACCATAGGGTGCTGATAAAAGGGTAGCAGAAATCACAAGCAATAAATACCACTTCAAGAAAAATTACCATTTATATGTGATTAATTTTCCCCAACCATTAGTTTGAAACCGCTAATTAATAGTCTACCATGTCTCAGATATTCAGCTGGGCTCTAGATTACTCCCTCCCTCTAAAGGTATGGCAGATATGTGTTAAAAAAGTAGAAAAAGATCAAGTTTCAAAAGCACATCATCTTTGTCTAATGGTACACTGGAGTTTGTACTGGATAACTTAAGTAGAAATCCCAGCATCCAGATATAACTTTCTTCTCAAATTTAACAAATCCTAAGCACACCAGACCCCTGCAAACAACACTCACATGGTAGTATACACACACACACATTCTTCCATAAGTGAGTATCTGAAAGCAATCAGTTTTGGACTGAGAATTATTGAAAAGTATTCTCTAGAAGAAATATCTGTCATGACTGTTGAACTGCCTATTTTTGTAACATCTTACATTGTTTCTTCTGCAACTTCATAAACCCTTTCAATAGAATATATCTACTGTATTTGCTATGGACTGAATATCTGTGTCTCTCCTCCAAATTCAAATGTTGAAACTCTAATCCCAATATGAAGGCCTTAGGAGGTGGGGCTTTGGGGAGGTAATTAGATTTTGGTGGACCCTTCATGAATGGGATTAGGGCTCTTATAAACAGGATTCCAAATGGTTTCCTTGCTCTCTTTTCACCAAGTGAGGATAACAAGCAAACAACCCAAAGGAGGGTCCACTGCAGAACCCCAAGCTGGTACACAGCCCCAGAGCTGGGAGAAATAAATGTCTATTATTTATTATTTATAACCCACCTAGTCTATGATACTCTTTTATAGCAATTTGAACTAGCAAAGACAATAGTCAGCCAAACCAGCAACAAAATTCTATTCTATTTAACCTACTATAACAGTGTGCTGTCTCCCACCCCCAGTCCCAGCCTGCCACATACACCTTTAGCTGAAAGGCCATTTTCAGTCCCTACCTCCTTTCACATTTGCTTGGTAAGGATATTTTAATTTTTCAACATATAATTCATAAATGTGGCCTCCTATTTGGCTTATTACTTGTCTCCACAAAGAAAATAAGTATTCTATCTTCACATAACCCACATGATATAATTAATCACATGCATATGTTTATTGTGTATTACAACCCTTATTAAACATATAAACTTTTACTGATGAGTTCTCTGAGATCAAGATCTAAAATACTGGCAAAATATATAGCTGTAATAATGATTTTAATAGATTTTACTGATATGAATTCAATTGAAGTGAAAGATAAAATGTAGTCAGAATATAGAACATTTAGGAATTAGCTTTTTTTAAGCGGCAAAGAGTGATTGGAGAGAGTTATAATTCCAAAAATATTAGCCTGCAAGTGCTATAAATTGAGGAAAAAATAAAAATTTCAACTTGAAGTAAGAATCTAATATAAGTTAGGTGAAGATAAGTAGGAGAATTAGCACTATGGCTCTGAGAATGAGATATTGGTAACTTTGAAATCATCTTTCCATTTAAACTTTTATGAACTGTAATTATTCTGAAAATATTTGCTTAGGTCAACTTGTTCAAGAAAAGTTGTATTCTACCATATGGGGGAAGAGAAAAATGTTCTCCAGATGTTACTCTGCACAGCAGCAACAAAAGAATCTATCTGCTGTTACTATGTTTAATTTTTCTTCCTAGGACTCCAATTCCATCTCAAGTTGTTTAATTTAGTCTAATCTTATGAATTTACTTTAAAGTTTATTTTAAGAGTTCTCTAGGTGGTCTCATATAGCCTTTTGTAGCTAATGAGTGATAACAAATCATTTGTTTTTATAGGAGACAGGAGTGTTTTTCAATATATCATTAGTCTGGTGAAGGTATCAGATTTTGATTATTGGATTCTACTTGATCCTTGTCTTTGTTACTATGGAGATAGGAAAAATATTTTGATTGGCTAGAGAAGTATGTAGGAGTAGAACATAGTCTCTTTCCAATTTTGGTCTTCAGCCTAAAAATAATAGGAATAGTTGTTAGCTATTCTGTCATATCTCATTTTTAATACTCTTCACTAAAATAAATGAATTCCTTTTTATACCATCTCTGGTGCATTTTCTGTATTTCAAAAATCACATTTGTTTTATTTTTCTCTACTGTATATGTGTATAATTTAAAGAACTATTGACTAAAGTAGTGGTAGAGAAAAAATGTACACCTTAAGTTTAAACTTAGAAACAATACTCTTTCTAAAACTAAGATGGATTGTATTTTGAAATTTATATAAATTACTACTGTTATGACTGAATTTTTTAAATGGATATGTGTTTTCCACAATTTTGGCAATACGTTTGTTTGTTAGATTAACTCCTGCTCATTTCTCTCACATGAAATATGAATTAGTAAATATAGAAGATACCATGCAATTTGTAAAATCACCATTTCACAAAACCTACAGAAAAAATTTGTTGATGACAGAATCATGAGTTGATATTAAACATTGAACTGAAGATTACTGAACAGATTATTTACATACCTTCAAGTTATCACCTCACAGATTATTCATTCATTGCAAAGGGATATTGTATATTTTTACAGTAAAACAATCAGGCAGATACCACTTTAATTAAGTGATGAAACTTAACATCACCAACAATGAAACAAATTAACATTGCATGCCTCAGGGTGTGATACCCTGAGAATAACACAACATCACCTATAAGATATTCTTGTAAAAACAAAATTAAGAACCTGAACCTAATCAAAAAGAAATAATCAAGCAAACCTAACTGAAGGATGTTCTGTAAATGATGTGGAACTTCAAAAAAATATAGCAATGTTATGAAAGAAATTAAATAAACAAATAAATCAAGCTGGTAAATTACTCTAGTTTAAAGATATTTAAAAGATGTGGCATTTATTGGGTTCTGATTCCAACAAAGAAACATGGTGAAAAAACATTATGTGGCTAACTGGGGTCTTAGAATTTTGACTTAAGAGGATAACTACATTGGTTCAATTTTCTACTTTTTAAGCACAGCCAATCAGGTCAGAAATGAGTGTGGAAATTATGACAAATGCAAAAAGACCTTCTCTTGGCCTTACATGTATTTCTAGTTACTAACTTACCTTTCATTTCTTTTCAAATTCTACATGCATTATATAGATAATTATAACCTAATATCTTCCTTTCATTTTCCAACACACTGAAGTTTAGTTTCCAATGCTACACTTCATGAAACTACTCCTGCCATTCATCATAAATAACATGGAGTTATTTCAGTGGTTTTCATTTCCCTCTTCAACATTTAACATTTCCATGAAACTTCTTTTGTTCTTAATGTTTGGGATGCTATCATCTCTTTTTCTTTCGGTCTCTCAGTTGTTTTTGTTATTTTTCTGCTAGATTCTCCTTGTCCATTACATAAAAGGAGATATTTCCAGTGCTATTTATCTTCATTCCATATTTCTTCCCAATTTATGTGTTCTCTGTGGCATGCTTTTATTGAGATGCAACATTTCTACTCTCATTTTTGTAGAAATGGTTTTTTTTCTTTCATAGAAATGGCCTGCATCATTAACTTAAACCTGCTTCCAAATCTCTACATTTACATATTTGCCAGCACTTTCTACTTAGATATTCCAAGAGTCCCTCTAGCTTAAAAGGTACAACATTGAACTCATTATTCTATTTATGTATCTAAATAATTTTTTTCTTATTTATACAAATATCTTCCTTATTCCCTACTAAAAATCTTTGGATTTATCATAGTTATATTATATTTATTCATCAATATTCATTAGGCAATAAAACCCTACAAGATTCTCCCAACTCACTTTTTATTCACTTTGAGTTAATCTCTAAATCTTACAATTACAGCTTTAGAATAATACAAAAAATCTGCTTTCTCTTGCCCATCACTATTGAGATTGGTTAAGTCAAATAATCTTCTACTCTCTTTGGATACAGGTAATACTTTTCTTGTATCTAGACCAATCTGCTTCTTTAGAGTCTTCAGTCTACATAAGAGTGATCTCTCTTCATTAAGTATCTTATTTGTCCCCACCATCATTGATATTCCTCATTTACTCCCATAATCTTCAGAACACATTTTAAGCTTCTGCATGTAATGTACAGCAGGATTCTTTACCTTCCTTGTGAATACTAACCCAGACTCATCTCCATTGCTCTATAATTCTGTACACTTGAATAGTAATTGTATTTTTTTTTATAACCAGCACAGAATATTCTTATTATATAGCTTAATTTTTTAAATTAATTTTTATTTTTTAGTTTGTTTCGCTTTACAATACTGTATTTGTTTTGCTATACATCGATATGAATCAGCCATGAGTGTACATGAACTCCCAATCCCAACCCCCACCTCCCCCCTCCTGCCCCACACCATCTCTCTGGATTATCCCCATGCATCAGTCCCAAGCATCCTACATCCCATCCCTCATCGAACCTAGACCGGCGATTCGTTTCACTTATGATATCATACATGTTACACTGCCACTCTCCCAAATTATCCCACCCTCTCCCTCTTCCACAGAGTCCAAAAAGCTGTTCTATACATCTGTGTCTCTTGCTGTCTCGCATATAGGTTTATCTTGAACAAGGTATGCTTTCTTGTTTCCCAAGCTTTCACATTTATACTTATTTTTGCCTGGAAGTTCTTTCCTAGAGTGTTCAACAGGTAAACTCTCCCTCAAATTTAGTTTCAGATGTACTTCCTCTGAGAAACCTATCCTGAGTAACTTGGGCATATCCAACATTAACTCAAAACACCATTTTCACATGTCCTGTCTACTTTAAAGCAGCTTATCAGTGATTTAATCAGTCATAACAATAGTAGTTACTAACTACTATGAACTGATTGATGTCTCCTGGAGACACACAATGAATTTAAGTGATGAAGTGTATATATACTATTACAATATGTGTTGATAGTGTGATACACATTTATATGAGCACAAAATAATTCATTGGATATTACTCAGTTTGTTTTATTCATTTTGTTGATCAGATATTGTCAGCCTTACTTTAGATACAGAATCAAAAGAACAAAATAAAGTTTTGCAAAGTCGTGAGTTACCTTTAGTCATTTAGAATCAGAACACATAACAGTATAGCTAAGGGAATAAAGCATTATACTTCAATTTAATATGCCTATAAATCTCCATAATTTCCCATATCTTCTGTATAAGCAATTTATAAAGATAGGTTCTACTGGTAATTCTGACAATATATTTAATTTTTTAATTGCATGATGGTGTTATTACAATAAAGTTTATTTTTATGGTGATAGTAATTAATATCCAGTTCAGAAAATTGGCTAAATTATTTTTACATAAGAACATTGGCTGAAAGGTAACTCTAAAATTTTGGTAGAATTTCCCAATTTTTTTTTTTTCAAGATCTTGTATTGCAATGGCAAAGCAAATGGGCTTTGTAGTCAAAAATTGGATTTTAATCTTAGAGCCAGCTGCACGACACTGGGCAAGATGTATAGCAACTCCATGACTTCGGTTACTCATCTGTAAAATGGCGATAAAGATATTTATACCATAGGTATATTTTTGAAAATTAAACAAAACTATGCATGCAAGGCATTCAGACAGAGTCTGGAATTGTGTACACGATTAATAGATATTGGCAATTTTGGCACATTTTTTTCATTTTGTACTAATTGTGTAATTCATTATTTTATACTGTAATTTACTCATTTTATATAATAAGTTTTTTTCATTTGCCATGAGAATTTTCCAGAGGTGGTAATACATTTAAAGATCAGAAACAGAAATAGCATAAAGCTTCCCTTCTTCCTGAAATACTCTCCATTTATAGCCATTAAAATTTAAATTTCACAAATAAATATTTTACCTGTATAAAGAAACATAAAATCTACTTTTAAAAGTTGAGACTCTTTGGGATAAAGACAGAAACACTGCAGACATTTCAGAACACCCAAATTGTGTACTGAAAGAAAACTTTCATTGTAGCTTAAAAATTTACATTTTTACATAGACACTTGGTGAAAAATATAGTAATCAGAATCAGTGACACTGCTGCTGCTGTTGCTAAGTCGCTTCAGTCATGTCCGACTCTGTGTGAACCCATAAACGGAAGCCCACTAGGCTCCTCTGTCCCTGGGATTCTCCAGGCAAGAACACTGGAGTGCGTTTCCATTTCCTTCTCCAATGCATGAAAGTGAAAATTGATAGTGAAATCGCTCAGTGTGTCTGACTCTTAGGGACCCCATGGACTGCAGCCCACCAGGATCCTCCATCCTGGGATTTTCCAGGTAAGAGTACTGGAGTGGGGTGCCATTGCCTTCTCTGCAGAATCAGTGATAGTGAATTATTTATTTCGTCTTTTTCACCACTGCAAAAATCACCTTAGCATTCCATATTACCAAAAAATGAAATGCACTGATCTGTAATAGGCTTTTTGGATGACACAAACTATGCTTTTCTAGTTTTATGGTTAGACTGCACTTGTATAGGGCTTCCCCCATTGCTCTGCCGTAAATAATTTGCCTGTGATGCCGAAGTCACAGGAGACATGGGTTCGGATCCCTGGGTTGAGAAGTTCCCCTGGAGGAGGAAATGGCAACCCTCTCCAGTATTCTTGCCTGGAGAATCCCATGAACTGAGCAGCCTGTCAGGCTACAGTTCATAGGGTTGCAAAGAGTCAAACCAACTAAAACCGCTGTGCAGACACGCACACAGTTGTATAATATAATTAACCACAACCTTATCTGACATTACAAAAATTCAATGAAGTAAAAGTCTATTTTTAAAATGGACCAATTATAATTTATACAGATAATTGCATGTACTCATTTTACTGTCAGTGGCTGTCTGACTCCTGATCAAGATCTTTCTGTGTTTGCCTTAGGGAAGTTTGAAGATAAACCTAGTTCTAATCTTTTTATTTAACTCCAGAGATCAATGTAGGGTATATATTTGGTAATATGTTCTATAGCCATGATCCTATAGGTTCTGTTGTTTGATAAATGCTGATTTGAAGAGAAACTTCGGTGCATGAATTATGAATCTCTTTCATATGTCACCTGAAATTTCTTGTTCTCTGTTTTTCTGATTTTTAACTCAGCCCAAATACACACACCTCCTCTCTGTCTTTCACACAAACACACACATACTGCTTCCAAATGTGCGTGTACATATTGTGTATTCCAAATAAGGTGTAGCATGTTGTGATATGAATATGAATTTAAAGTCTCTGCCATAAAAAAAATGTTTAGAATCTAGTGTTAATGTATATTAACAAAAGGAGCAGCAACAATAAAACTTTATATATTTTATAAACATTTCAGCTGTGTCTGACTCTTTGCAGCCCCATGGACTGTAGCCCACCAGTTCCTCTATTTATGGGATTCTCCAGGCAAGAATATGAGAATGGGTTGCCATTCCCTCCTCCAGGGGCGCTTCCCAACCCAGGGATTGAACCTGGGTCTCCTGTGTTGCAAGCAGATTCTTTACCATCTGAGGCATCAGGGAAGCCACCATAGATTTCATTAGATCTTTATGTATATAGCTAATTTCACAAATTAAACTACTTTTGGAGTTGGTATTATTATTCTTATTTTACTAAGTAAATAATAAAAATAAGAAAACAACAAAATATCTTTCCATAGTTGTACACCTTAGAAATCGGTTACATCTGACACCAAATGCTATCAGGTTAGCTCTCTTTTGGAAAATTGAGAGGAGACCAATAACAGAGGTATCATTCAGTTGCCAGGGAACTCTGAGATGGGAGCCATGGTGAAGGAAATTAGGAAGCATTCATTTTTGTTATAGCATTTGTGGTGATACTTAACAAAAGCACTGTAACTAGCTAGGACTAAAAAACCAGAAAAGATATTCCAGGAAAATTCCTGCTTACTTCTCAAGTTTTGAGAATTGTTATACCAGACCACTTTACCTGTCTCCTGAGAAATCTGTTTGCAGGTCAACAGAACTGAACATGGAACAACAGACTGGTTCCAAGGGAAAAGAGTACATCAAGGCTGTAGATTGTCATCTGGTTTATTTAACTTATATGTGAAATTCTGGGCTAGATGAAGCACAAACTGGAATCAAGATTGCAGGGAGTAATGTCAGTCACCTCAGATATGCAGATGACACAACCCTTATGGCAGGAAGCTAATAGGAACTGAAGAGCCTCTTGAAAGTGAAAGAGAGTGAAAAATCTGGCTTAAAACTCAACATTCAAAAAATGAAGACCATGGCATCTGGTTCCATCACTTCATGGCAAACAGATAGGGAAATAATGGAAATGGCAAGAGACTTTATTTTTTGGAGCTCCAAATCACTGCAGATAGTGACTGCAGTCATGAAATTAAAAGAGCTTGCTCTTTGGAAGAAAAGCTATGACCAACGTAGACAGCATCTTAAAAAGCAGAAGCATTACTTTTCTGACAAAGTTGTGTCTGGTCAAAGCTATTGTTTTTCCAGTAGTCATGTATGGATGTGAAAGAGACACAGATGTATAGAACAGACTTTTGGGCTCTGTAGGAGAGGGAGAGGGTGGGATGGTTTCGGAGAATGGCGTTGAAACATGTATAATATCGTATATGAAACGAATCAACAGTTCAGGTTCGATGCATGGTACTGGATGCCTGGGGCTGGTGCACTGCGACAACCCAGAGGGATGGTACGGGGAGGGAGGAGGGAAGGGGGTTCAGGATGGGGATCACTTGTATACCTGTGGTGGATTCATGTTGATGTATGGCAAAACCAATACAATATTGTAAAGTACTTAACCTCCAGTTAAAATAAATAAATTTATATTAAAAATTAAAAAAAGAGAAAGCTGAGTGCCAAAGAATTGATGCTTTTGAAATGTGGTATTGAAGAAAACTCTTGAGAGTCCCTTGAACTGCAAGGAGATCAAATCAGTCAATTTTAAAGGAAGTCAGTCCTGAATATTCATTGGAAGGACTAATGCTGAAGCTCCAATACTTTGGTCAGCTGATGTGAAGAAATGACTCATTAGAAGACCCTGTTTTGGGGAAAAGTTGAAGGCAGAAGGAGAAGGGGACAACAGAGGATGAGATAGTTGGATGGTATCGCTGACTCAATGGACATGAATTTGATTAAGCTCCAGGAGTTAGTGATGGACAGGGAAGCCTGGCATGCTGCAGTCCATGGGTTCTCAAAGATTTGGATACCACTGAGTGACTGAACTGAACTAAACTGATATATGTTACTCTAGTTTCCTAAGAAAAGATTTAGTAAACAACACAAAGAATCTTCTGGTAATCTAAATCCAAGTTTGTGTTAAAGTGTGTTCTACTCTATGCAACCCCATGGACTGTACAGTCCATGGATTCTCCAGGCCAGAATACTGGAGTGGGTAGCCTTTCCCTCCTCCAGGGGATCTTCCCAACGCAGGGATCGAACGCGGGTCTCCCACACTGCAGGCAGATACTTTACCAGCTGAGCTATCCTCATATGGAATTTCAAACATTTTAGCTAATGTGATACATGAAAACACAGATTGTATCTAAACAATGCCAAGTGTAAGTCCAAGACAATTGGAGAAATCAAGCAAAATCATATCTATATTCACCTACCCTCTGATTTCACTGGCCTTGATAATTATGTATCTATTTAACTTCCATTTTCTTATTTATGCATGACTTGCCCTAAATGAATGGAACTCTTATTGGAAAGGAGGGATTCAAATTTCTATATTTGATTCTTTCAACAGAGTAATGAAACTACATATAAAATATGTTGCACCTGATATTTAGAGAGGAAATTTGTTTAACATAAACATTTTCCTGGACCAGTTTGGTATGTTAAATTAGTGATCACACATGTTTTATTGCCAAGTTGGTGTAATAAATCTCTCAGATGCCAATACCATCTGGCCATTCATGCCCACTTGTGAATTTCATATGGCATTTTGTACTTGCCATAGTTCTACACTCACACTGCTCAGCATCTGCCCTAACTTAAATGCTTCCTTTACAAATCACAATTAATGGGAACATCCTGAGTTGTGATAGAGAATTTGTGAAAAAAAAAATTGTCACACATCCCAAAATATAGCCTGAGATGTCATTGAACAGATGTTGAACTAAAATAAGTGTGATAATATAAAGACACAAAAATACTGGATCTTGCTGATTTGACTAGGTTGCATTTATTTCTATTCTTTCTATGGTAATTCTTTATGAACTTTTGCCTAATGAATTTTAGGAAATAACTGATATAAAAAATGTAAGTAGCAATACAAAAGTGTAATTAAAATATAAGCCCATTTACTTTCTAAATTACGTAAGAAAAATAATTCAGAACTGTGGCTTATACAGTTCTTGTTGCTTGCTTTGGAAGCCTATAGAGTATTTTTGTGGGCTCTCTAAAAAAGTGAAATATTTTTGCAAGATTCAAAAGCTGGGTATTTCCATTTTTAACTCATTAGTCAGGTAGCCATTTGACATTCAGAATTATTTAGTATACCCTGTGTAAAAATCATCTTCAAGCAAATTTCCAAAAGTTGTAAAATATACACTGTACATCTTTAGGAGCTTGGGAAATACCAGCATACATACTGGAAAGTTAAGACTCATTAAGTACAAATTATATGGTATCTATGTGATTTCTGACATAAGACTCTAAGTAGAACTACAAAGTAAGATTAATGCTCAGTGTACATGATAGCAAATTAAGCTGTCAGTCACATGTTTTATTTTGTTTTGTTTTAAATGCCAATGGAAACCTGCAGATAAAAACAGCTAAACACTTGTAATTTCAGAAAGTATAGTTAAGATATGCAGTTCAGTTCAGCTCAATCACTCAGTCATGTCTGACCCTTTGTGACCCCATGAACCACAGCACGCCAGGCCTTCCTGTCCATCATCAACTCCCAGAGTTTACCCAAACTCATGTCCATTGAGTTGGTGATGCCATCCAACCATCTCATCCTCTGTTATCCCCTTCTCCTCCTGCCCTCAATCCTTCCCAGCATCAGGGTCTTTTCAAATGAGTCAGCTCTCCACATCAGGTGCCCAATGTATTGGCATTACAGCTTCAGCATCAGTCCTTCCAATGAACACCCAGATCTGATCTCCTTTAAGATGGACTGGTCAAATCTCCTTACAGTCCAAGGGACTCTCAAGAATCTTACCCAACACCACAGTTCAAAAGCAACAATTCTTTGGCACACAGTTTTCTTTATAGTCCAACTCTCACATGCATACATGACTACTGGAAAAACCATAGCCTTGACTGGACGGACCTGTTGTTGGCAAAGTATGTCTCTGCTTTTCAGTATGCTGTCTGTTGGTCATAACTTTCCTTCCAAGGTATAAGTGTCTTAATTTCATGGCTGCAATCACCATTTGCAGTGATTTTGGAGGCAAGAAAATAAAGTCAGCCACTGTTTCCCCAGTTTCCCCATATATTTGTCAGGAATTGATGGGACCAGATGCCATGATCTTAGTTTTATGATTGTTGAGCTTTAAGCCAACTTTTTCATTCTCTTCTTTCACTTTCATCAAGAGGCTCTTTAGTTCCTCTTCACTTTCTGCCATAAGGGTGGTGTCATCTGCATATCTGAGGTTATTGATTTTTCTCCTGGCAATCTTAATTCCAGTTTGTATTTCCTCCAGCCCAGTATTTCTCATGATGTACTCAGCACATAATTTAAATAAGCAGGGTTACAATATACAGCCTTGACATACTCCTTTTCCTATTTGGAACCACTCTGTTGTTACATGTCCAGTTCTAATTGTTGCTTCCTGATTTGTATACAGGTTTCTCAAGAGGCAGGTCAGGTGGTCTGGTATTCCCATCTGTTTCAGAATTTTCCACAGTTTATTGTGATCCACACAATAATACAGTTAAGATATTAGCTGTGCTTATTGTCTTAATTCTCCTGTAAAAAGATAGGACCACTGTAAAAAGATAGGTGGTGTGTGTTAGGTTTCTCCATTCAGTTCAGTTCAGTTCAGTCGCTCTGGCATGTCCAAATCTTTGCGACCCCATGAATCGCAGCATGCCAGGCCTCCCTGTCCATCACCAACTCCCAGAGTTCACTCAGACTCACATCCATTGAGTCTGTGATGCCATCCAGCCATCTCATCCTCGGTCGTCCCCTTCTCCTCCTGCCCCCAATCCCTCCCAGCATCAGGGTCTTTTCCAATAAGTCAACTCTTCACATGAGGTGGTCAAAGTATTGGAGTTTCAGCTTTAGCATCATTCCTTCCAAAGAAATCCCAGGGCTGATCTCCTTCAGAATGGACTGGTTGGATCTCCTTGCAGTCCAAGGGACTCTCAAGAGTCTTCTCCAGCACCACAGTTCAAAAGCATCAATTCTTCTGCGCTCAGCCTTCTTCACAGTCCAAATCTCACATCCATACATGACCACAGGAAAAACCATAGCCTTACTAGACGGACCTTAGTCGGCAAAGTAATGTCTCTGTATACTATCTAGGTTGGTCATAACTTTTCTTCCAAGGAGTAAGTGTATTTTAATTTCATGGCTGCAGTCACCATCTGCAGTGATTTTGGACCCTCCCCCCAAAAATAAAGTCTGACACTGTTTCTACTGTTTCCCCATCTATTTCCCATGAAGTGATGGGGCCAGATGCCATGATCTTCGTTTTCTGAATGTTGAGCTTTAAGTCAACTTTTTCACTCTCCCCTCTCACTTTCATCAAGAGGCGTTTTAGCTCCTCTTCACTTTCTGCCATAAGGGTGAAATTTGTTATATACTTCTAGATGTGCTGCACCTATAAAGGCATGATTGTGCTATTCTAGCAGGAAGTGTGGTTAATCAAAAGGAAATATCATGTAAAACCAAACTGAAGAACATTCAACAAAGTAACTGGCCAATGCATTCCAAGGGTGTCGAGGTCATATAAAAAGTATTAAAGGACACTAAAGTGTCCAATCCCTAAGAAAGGCAATGCCAAAGAATGGTCACACTACTGCACAATTGCACTCATCTCACACGCTAGTAAAGTAATGCTCAAAATTCTCCAAGCCGGGCTTTGCTATTGCTATTGCTAAGTCACTTCAGTCGTGTCCGACTCTGTGCGATCCCATAGACGGCAGCCCATCAGGCTCCCCCGTCCCTGGGATTCTCCAGGCAAGAACACTGGAGTGGGTTGCCATTTCCTTCTCCAATGCATGAAAGCGAAAGGTGAAAGTGAAGTCGCTCAGTCAGGTCCGACTTAGCGACCCCATGGACTGCAGCCTACCAGGCTCCTCCATCCATGGGATTTTCCAGGCAAGAGTACTGGAGTGGGGTGCCATTGCCTTCTCCGAAGCCGGGCTTTAGCAACTGTGAACTTCCAGATGTTCAAGCTGGTTTTAGAAAAGGCAGAGGAACCAGAGATCAAATTGCCAACATCCGCTGGATCATGGAAAAAGCAAGAGAGTTCCAGAAAAACATCTATTTCTGCTTATTGACTATGCCAAAGCCTTTGACTGTGTGGATCACAATAAACTGTGGAAAATTCGGAAAGAGATGGGAATACAAGATCACTTGACCTGCCTCTTGATAAACCTATATGCAGGTCAGGAAGCAAGAGTTCGAACTGGCCATAGAACAACAGAGTGGTTCCAAATAGAAAAAGAAGTATGTCCAGGCTGAATATTGTCACCCTGCTTATTTAACTTATATGCAGAATACATCATGAGAAACGCTGGACTGGAAGAAGCACAAGCTGGAATCAAGATTGCCAGGAGAAATATCAATAACCTCAGATATGCAGATAACACCACCCTTATGGCAGAAAGTGAAGAGGAACCAAAAAGCCTCTTGATGAAAGTAAAAGAAGAGAGTGAAAAGTTGGCTTAAAGCTCAACATTCAGAAAAATAAGATCATGGCATCTGGTCTCATCACTTCACAGGAAATATATGGGGAAACAGTGGAAATAGACTTTATTTTTGGGGGCTCCAAAATCACTGCAGATGGTGATTGCAACAATGAAATTAAAAGATGCTTACTCCTTGGACAGAAAGTTATGACCAACCTGAAAGTGAAAGCGAAGTCACTGAGTCGTGTCCATCTCTTTGTGACCCCATGGACTGTGTAGCCTACCAGGCTCCTCTCTCCATGAGATTCTCCAGGCAAGACTACTGGAGTGGGTTGCCATTTCCTTTTCCAGGGGATCTTCCCAACCCAGGGATTGAACCCAAGTCTCCGGCATTGCAGGCAGATGCTTTAACCACTGAGCCACAACCTAGATATC
>SJXQ01007330.1:42283-67118 GCA_006408695.1 Aepyceros melampus | reverse complement strand
AGGGAAGAGCCGAGGCGCCGCCGCCGCCGGTACCGTTATACCTGCCTCGGCCCCCGCCCCCCGGCCGTCGCCTCGGAGCCCCAGCATCCACCAGCGCCGCGGCGCCGGGCCCGCTCCCCGCCTGCGCCTCGACCCGGCCCGCTGCGACGCCCTCCCCGGCGGAGGCGGTGGGTCCTTCTCAGGCTTATTCCCGGCGGTGGCGGCGCCGCTAACCGCTGCCCGGCAAGCGGCAGTGCCCGCCCAGCAGCTGTGCCGCCGCCGCCGCTGCCTCCTCACGCTCCCCCTCCCAGTCCGTCCGGCCCGGCCCGCCCCCCGCGGAGATGCTGCCGCTGTTCGGAATAACCCTGGGGCGCGAGCAGCTGCCCGCGGCGCTGGCCGGGCTGAAGCTCAGAGCTGTGACTGACGCCGCTGCCGCCGCTGCTACAAGCGCCACTGTTGTTGTGAAGCCCCGACGCCGCCGCTCACTCCGCCATGTTGCCGCCCCCTGCCTGCGGTAGCGGCCACTGCGCCTGCGCAGAGCCTCCGGGGGCGGAGCCCTCGTGCACCCCCTCTTTCGCCCTGCCCTCCTTCCCCTTCCACCCACCCAGCCCGACACCCCTCGTCCCTCCCCCAACCGCCCTGAACGGATAGACAGGTGAGCAGGTGCATGGGGACCGCTGCCAGACACTGGGGCGAGCCGGCAGAGGCGGGGCGGGTGGTGGTTTCCTCAGAGTTTTTCCCTTGAGGGTGGACTCTCCCTGTGGGGAAGGACACCCGAGTGTGTGTCTCGCCTTCGCTGCCACCTCCTTATTCCCTCGCTGTCCTCTTGCTAGGAGGAGGTTCGTCATCTTCGTCGTCGCATCCAGCAGCTGCTACAGCCAGTGCCACGTGCCTTGTAAGGTAGGGGAGTGGCAGACGACCTCTTTCTGCCCCCTCAGGTCCTTCCCTCAGTCCTGTCCGCCTGCCCGCCTTGGAATTGCCCAGTGAAAAAAAGTGGCTGGCAAAGCAGAAACGAACGCACTGTGGGGAATAATCCTGCATTGTCGGGGGAAGGATACAGATGGAGTATAATGGGTCTTTTTCTACAGCCATCAAAGAGGCTGACACCTGCACACACAGGCACGACTTAAAATAGAACTTGTCAAACAGTGATCCTCTCTGGATGGAGCTCTGAACAGCAAACAGTTCTTGAACTCACCTCCCAGACTAAAAAGGCTGCACCGTGTGGCACTGTGGGGTAGTAGGCGGTGGGAGCCACAAATCCCACATTTAAAAAATCCTGAACGATCCTCGGGTATGATGTCAACTAATGATGCGCCCTTTTTTGTTAGGCATGTACAGTTCAGAGGATTTGAGAATTATCTTAAAATATAAGTAATTCTCTGCCAGCCTTAATTTGTGGTTAAAGTAATAGATTTCTGTTCTTCACGTATGGAGAATTTAAAAAAATAGTTTTGAAAATTAAAATGTACACAACACTCTTGCCACTCGTGTAGAATTAAAACGAAATAGGCAGGACTAGTGTTTATCTCGAAATGAAGGATGTAATTTTTTAAAATATTTCATGAGGTATACCCTTTTCAATAGAAATATATTGTCAGACACCAGAACTTAGGTATCTTGAGGTATATTCAAATCATTTTAGCTATTAGGTATCTTGAGGTATATTCAAATCATTTTAACTGTCATCTCAATTGAAAATAGTCAATATACAAATCTGTCATAATCCGATTTGTTAGTGCTCATGTTTAATTGGATTGGCTAGTCAAGTTAACTCCTGGGATATTGGGATGCATTAAAATTCTAAAGTGCCATAAGTCATGTATAACAAAAGTCCTCAAGACTGGTGCTTGGATTAGTCCTTGATTGTGTGCTTCTGTTTAAACTTTTCCTGAAGTAATTGAATTATTAAAATAGCTCAGCAAAAGTTTCTAAAAGAAATGGTGATTGGTATGTCCATATAAATTAAATAGCAAGTGAATTATAAAATGTTAGAAAGATTGAAAGCGACGTCTAGATCTTAATAGTGTGATTCATGTGTATGGCAAAACCAATACACTATTGTAAATTAAAGTAAAAAAAAAAAAAAGAAAGAAAGAAAGAAAAATCCCGTGACGTATATCCACCTATTGCCTTTTCTATGTCCCAAGTGAATAGCTTCTACTTTTGCAAACACTTTTTTCATGTGCAAGTTTAAAATGATATATCTATCTTATATCTGTAAATCCAGATTGAAAGGTCATCACACTAGCTTCTTTGTACCCCGCTGTTCAATATGACAGCAGGTTCTACTTCTTGCTACTTTTAGACTTTAAAAAATGTTCACCAGTTCCCTGGCAGCTCCTTGAAGTCGGTGGTATGGTGGAAAGTACACAGGCCTTTGTACCACACTCACAACTAACCACCTGTGCAGTCTCCTCAAGTTATTGAACTCAGTCTTCTATCACTAATGGGGTGAGATTATCTATTCCACAGGGAGTGAGAATTCAGTGAAATAATTTCAACTCAGCAGCCAGCATATAGTAAATATGTCCTTATATACTTGGTATACAGGAAAAATCTGTGTTGAATTACCTATAAACACTTGTAAGAACAATTATAACCACATGCAAGTCTTTATAATTGCAGTTACACGTACTGTAGTCTCATTACTGCCCTCTGAAACATAAAGTTTAGAAAATTCAAGCAGGTCTGTTTCCTTATAGTCAACAAAGCCTCTTTCTAACAAAGACACAAATAAGTTAACATTGCATTAACAGTATTTTGAAATATAAAAGAGATTACCTATAATATTCACTTTTAAGTCTCAAGATTAAAAATATTTTATGTAGTAAATGTCAATTGTGTATGCATTCATGCTTTAATAGATGCATACCCATACTTCCAAAGGACAGTCCTTCAAAGATAAGCCCATGAAGCTCTGAGTTTCAAGAGGCAATACTGTGTAGTGGTTGTCAACACACGCTCCAGACTCAGTGGAACCTGGGTTTGGATTCCAGTTTCACTACCCATTTATCCATGTGATCTTGGGCAAATGACTTCTCTTCAAAGCCCTATTTTACCCAACCCAAAGTAGAGATTGATAGGATTAAAGGATGAAAGGAGCTAATATATTTAAGGTATTTAACATAGTAGCAAGTGTCAATAAATAATGTTTCCTTTCTCTGGCTGTGGGAAAAGACTACATTGTAATTATTTGTGTGTCTCCTGCACCTTATATGTGACCAGAAAAAAGGAAAACAGCAGTTGGCTAGGCTAAATGTTCCCATTCTCTTCAGCTGTCCTTTAAAAAGCAAATTTCTTGCTTTCCTCTAAGTTTTATCTGAACAAAGTACTCCAAATCCTAGATGAATTTAGACAGTATAAAACAGAGGGAAGCTCTTACCCTAAACCTCCATCTTTAGAAACAGATTTTCTGTTAATGTATCCCAAAGTTGAATTAGTTTGCTTTGGTTTGGTTTGGTTTGTTTGGTTTGGTTCTGGGTTTTCCAGCAATAAAACACCAGTGGTTCATGTAATGCACAGTGATTCATACTTAATGTGTAGTAGGTTCTCAAACAATTTTGATTCCATTCCCTTATCTTAAAATTACTGTGAACTGAAGCAGCAGAGTTCTGTTTTGTTGTTGTTTTGTTTTGATTTTAGCCATTCTGCTTCTAGGCAGCAGCACATATCCAGTAGTAGCTTTGCAAGTAGATTTAAAGATATCAACTGCAGAACTGTATATATCTATTTTAGATTTAATTTTATTTTATTTAAATTTTCTATTTAATTTTCTATTTAAATTTAATATGCTAGGAATTTCTTAATCCTGATTACATCATGCAAAAAAATTGTCTTCTTCTTTTTATTATCTTATTATCTGCAAATCTAAGAACAGTCCTTCTATGTCTTCATCAAAATATTTTATGAAATAGGATAAAAACAGCTCTGTAGTTCCTAGAAACATTCTGATTGAAATCACATTTTTCAAACTGTGCCTCCCAAGCCAGTAGTGAGTCATGAAACAGATTTATTAGGTTATAACCAGCAGTTTTCTTAATAAAATATAATAGGAAAATACAGACTGAAAAACATGACAGTGCATCCATTTTTTAAATTATGCATGTGCACATACTACATACATGTATGCTTACTGGATAATATGAAAAAGCTGTTTCTTACTGCAAGTCATTGTCAAAAGCTGGAAAAACACTGATTTAAGTTGTATATAAACACCTGTTTGGCATAATCCTTCAATTATTAAATAGCTACCATCCTGTGCTGAAAAACAGGCCATATTTCTCTAACTTGTCCAACAGAATATCATAAGGGTCCTTGACAACTAGTTAGTTGAAGTCTGGATACACTCTGTTTCTCTGAGCAAAATTAAAATGAAAATACATAGATTTATTATCTACAATTATAGAATTATTATCAATTTATCCAACATCTATTTCACAAATAAGAAAATGTTTCTGATTTGATAATGGGACTTGGTGCTCTCTTCTAATGAATGAGTCATTCCATAATCTCACCTACAAGTAGTATTAAACTACTTGCTATGGATTTTCAAGAATTTATCCCCTCCTTCTCCCTTTAATCCTCTGGCACATCTCATTTTCTACAACTCCTCAAAGATGTTTGAGAGTTGCTCAGTGATCTAGTTTTCAGATCTTTCAGGATCAATGGATATAGTTTGTCCTGCCTTGGGGACTTGAATCCATTTAGACTAGCTGGATTCCTATTTACAGTTTCTTCACCAAACTTAAACTTCTAGCTATTATTAGTTCTACCTTTCACTCCATTACTTTTAATCCTAAACAGAAAACAGACATATAGAAATTCAATATGTGTTAATAAGTCTGACCAAGTTTGGGGATGGCTAAAATGATGCTTATCAGCCAACAAATATCTGAGCGCCTACTGTGTGCAAAAAAGTAAATGAGATGGATATTTTCAAATTTCCCATTTAGAGAAATACTGTGTTTATGCATGGAAAGTTAATCAGCAAGTCAACACATTAAAAATATCAAACACAAATAATAAGTACTCTTGAATTTCAAAAGAACTAGACATGCAAATACCCTATTGTTCATATATGCCCTTAAACATCCCCAAAATCTACATATAGATGCACACACACACATACACACTCAACACCAGATTAGCCATACTTCTATGCATTCTTCCTTGGCATGTTCTTGCCTTGAGAATCCCAGGCCTGGGGGAGCCTGGTGGGCTGCCGTCTCTGGAGACGCACAGAGTTGGACACGACTGAAGCGACTTAGCAGCAGCAGGAAACTCCTGCCTGAGACTTATCCTTTTAATATCCATTGATTGAGAAAAGTATGGTAAAAGTATTAACAATTTAATATGCTATTTAAAAATGTTTGCATTTTAAAAATCATAACATCTACATATAATTGAAACACACAATTGTGGGTTGCATTGTGTCTCTCAAAAAGATATGTTTAAGTCCTACCCTCAGTACCTGGGAATGTGACCTTGTTTGGAAATAAGGCCATTGCAATGTAATCAAGTTCAGAGGAAGTTATACTGGAGTTATAACCTCATTATAACTAGGAAAGATTCATCCTTAGAGCCTTCAGAAAAAGCGTGACCCTTCTGATACCTTGCTACTTCTAAACTCCAGAACTGGGAGGGAATAAATTTCAGTTGTTTTTAGCTATATATTTTATGATATTTTGCCACAGCAACCCTAGGAAACTAGTATACCTACATACAACATAAATATGTTTGATTCTTATTCTGTCCACAAACAATGCCTACTATGTAAATATTTGTGGATCATTTTCAATAATTCTCAAGTCCCTGGGTTGGGGAAAAATGCTTTAGCCAACCCCGAATTACTTTGTCCCCAGTTAATACATTGTGCTTTTATATTTCAGTGTTTTGCTCGTATTTGTCAGTCTATCCATAGCACTGTCCACCTCATCTCCCCTACTGAAATTCTTACCAGCTGAAATGCCACCTTCATGAATACATTCAGAGTACAACCTAGAGAAAAATGATCTGAGACTTTCTACCATTCCCAGCATTAGAAAAAAAAAGATTCTGCCTTTTTTCCCCCAGGTAGCATAAGTTGGCACATTTTTGCTTAAATAAATTAATAGTTTCCATCCTCTCACCCTCATTTGCCAAGAGTGAGGAATTCACATAACAATATATGTAGTCACCTAAACAGTCTTGCCTGACAATTTTTTAAATGTACATGAATAATTATTTCCATACTAACAACATGACCAGTAAGTTTCTCTTTGTTTTTACACAGCAGCAGCCAGTGCGTTGTCATCCTTGTCTTTGGTATGCATGTGTTATAGAAAGACAAGTATGTTAAAGAGTGAGGTTCATAGTTGATTATTTTTAATAATTAAAGCTGTCATATCCTGTTCATCTCCTATCTACCATGCATTTTTACATGTATTATTTCTAACTCTGACTTCAGTTCTTTAAGGTTTTATTGTCCGCATTTTTCAAATGAGGAAACTAGGGTGAAGAGAAGGTATCAGTTGTGGAAATCATAGTTTAGAAGTGACAAAAAGGATTTCATCCCACTTATGGATGGCCAATTCCTCAGGTTTATTTACTATTCTGCAAGGCCACATTGGGACCTAGAATGAGGTCGTTATTTTATTTTTACCACATTTACCAGACAAAAGATAAGGAGACTGGGCAAGTTCATGGAAAAAACAACAAAGTCATCATGGTTTTACATGTTTTGATGAAAGCACCCCACCCAGGGATGATCTTTTGTTTGTTTGTTTGTTTCAGTGTAGTTGCTGCCTGGGGTGTTTGTTGTGGTGTGCACAAAGCTGTCGAGTTGGGCACACAGGCTGTAAAGGGCACAGGCTCAGTGTCGCCATGTCTTGGCTTAGTTGTCACATGGGCTTAGTTTCCCCAGAGCATGTGGAATCTTAGTTCTTAGACCAGGGATTAAACCCATATCCCCTACACTGGAAGGCAGATTCTTAACCACTGGACCAGCATGCTAGACCCAAGAGATTATCTTTAGAGTCAATCTGATTGTATTGTCTTTGTGCCTATAAAGGTTCAGAAAACTCTATTAGCCTTTTTGTTTCCTGGGAATCACTTTAATTCTAGACAAAAATTACTTGGAATAAATAAATTGTTTTTAATTATGTTCATTAAGATTAACCAAAATTTAATTGCATGGTTCCATTAATATATCACTCCTTATTATACTTTTCTGGTGAAGATTTTGTTGTATGTCTAACTAACCATTAATCTCCTAGTCCCTGTTGAAAGTATTGTCATTGTATGTCTATATAATCTTTTTTTTTTTTTTAAAGCACATACACTGCCTAGAAAGAGGGAAAGCATGCTATGAGGAGGTGTCCAAGAGTTCTTTAGAATAGTTATTTCATTAATAGGATCTCTGTACAGTATGAGAGAGATCTTTACCAACTTTAGCCCAATTGAGAAGCAGTGCATAGATTCAGTCTGAGCCTGATCCTGGTGCATAAAACTTTAGATTAGAACCTTCCTCTAATGGTGCCGGCAGCCACAGATTAACCAGTGGAAGAATGTCTTAAATAACCACCTCATTAATCAGTTAACAGATAGTACATGGAGACAATCTGAGGTTTATGTTTTAATATTCTGTAGGTATAGTATATCTCTCTTAACAGACACAAGAATCAGGATGAGAAAAAAAATGGAGAGGAAAAGTGGAACAGATTACCAGGGCTGTAGCTTTTCCTTGGGAGTTGAATCTTACACATTTTGGGGAATTTGTTATATACAGCCTCTTTGTTGTTAATGTGAAAATGAATCTTAAATAGCACTGATAATCTTAAGGTTAACAGATATCTTAAGAGTCAAGATGCTTCATCGAATTCAGTATATTTGGGTATCTGTTAAAGCAACATAAATGTGTATATCAAACTTTATTTCTCTTTGGCTAATCTAAGTCTGTGAGAAGTAGATGGAATGTTCTATGTTGGCCACAGCTTTGTCATGGGTTTCTTTGTTTCTGTTAAAACAAACTCAACGTGATTTCTTTTGCAGTGGCGAAAGACATAACAGAGCATGTTTCGGGGCTGTTTGCATTCAGTGAAGCATAGAAAGATGATGGCTACATGATTCGCCCCCATAATTAACACCATGGTGTTTTCTTTCATATGCATAACAGAAAACTCACATGGTTACCTTATAAAATAAGATCTTATTTTATAAGCATTTCGGTATTTTTTGTTTTACCATTTGCATCCTAATCCCAAATAGTCCTTTGAAGTAGGGTAGAGTGGCTAAAAGAAAGGTTTTGAAATCAGATAGATTGGGCTCATATGCAAACAAACAAATTGACCTTGAACCTCATTCTACACCTGTAAGATATAACTACCTCACATGTAGGGAGTTTTTAAATACTCCAAGCATGTAATACATGTAAATAGATTAAAGATATATAACATTTAGAACAATGCCTATAATAGGTACTCAATAGATGGTAGAAATTGCAACTATACACTAACACAAAAAGACAACAGAATTTTGAATTTTCAAATTATGTAATGGAGTACACTAATATTCACTTATTTTATCTTTATTCATTGCCTGATTTTCCCTTCTTCAGAAAGCAAATAGAACAGCATTTTCTTTTTTAGTTTTGTTAAATAAATAGCTATACACATTCTGTATTTATAAGAATTCTGACAATTCCCCTTTCATACTTAAACGTTGTATTGCTTTTAAGTACTTAAAACCTAATTAGCAATATATCTTTTCTTCGTTTTTTCACTAGCCATGGGGAGAGAAGGCATATTATGGACTGGGGATTTTTCTCTGAGACTTTGCAAAGATGAAATAGCCAAAAGAATAAGCAAATAATAATAAGATGATCCTTCACGGTTTACTAACTCACACAAGTAAAATGTCTACCAAAATATATCTGAAGGTTTAAACCCAAATTTTGTCCTGTTGTTTCAGTATCTGATTCTCTACTTGTCATTTTCACTAAATGTTTGGTTATTGCTTTCTTTGTAAATAAAGTTTACTATTTTGAATTCATACCGAGACAAAGATATTTTCCCTTTCTTTTTTGAAGAGACAATGGGATTTCATGTAATTAATTCTTTTAAATTATTTCTTAGTTATGTTTGTTTAATTTTGACATTGATTGGCAGGAACCCACAACACTAATGACATCATTCATATGCCATAAACTTCTCAGCAATTCCTAAGATTACCCACATAAGCTTCCAGTTATTAAAATGTGAGTTGACATTGGATATTTTTGTATCTCTACTTTCTTTTCCTATTTGCTAGTTCTTTGGATTGTCCTAACCTGGAATGTTTATGACACCACCCTTATGGCAGAAAGTGAAGAGGAACTAAAAAGCCTCTTGATGAAAGTGACAGTGGAGAGTGAAAAAGTTGGCTTAAAGCTCAACATTCAGAAAATGAAGATCATGGCATCCGATCCCATCACTTCATGGGAAATAGATGGGAAAACAGTGGAAACAGTGTCAGACTTTATTTTTTGGGGCTCCCAAATCATCACATAAGCTTCCAGTTATTAAAATGTGAGTTGACATTGGATATTTTTGTATCTCTACTTTCTTTTCCTATTTGCTAGTTCTTTGGATTGTCCTAACCTGGAATGTTTATGACACCACCCTTATGGCAGAAAGTGAAGAGGAACTAAAAAGCCTCTTGATGAAAGTGACAGTGGAGAGTGAAAAAGTTGGCTTAAAGCTCAACATTCAGAAAATGAAGATCATGGCATCCGATCCCATCACTTCATGGGAAATAGATGGGAAAACAGTGGAAACAGTGTCAGACTTTATTTTTTGGGGCTCCCAAATCACTGCAGATGGTGACTGCAGCCATGAAATTAAAAGATGGTTACTCCTTGGAAGAAAAGTTATGACTAACCTAGATAGCATATTCAAAAGTAGAGACATACTTTGCCAACTAAGGTCCGGTCTAGTCACAGCTGTGGTTTTTCCAGTAGTCATGTATGGATGCAAGAGTTGGACTGTGAAGGCTGAGCACTGAAGAATTGATGCTTTTGAACTGTGGTGTTGGACAAGACTCTTGAGAGTCCCTTGGACTGCAAGGAGATCCAACCAGTCCATCCTGAAGGAGATCAATCCTGGGATTTCTTGGGAAGCAATGATGCTAAAGCTGAAACTCCAGTACTTTGACCACCTCATGCAAAGAGTTGACTCATTGGAAAAGACTTTGTTGCTGGAAGGGATTGGGGGCAGGAGAAGGGGACGACCGAGGATAAGAGGCTGGATGGCATCACTGACTCAATGGTCGTGAGTCTGAGTGAACTCCGGGAGTTGGTGATGGACAGGGAGGCCTGGCGTGCTGCGATTCATGGGGTCGCAAAGAGTCGGACACAACTGAGCGACTGAACTGAACTGAACTGAACCTGGAATGTTTATAGAATTCATAATGTCTTTTTCATTGCCTTGATACCTTTACTAATGTCTAAACTGAAAATATATTGAATCACAGTAAAACATATATTAACTTTTCACATGTAAACAATACTGTTAATTGTTTTGAGAGCAAACCAAAGAGATATGGTCTCAGCAGTCTAGAACTGTAAAATATAACCTATTTGATTTTTAAATAAGGAAAATGCCAAAGGAAATATAGTCATATACGACACAGTTTAGACCAGGAGAAGAGGTGCAGTGAAACTTAGAACTTAGCAACTATAAACATGAAATAGTCTAATTGGAACATCAATCCTTTGAGCTTTGTGACCATGTGCTATTCAATATGCATTAACTGAAGATGAAATTTCATGTAGACTAATAAATTAATAAGAATTTATTCCTCCAATATTATTACATAAACAAGTAGAAACTCTCTAATATTCATTAGATACTTCAGAAAGCATATTAAAAAGTCTCAAATAATGAAACTATGAAACAGGACAACTTTAGAGAGACATTATCTACTTCTAACATGTATATTTATTATTAAATAACTGAAAGAAATTCTATACTTAATAGATGGTATATCTGATGGATAACAGATATAGATGTCTGTTTGATAAGGTAGAAAACTTTTCTCAAAAAGTTTAAATTAGCCAGAAATTTGGGAGAAATGCATTGAATTTATGTATCTAATAGATCGTCTTCATTCACTAAACACACAGTATAATTTTTTTAAAGCCTAGAAGAAAATAAACATAATCTTCCTTACTGCATGTAACTGTTGAGTATGTTGTACAAGATGTAGATAGTTCAAAGCCACAGAAAATAGAGCAATGAGTAAGCCAAAGTCCCTGTTATTCATATTCTACAACAGACACTGGCAATAGATTAGTAAAATTTATATAAATAATATGATTTCAGAAAGCATGCTTTTACATTATAATTACTTTTATGCAAAAAAGTTTGGTGGTGCAGCCATTCATTATATGTTTGTTTTTTTTCTCACTAGATCAGCAGCTACTTGAAGACAAGGACTATATCATTCTTACAAATAAAAGCTTCAGCAATATATTGTGATCACTGATACATGGTAAGTACTTAATAAATTTTTGGATGAATAAAAGGAGGAGGACAGAAATTAAAAACAGATTTTAATAATTCAATATGTTCAACAATGTGAATATATTCAAGATTTAATTGGCTCAACTATTGAAGAAATAAGAGTAGACTTTTAAAATCTGAGTAAAATCATTCCTCTAAAGTATTCTTAAATTATTTAAAACATGAATTTTGAGGAGGTTAAGTTCCTTAAAACTAATGTTCAAGTTATTGAATTGTCACTGTTTTAGTAAACTCTTTAACCTCTTTGAGTCTCAGTTTCCTTACCAATGAAATGGGAATGAACAATGCTTGTTATATAATGAGATTATTGTAGTCTCACAAATGATATAAATTGTGATCCTGCTTTGAAAAGTACAGAGTATTACAGTGAAAACAATAGCATGAATTCTGACAGACATCCAAAATAAGGATTACTTTCTCAGTTCTGGGATACAGGCAGTAGTGAGTCATGAATGTATATTCAGCAGGAAACTGGTTTTGTTTGAGGAGAAGGAAGTTCAATGCCAAGAGCTAGTAAACAGTCAGAATTAAATGGTCAGGAATCAAAAGCCACAGTGGGGGCAAACTTGAAAAGGAAAGTTGAGGCAACCATGAATCCTCAAGAATAGAAGCAGAAAGCAATCCAGAGTTGGGCAAACAGTTGAGTCAGGAAACACTAGAGAACAAAAAAACCTAGATAATCTGGGTCCAGCATCACACTTAGATGCCTGTTAAAATGTAACTTGGTCTAATAACCATATATGTAACATAGAGATTCATCTATCCACTGAAAATATATTGGGTATTAGTGACATCAAAATATGTTTATATTTGTTGTTTGTATATAAACAAATAAATGTCCATATCCAAAATTATGCAGAACCCAGATTACCTAGTTTCTAATGAAGATTATGTATTAGTTCAAATATGTCTGTTCAAATATGAATGACTTTTTAATGCATGAATTTGCAGTCATTCTTGGAGTAGACATTAACACTTTTTGGTTATTTCTATAAATTACTAAATATATTTTGACTTCCTAGAGATTTTAATGTGCTTTTTCAGCTTATTTGGAAATCCACATAATATGAAAAAATATATTACAGTTGGTCATCAACAGTTCACTAATTGTTTTATTCTTCAAAGCATGTAGTAAGAATATACTGGTTAAAATTTCTATGGTAAATGATAATGCACAAGAATCCTATGACTATTTTGCAAAGATAATTTTTCTTTAAAATTTTGTATTTTTTTCTTTTTAACTTTTATAGTGAAGTTTAATTTGATTAAAGAACTTTAATTCATGATTTGTTTTTCTTTCTTGTATTTTGCTCATATTGAGAAATGGTGGTTCACTGTTGTGCTAGATTTTAAATTAATGCATATAAAACAAGAAATATTTAATTAGGGTCATCAATTTTCCACATATTATAGGTTTCTGTGACTGAGGAGAAATATAACTATTTTTACTGCTCAGCTTCACATATAGCAAGAATAATAGCAAGAACAACAACAACAAAACATTTATAGAATGCTTCCCTTGTGCCTGCGCTTATACTTAGTCATGTAAACCTAGCGTTTACTCGTCTGTATTATGGCGTTCACTATTATCAGGGAAGATTTCTATCCCTGGTGCTGAAACTGCTTTGTGTAGTCCTAGTGGTTGAAGAATGAAACAGTTTCTTTAGATGTACCCTTTCACTGAAATTATGAACTAGATAAATGTTCATATCTACCTACTCCAGTGTTCTTGCCTGGAGAATCCCAGGGACAGCAGAGCCTGGTGGGCTGTCATCTATGGGGTCGCACAGAGTCGGACATGACTGAAGCGACTTAGTAGCAGCAGCAGCAGCAGCAGCAGCAGAAGGAAGTATTAATTTTCATCTATGTTAACATCTTGATGAATAATTTTCAAATCAATATATTCTGTTTATTCTGGCTATTTTATCTTTGGAAATTTTTTTTCCAGAGGATAATTAGTAGTTCAAAAAAAAAGTTAGTACATAGGACATTGAGAAATCAGTGAATGTTCCAGATATCAAAACATATTAATACCTACCAAAGGCTTGACTTTGTTCAGTCAGCTAGCATTTTGATTTAATGTGTCAAAATTAAAGGATTTGTTTTAGAAATAAATACATGCAATCAAATTCCCTAACTGTATTACAGCCCACTTGATTGCAGGTAGTTAGTGCTTATTCAACACTGAAAATAACTTGGAATTATGGCAAGATGGACTTTCTCCAAGAGAATTGCTTTGTTAATCCTGAGTCAGGGTAACAAATCTGGGGACAGCTATGCTTTTATATGTTCCTGTAAATAGAAGTATGTAAAATGTTGGTACAAGTTCTTCTTAGACCGATAAGCCCAGAGTAAATACATTGACCCTGCTTTGTTCTGACTATGTCACCTACATTTACGTGCCCACTTGGGGACTTTGGGAACCAAAGAAGTCTGTGCTGGGAAAACAGCATCTACTTCTGCTTGATGTGGCCACCAATTTTGCCTTCATTACTAATAAAATCATAAATGTGATCTAAACTTTTTGTGTGTTCTCTCTTTTTGTGAAATTATACCTAACCTGAAAATATTGTGTTTGTGTGTGTTGGGGGATAGTATATAAAAGTTGAACGTGACTGACATTAAACTAGTTATTAGTTTTATCCTACAAAATGTTGTGTTGTTTTTTTTCTATGAATAACTTTGTTAGTAACAATAAATTTCCTTATTTTTAACTTTAAACTTCAAGCAAGAGTTTCAGGGTCACTCTTTCAAGCAGAATAGTTCCTGTATTTTGTGCCTGAATGAGTTAATTTCTTTTACTGTTTTAGCAAGACTTGACTTTACTATGTAAGCATCTTTTTCAAAGAATACTTCTCCTCCTATATTCCTTATCTCTGCAGTTGGCACCTCCAACTCCTCTAGTTTACCTCTGCCATGTAACTTTTTAGCAGGTCCTACAAATACTAATTCCTGAGTATTTTTTAGGCCTGTCTTTCCTCTTATCACTACTTACTTAAGTTCAAGTTCAAATCCTTATGGTACCTTCCCATGATTATTGCAGTAATCAGAGTCAGTCTCCTTGACTCAAATCTCACTTCTGATCTGTTCTTTGCACTGACATCACAAAGATATTTTTAAATGAACTGAAACTAATTTTATAAAAAACACATACACACATAAACACACACTTGAAATCCCTCAGTGATGTTCCTAATTATGTAAAATAAGAGGCATTTTATGATCAAGCCCTGACCTTTCAACACAGACTTGTATCCTGTCACTGTTTCCCTTGTACATTATATCCCAGCTATTAATATTTCAAAATAATAATGCGTAATATTCATGGAGCCCTCCCTGGGTCCCAGCCACTAGGTAAAATAATTTACTTATATTATGTCAGTTAATCCTCAAGAACTTTATTAGGTAGGTCCTATTATTACCCATACTTTATAGGTAAGGAAAGAGAAGTTAAAGTCTTCTCTTACTGATTTATACATCTATGAAGTACAGCAGCGGGACTTGAATCCAGGCAGCCTACCTCTAGAGTCTACAATGGCTTTCTTTTGCTGAACTTGGAGTTCCTAATCTTGACATTTCTGACAAGCCTCTGTGTCTTTCATGTGGTCTTTCCGTTGTCTGGAAAGCCTTTCCCAACTGTTATCTGCCTATAGGACCAATGCTTATTCTGCAAGACTTGACTCCAGCTGTCCTTTCTTAGTGCAGGATGCTTGGGGCTGGTGTACTGGGATGACCCAGAGGGATGGTACCAGGAGGGAGGTAGGAGGGGGGTTCAGGATGGGGAACACGTGTACACCCGTGGCAGATTTGTGTTCGTGTATGGCAAAACCAATATAATATTGTAAAGTAAGTAGCCTCCAATTAAAAATAAATTTATATTAAAAAAAAAAAAAGAAAGTTGCTATCTTCCCAGATAGGGTTAAAGTCTTGGCACCCATGGCACCTTGCAAAGCTCAGGGAAACTACAGGAGTTTAGTGGACAGAGTACAATTGTAATGTGAGACAGGCCTGATTTGGATTCATGGCTCCGTTGCATATTGGTTTTCTGACCTTAGGAAAATCACTTCAGCTCTCTGAATGTTAGTTTCTTTGGGGATTAATAATGTTTTTTCAGGGAGTTTCTATAAGGGATAAGTGAATTAAGTTTATGAGGTGCATCTCCCACAATGACTAGAGCATATTAATAGCAAGAGTTCATTAGTTTCTTCAGTACCCTCTTCCACTGCAGCCCTCAGAACCTGCATGGTGGTTGCTTGTGTCCTCACTTGCCTGTGAGCCACTTCCCCTTTCATTGGTGGTTCTGGTAGGCACTAGTGAAATGTGAAATGAGCAAATGAACAACTGAATGTTCAATACCTAGTGACATGATTACGTGAGTCCTTTTGTTCATGTTGTGGCTTGAAAATCAGTATGCTTAAGAAATAACAACTGGCAAAGAAGAGAAACTCTTTTCCTCATATAGGATCTAGAAGTTTTTCCTTCTAATAAAAAATATGACTTTGATCTCTTTGAGTTTGTTCAAATTTTGATGCTAGGGACTGATGCACGGGGATAATCCAGAGAGAGGGTGTGGGGCGGGAGGGTGGAGGTGGGGGTCGGGATTGGGAGTTCATGTACACTCATGGCTAATTCATGTCAATGTGTAACAAAACGAATACAGTATTGTAAAGCAAAACAAACTAAAAAATAAAAATTAATTAAAATAAAAAAAAAAAAAAACACATACTGATCTCAGACCAGTATAACATTAAAAGATTATGTGATTTTTAAAAAATCAATTAATAGTCTCATAGTCTTAGAATAGAAAAAAAGAACATATATATCTATACATATATATATATCTTCAAATATGTGATGCTGCTGCTTTTCTGAGACTACTTATTGTTTTATTTTTTAAAACATCTAATACTGTCTGATGTGTTGGGTCTAGCTCTCTATAATTAAGAGAAAAAAGTGTTCCAGGGACAGCTCCCCAAGGTTTTGAATCATGAGATATGAAAGTAAAAGTCAAAGAAAGCAACCTTGGTAAACTGTTTGAGAACACTTCTTGTTAATGTTTCTTACATCAACTTATATCCTCCCTTTCTCTTACATGTTTGATAGACATTCAAGCACTATAAGCACTATGTATCTGTGAGCTTTTGAATCCAAACCATTTAACCTTAGAAAATGCCCACAGATGAAAAGACACAGAAGGTCATTCTAAATGAACAAGTAAATGAACAAGAACAACTAAGAGCTCTACAGAATTAGAGATCATCATACCTAGAGTCCAGACAGACTTAATTGCTTCCAGAGGAATTAAACCATAGATAATCAGGTGACAGATTGCAATTGATCATGATTTCTAAAAATAATTTTATGTAAATTACCTATGGAAACACGTTACTGTTTGAATTATTTGAAAAATGAATAGCAGGTCCTCAGAATAGCCTGACATATAAGTATATATAGTAAGAGCATGGGTTTAGGAGTAAAATTTTTATGAAATTACCTGTCATGATTTTTTCAGTAAGATTCTTCTATTCTGTTTTCTGAAATATCCACTACATTCCTATTATAAACCTTGTAGGAAGTTAAAAGAAAGCCTCTTCTTTTCTTTTTTTTTGTTTCCTTGAAGTTCTTGCTGTCCAGTTCTAGGAGTTAAAAATAGTCAGAAAACCTCACTTTAGTTCTAGAACATTTGAGTGCAGGGCCAAGACAGGCTGTGAAATGTTGAACTTCCTGATCTGAGTTCCTTTCTCCTGATAGAGTCCCATTATCCCTTATCTGATACATGCTTTGATGAAAATGGAAGATGAGATAGAATGCACCCAAGTTATTTTCTTAAGTATATAAAAGGTCATTAAAATAACAGAAGAAACACAAAGCATCTACAAATGCAAAAATGCACAATCTCAGTCCTCAAAGAGTTTATGTTCTAGTATTATGTCAGTCTCTCTTTTTATTAATAGAAGCTCAATTTTTAGGTAGGTTCCTGGGTTCCTGCACTAAAGGTTGTACTTCTTAGCTTCTTTGCAATTACTATGCCAAGAGACTATTAGTCAATTAAATGTGAGCAGAAGTGAGGTGTTTAACTTCTAAGACATGCCTTTAATGGCATGTCCCCTCTCCCCTTTCCAGTGGTTAGCGGATCTGTTAGCAAGCTGTCCTAAGACATGCAGATGAAGGCAAGGTGACGTGCTAGTCAGAGAGAAACAATAAGAAGCCTGATCTTCTGTTGACTTTGTGAAACAGAACTACTTCCGTTGTTCATGAAACAATACCAGCTTGGACTGTTAAGTGTAAAAGAAATAAACTTCCATCTTATGAACTTACTGTTAGACATTTACAACATTTGTCATAGCTATATCTTAATTAATATGACAGGTTTAATTAAGGATTGTAGTAAAAGTGACAGAAAAGGCTATCACAAAACAGAGGATTCTCATAACTTTCCTATTTTTGTTTTTTTGGAGAAAGTATTCTAGACTTGAGGTAAGACTAGAAAAAGAGCACAGAATCATTTACTTCCAACTTTATAAATGCACTTGATTAATTTAAAAAAGATATCTATGCTATTAAATGTATGTGTGTACACACATATTTATGTTACTGAATTTGATAAAGACAACAAATTAAGGAATGAGGAACTCAAAATGTAAGAATAGCTTTTTTTGTGTCATCTATTGTATTCTTTTTCTGGGAGTAAAGCCAAGATTTATAATAGGAGGAATTTCCCTCTATGAGGTAAAATTGATGAAGATTGTAACATTTCAAATAGCTTCTGGCTTTTCTTGATTTCTTATCATGGATCTGTCTAAACTTCTTATGTAGTAATACTGGGTCATAAGCAGTGGTCAATAGTATTGTTCAAAATTGATTCTTTTATGTTTATTGAGCATGCAGAGTATACAGGGCAGTATGCTAGGAGTTAAAGATTCAAAGGTAAATAACTTGGCTCCTTGCATCAAGAAGCTTATGTCTAATGGAGGAGACATAATGTTAATAATTATAAAACAATGATAAGAAGTAATATGAAGGGAACATAAATAAACAGACCTAGTCAGACCAAGGTGAAGAAAGGTAGGAAGTCTTCTTAAAGGAAAAAATAACTGAACTGAGTCTTAAAGAAAAAGTCATCCATGTGATGAAAGAACTTGGATGAAGTCACTGCAGTCCATGGGGTTGCAAAGAGTTGGCCACTGCAGAACATGCATAGAAAAAAATTGTTTTGGGAGGATATGGCATGTGTGATGGCCTATATGTAGCTAGAACATACTGAGAAGAAGGTGTCTGAGAGATGCTTAAGAGATGAAGCTGAAGAAGGATGAAGAACTGAGGCTATGAAGAGCCTCTATATCTTGTTGAAGTATGTGAATTTTATTCCTGATTTCAATTGAGAACCATTGACTTCCTCACCACTCATGGAATAAGCATTCTCAAATACGCATTTTAGAAAATCAGTTTGACAGCAGTAAGGAGATGAACTGGAAAATGCAAACCTAGAAGTAAACAGATCAGTTAGGAGACTATGAACAGGTCTAATGCGATATTAGGAAGAGTAGAAAGACTGTGTGATCTTGTTTATGGAGACTTAAGTGCAATGTACATATGTTGTGGTAGAATTAGCAAGACTTGGTGGCTTATTGAATAAGGATGGATGAGGTGGTGAAGAAATAAAGGAGGGGGAGGATTCAAGGTCACTCACGGGATTCTTGATTGAACTAATAGTGTCTTTCATAACTATAACATATCCAAGAAATAGAATCTGGGCAGGTTCTATGGTAGTTCATATTTAGAGGTTTGATAATTTTCACATTTTGCTAAGTTGGAAGTGACTGTGGAATATGCAAGTGGAGCTCTAGATAGGCAGTTATCTACATCAGATCTGGAGCTCAAAGAGTTAACTAGGCTGGGACTTGGATAGAGAGGAGATTCTGGAAATTAATATGGTAGTTGTTAGAAGGTGAGGGACTTCCCTGGTCCACTCACAAAGGCTCCACACTCCCAATGCAGGGGGCCTGAGTTCAATCCCTGCTCAGGGAACTAGATCCCACATGTTGCAACTGAAGACCAAAGATCCCATGTGCTGCAACTAAGACGTGGTGCAGCCAAATAACTAAACAAGTGGTTTTTTTAAAACAGATGATATGCCTGGATGGGAAGTTTTTATATTAGGGTAAGCAACAATGATTCAGAATAGGAAACATGGAGCTGAAAGCAAACCCACTTTTAAATCCTGTGACAGCTTAGTCTTTGGGAAAATAGCCAACTTCCACTTGAATACATTTCAAGAAAAGCAATGCCTCCACAGAGGAAAGGAACTTTTAATTAAAGCAAAGAAATGAATATCCTATAATGTTTCTGGAAGTCATAGTGGAAAAGTTGGAGAGGGAAGAAAGTTTGGTTCAGAAGTAAGGCACAGAGAGGTATGGAGATAAGAGAGTGGAGATGTTTCCAAAAAGGCAAGATTATTTTGCAGTTGCCTGTATGTTCCCTGATAGTTTTTAGGGAGATATAACCAAAGGGCCTCCAAGGGAGTAATTACAGTGCCTCCAAAGATATCCTATTCTCTGTCCACAGAGTACAGAATAAGTTAATTTCCTAGAAGCCTTCCTGCAGGAGGAATTAACTGTTTTGACTCAAGGCAGGAAACTCTATGTCAATAACAGCAAACCTATCTCTGATGTCACTGTAGGGAATAGAATAATTTCACTTTGAAAATAAAATAAAATCTTTTCTACAAACAGTACTGACTCAGTGGCAATTTTAGGGCTCATCTTATAATTCAGAAATGCCTTTTGCATACCACTTAACTGTACCTTTTTCAGTGAAAGTAATGTGCTGCCGTTAGGGATTGATTTTTCAGTGAAATCAATGAGAAATCCACTGTCTATTTGTCAGTAAAGATATGTGATGGGTCTTTTGGGACTGGACAACCAGTTAAAAATTCTAAAGCAAAACGAAGTGGAGCATAGATGCCAAAAATCTCAAGAGATCTCTGAAGAATGAAATGTGAAAGATGGAGATGAGAGAATGCTGGCATAGACCTGAACTTCCTAAAGAATACAGTAATGGGATGTTATACAAAGAAACCAAAAACAGGAGAACTATTCCTTTTGTTACCAAAAGGAATAGTTTAAAAAGTTGAAGAAGGATCTTTTAAAAATATGTAAACAAATAAATGAATAAATGTAATTTGAAAAAATATCCTTTTGGTATTTAAAAAAAATCAGTCTTTCATAGCTACTGCCTGATTGCCAACCCTTTGATGAGTGCTGATTTCAAAATTATTATTATTTTTTTAAAAGGTAAACATTTACATATGTAAATTAGGAGAGAACATTTTCAAATTATCAAATTTAATTTTATTAAGTGCTTAGATCCACTTATGAATATGTATTCATAATCTGAGATTGGTGACTAAGGGCCCATCATCCAAATGATTTCTTTATACAGCCTCTCAATATCTGTTGTGGGCTACAGTGTACATGTGCTCACCATGTCCTCTGAGAATCCAATATGCCTCTGATCATCTGTTTTCTCATTCATAGGTAGTAAACTATAGCCCTCTTTTGTTAGAATCATTAAAGAAGAAATATCACTTACTTCAAGTAAAAGACCAACTTAAAGGTAATCCTTTTGTACAGTAAGTGGGTTCACCCTAGCAACTCTAAAGTATTAAGGAATTTAACAACAGTTTAAAAGTGGGTAACACAGTTTGAGTCCAGACTTAACTAGGCAATTTACAAACTGTGCTGTTAGGGTGTTACAGAGCCTTGGTCACATCTTCCTGGGAGGCAGCAACAATTGTCATGCATATGGTTCTTTCAGATGTTCTGTTTTCCTATTGCTGTAGAGATGATTCTTGAACCTCAGGTAATGGCATGCCTATATTTTGTTAATATTCATGGGCAACAGTAAATAAGACAATATCTTAAGATCCTACACAAAATTCATTCTGTCATCACTGAAGTTATAATCACAGAATGTCAGCTGTGGAAATAAAGGAAAGCAGGGTTCTTGAGTGTTAGCCTCAGGATTAACTTAAGTGAGAAGGTAAGTCACCACATCAGCCTGTATTTCTCAGTGTGCAAAGCCAAATTAGAGTAAATCAAAAAGTTTTTTGCAAATGTTCATTGCAACATCTTCTCTGTACCTGGCAATGACCTACTTCATTTATTCAGTCAGTAAATACTGAAAGCCTACTTGTTCCAGGCACTAAGGGTCTAGCCTAGTGCGTAAGCCCTAGGAGTTCTCTGCTCTCATGGAGATATATATGGACAGCAGATAACGGTTGAATAAATATAACAAGTGGCAATATGTGTGATAAAGAAAACAAAGCTATAACAAAAAATTCATCACTATGAAAAATAAAAAAGAAGCATAAAATGTTATTAATTGCATCATATATTTGGCACCAGAATAAATAGTTTAAAATACCCATCTTAAAAATGGAACTAATGTTCAAAAGGAACATTTAAATTTAACTTAAAATAGGTTTTTGTTTTTGTTAAAGATCTAAGTTGAGAGCAGTATAAACTAAGAGAAATATTTTTTAATTGAAAGATTAAAGTAGAAATAAACACCAAATAACTGACAATTGTAGTTTTTAGAGTCTATAATGGAGAAGGCGATGGCACCCCACTCCAATACTCTTGCCTGGAAATCCCATGGACAGAGGAGCCTGGTAGGCTGCAGTCCATGGGGTCACAAAGAGTCTGACATGACTGAGCGACTTTACTTTCACTTTTCACTTTCATGCATTGGAGAAGGAAATGGCAACCCACTCCAGTGTTCTTGCCTGGAGAATCCCAGGGACGAGGGAGCCTGGTGGGCTGCCATCTATGGGGTCTCACAGAGTCGGACACAACTGAAGTGACTTAGCAGAGTCTATAAATGAATGGTTAAAATATAGCAGAAGATTTATAGGACTGGTGAAAATAAATGTAAAAATTCTTTATGTAAGCTATTAAAATGGCTAGCTACATGATCCTTTATATTTAGAAACTGTGATTTTATTTCTGGACATTCTAATACTAATGATAAATAACTAATGCTGCTTTTTCTATTGATAATTTTTCTGGTATATTGTTTGTTTTCTTATATATTTTTTACTGAAATAGAATTCACATGCCATAAAATTGACCCAGCTTTTAGTGTAGTCACAACCTTGTACCCCCATCACCACTATTTCAGAACATTTTTATCAGTCCCTCCAAAAAACTGTGACTTCATTAGAAGTCACTGCCCATTCCTACAACCCCTGGCAACCACTAATCTATTTTCTGTCTCTATGGATTTGCCTATTCAGAACATTTCATATAAATAGAATTAAATAATATATGTACGGCAATTTACATCTTTTTTTGTTTTTTTGTTTAGCTTGTTCTAGCATCTTTCAAGATTTTATTCCTTCGTATGGTCATACTTGGGCTTTGCAGGTGGCTCAGTGGGTAAGCAATCCACCTGCAGTGCAGGAGCCCCAGGTTCTATCCTTGGATTAGGAAGATCCCCTGGAGGAGGGCATGGCGACCTACTCCAGTATTCTTACCTAGAGACCTGGAGAATCCTGTGGAAAGAAAAGCCTGGTCAGCTACATACAGTCCATAGGGTCTCAGAGTCAGAAACAACTGAAGCAGCTGAGCATGCACACACACACATGGTCATACTGCTGTTTCGTTACTGATTCACTCAAGTGTCTCAGCAATTAGCTTCATTATGAAGATTTTCTTGATGCTTTCCTAGCCAAACCCCCCATGTAGCATAACCCCCCATAAGCCTTACCTACCTATGGAGGCTGAACACGCATTTGATATTATTTAAAGAATGCTAAGCACTTCCCCTGTAAAATTTATCTTCCCACCTTATCATATACTCCCTGAATTCTTCTATACTTCTTTAAATACCATCACTAAAAACCTTCCTGTTGTCTTAATTAACCACTTTGAAAATACAGATATCCTTTAGAAGTATATTGAACTGTAATTAATTATCAGTTGATTAGCTCATTTTCTCCACTGACAGTAAGTTAATAGTGCTGCTTAAAAGTTGTGATTTTTTTAGTAGAGGAAGGAATAAGATGAAAATAATTTTGGAGTAAGATGCTTTTCTGAAACAAGAGTGGTTCAGAATCTCTGAGCATCTGATAAAAGGAAATGATTAGTATTTTAATTCACCCAACAGTCATTTATTGAACCCCTACTTGAATGGTGTCAAGCCTTACTCTTAGAACCAAGTACTTAGAGTTGTATCTTATTTTAAGCAACCATAGTTTTGTACAGGAGGCAGACATATAACCAAGTTTAATGCAGAGTATTGAGTGCTGGAATAAATGTTTCTAAAAAGAACTAAAGGACTTCCCTGGTGGTACAGTGGATAAGAATCCACCTGCCAATCCAGGCAACATAGGTTCGCTCTCTGGTCCATGAAGATTCTACATGCCACTGAGCAGCTAAGTCCATGTGCCACAACTACTGAAGCCCACCTGCTTCAACTACTGAAGCCTGTGTGCCTAGAGCCTATGCTCTGTAACAAGAAAAGCCAGCACAATGAGAAACCTGCACAGCGCAATGAAGAGTAGCCCCCACTCGCCGCAACTAGAGAAAAACTGCACGCATCAATGAAGACCCAGCACAACCAAAAATAAATAATTATTTTCTTAATTTTAAAAAGAGCTACAAAAGCCTCAATTCAGTTCAGTCGCTCAGTCATGTCCGACTCTTTGCGACCCCATGAATCACAGCACGCCAGGCCTCCCTGTCTATCACCAACTCCCAGAGTTCACTCAAACTCACGTCCATCGAGTCTCTGATGCCATCCAGCCATCTCATCCTCTGTTGTCCCCTTCTCCTCCTGCCCCCAATCCCTCCCAGCATCAGGATCTTTTCCAGTGAGTCAACTCTTTGCATGAGGTGGCCAAAGTACTGGAGTTTCAGCTTTAGCATCATTCCTTCCAAAGAACACTCAGGGCTGATCTCCTTTAGAAGGGACTGGTTGGATCTTAAGAGTCTTCTCCAACACCACAGTTCAAAAGCATCAATTCTTTGGTGCTCAGCTTTCTTCACAGTCCAACTCTCACATCCCTGCATGACCACAGGAAAAACCATAGCCTTGACTAGACGGACCTTTGTTGGCAAAGTAATGTCTCTGCTTTTCAATATGCTATCTCGGTTGGTCATAACTTTTCTTCCAAGGAGTAAGCGCCTTTTAATTTCATGGCTGCAGTCACCATCTGCAGTGATTTTGGAGCCCAATAAAACAAAGTCTGACACTGTTTCTACTGTTTCCCCATCTATTTCCCATGAAGTGATGGGGCCAGATGCCATGATCTT
>SJXQ01007330.1:0-35860 GCA_006408695.1 Aepyceros melampus | reverse complement strand
CTGAAGAAGGCTTTCTTATCTCTTCTTGCTATTCTTTGGAACTCTGCATTCAGATGCTTATATCTTTCCTTTTCTCCTTTGCTTTTCGCCTCTCTTCTTTTCACAGCTATTTGTAAGGCCTCCCCAGACAGCCATTTTGCTTTTTTGCATTTCTTTTCCATGGGGATGGTCTTGATCCCTGTCTCCCGTACAATATCACAAACCTCCGTACATAGTTCATCGGGCACTCTATCTATCAGATCTAGACCCTTAAATCTATTTCTCACTTCCACTGTATAATCATAAGGGATTTGATTTAGGTCATACCTGAATGGTCTAGCGGTTTTCCCTAGTTTCTTCAATTTCAGTCTGAATTTGGCAATAAGGAGTTCATGATCTGAGCCATAGTCAGCTCCTGGTCTTATTTTTGTTGAATATATAGAGCTTCTCCATCTTTGGCTGCAAAGAATATAATCAATCTGATTTCGGTGTTGACCATCTGGTGATGTCCATGTCTAGAGTCTTCTCTTGTGTTGTTGGAAGAGGGTGTGTGATATGACCAGTGCATTCTCTTGCCAAAACTCCATTAGCCTTTGCCCTGCTTCATTCTGTATTCCAAGGCCAAATTTGCCTGCTAGTCCAGGTGTTTCTTGACTTCCTACTTTAGCATTCCAGTCCCCTGTAATGAAAAGGACATCTTTTTTGGGTGTTAGTTCTAAAAGGTCTCCTAGGTCTTCATAAAACTGTTCAACTTCAGCTTCTTCAGCATTACTGAGTGGGGCATAAACTTGGATTACTGTGATACTGAATGGTTTGCCTTGGAAACGAACAGAGGTCATTCGGTCGTTTTTGAGATTGCATCCAAGTACTGCATTTCGGACTCTCTTGTTGACCATGATGGCTACTCCATTTCTTCTAATGGATTCCTGCCCGCAGTAATAGATATAATGGTCATCTGAGTTAAATTCACCCATTCCAGTCCATTTTAATTAGCTGATTTCTAGAATGTCGACGTTCACTCTTGCCATCTCCTGTTTGACCACTTCCAATTTGCCTGATTCATGGATCTGACATTCCAGATTCCTATGCAATATTGCTCTTTACAGCATTGAACCTTGCTTCTGTCACCAGTCACATCTACAACTGGGTATTGTTTTTGCTTTGACTCCATCCCTTCATTCTTTCTGGAGTTATTTCTCCACTGATCTCCAGTAGCATATTGGGCACCTACTGACCTGAGGAGTTCTTCTTTCAGTATCCTATCATTTTGCCTTTTCATACTATTCATGGGGTTCTCAAGGCAAGAATACTGAAGTGGTTTGCCATTCCCTTCTCCAGTGGACCACATTGTGTCAGAAGGCAGGGAGAGGGCTTCTAAGGTCTCTTCTGTAAGGCCACTAATTCCATGCAGGGCTGCCCTCTTGAGCTATTTACCTACCAAAGGCCCCAGCTTCTAATACCATCACATTGGGGATTAGGATTTCAGCATATGAATTGGGGGGACACAAACATTGGATCCATTGCAGAAGAGGAGAATTGTGGGTGGAGGGAATACTCAGCTGGACAATGACAGGTAATAATAATACCTGCATTAGATTGAATATTTGCCAGAGAGGTGCTCAATTTTAAGTCAGAAGCATTTGGAAATTTTATTGGTCTAGACTGAATTTCTGTTAGACCAAATTTAGTTTTTCTGCTATTGAGAAGTAATGGGGCTTGTCAAAGGAAAGGTGAGGTCATCATAAGAACAGAACGGGCTTTGTTTTTTCACCAAGCTAGTTGGTGACATCCAGGCCATACTCACCACACCCACTGTTTAAAGTTGCAGAAGAGCTTATAGAGCAGCTTAGGGTGCTGCCAGGAGGACATGAGTTTGAGCAAATTCTGCAAGACAGTGAAAAAAAAGGGAAGCCTGTCATGCTACAGTCCATGATATCACAAAGAGTTGAACACGACTTAGCCACTGAACAAAGCAATAAAAAATGAGAACACTAAAAATTTGCCTTTCAGGTTGTCGGGTCTCTCTGTGGCCAGGGTCTAGTCAGTCGCCTCTACTTCATGCACAAGTTTGTTTTTCTCATAACTTTCTAGCTCATCTTGGCCACATTTGGTATGCCTCTCTCAGTTCAGTTCAGTCGCTCAGTTGTGTCCTACTTGTGACCCCATGAACCGCACGCTGCACGCCAGGCTTCCCTGTCCATCACCAACTGCCAGAGTTCACCCAAACTCATGTCCATTGAGTCGGTGATGGCATCCAACCATCTCATCCTCTGTCGTCCCCTTCTCCTCCTGCCCCTAATCCCTCCCAGCATTGGGATATTTTCCAATCAGTCAGCTCTTTGCATCAGGAGGCCAAAGTATTGGCATTTCAGCTTCAACATCAGTCCTTAAAATGAACACCCAGGACTGATCTCTTTTAGGATGCACTGGTTGGATCTCCTTGCAGTCCAAGGGACTCTCAAGAGTCTTCTCCAACAACACAGTTTAAAAGCATCAATTCTTCAGTGCTTAGCTTTTGTTATAGTCCAACTCTCACCTCCATACATGACCACTGGAAAAACCATAACCTTGACTAGACGGACCTTTGTTGACAAAGTAATGTCTCTGCTTTTTAATATGCTATCTCGGTTGGTCATAACTCTCCTTCTAAGGAGTAAGCGTCTTTTAATTTCATGGCTGCAGTCACCATCTCAGTGATTTTGGAGCCCAGAGAAATAAAGTCAGCCACTGTTTCCCCAATTATTTCCCCTGAAGTGATGGGACCAGATGCCATGATCTTCATTTTCTGAATGTTGAGCTTTAAGCCAACTTTTTCACTCTCCTCTTTCACTTTCATCAAGAGGCTCTTTAGTTCTTCACTTTCTGCCATAAGGGTGGTGTCATCTGCATATCTGAGGTTATTGATATTTCTCCTGGCAATCTTGATTCCAGCTTGTGCTTCATCCAGCCCAGCGTTTTTCATGATGTACTCTGCATAGAAGTTAAATAAGCAGGGTGAAAAGATACAGCTTTGATGTACTCCTTTTCCTATTTGGAACCAGTCTATTCTTCCATGTCCAGTTCTAACTGGTTTCCTGACCTGCATACAGGTTTCTCAAGAGGCAGGTCTCACAATTCCTCTCTGGATTGTGCCAAATTCTCCCTTAATCTTCGCTTCTTAACACTCTGACCCAAACTGGGATCCTCTACCTCTCATGGACTCCCTTAGCATGCCCTGATCATGTACACATCAGTATGTATTTTAATTACCTGTTGGCTGATATGTCTCCCTCTCCTGACTTAATACCTTTAGGGCAGGAGAGTAATGCTGTCTTCTTGCTTGTTCCAGATGATTCCACTCTCTTCTGTTACCTGCCTCAGCCTTGTAGTTATTCTTCCATATTTATGGGGATGTTCCCACCTCTGGCTATAGATCTTCCTCTCTGGTTCTACCCCTGCTTTATCTTGGGGGACTTCAACAGCCTGTGACTATTGGAAATGGAAAGACTAGTGAATGGAAAGTCTTCACCTCCAAATTTACTGCCATCTTACTTTATCCCACATCCTTCTTTCCCGAGCTATAGACTCTCTCCGTCATCTGGAACTGCTCTTTTTACTGGAAGGCAGGACTAGGCTGAGAGAGAGTCTGTCCTTGTAGCAAGGTTGAGGTTGACTGAACCAATGCTTAAGCTGAATTGGAAGACAGGCTTATCAAAGGTAGCACAGGGCGTGGCGCCTGGGGAATTGGCTCAGTCATCCTGTTAACAGTGGATGTTATATTGGAGCAGCTCTTTGAGGACTTGTGGCATGTGCTTTGACTGGCTTTTGCTTGGGGCAGTGGATACTGGCAAGGTGAATTTGTTCTTGGGTGGCCTTTAAAGGGGTTCTCCAAATGGTAGACACATCCTGGATCCCTCATACGAATGTGTAGTTTGCTAGAGTGATCATAACAAGATACCACAGACTGCATGGATTAAAACAATAGAAATGTATTTTTCATAGTCCTGGAGGCTGGAGGTTCAAGAGAAAGGTTAGGGTTAGTTTCCTCTGAGGGTCATAAGTAAAGAATCTGTTCCAGGCCTCTCTCCTTGGCTTGTGGATGATCCTTGTCTTTCTGCCTCTTCACATGGTTGTCCCTCTGTGCATATGAGCTGTGGTGTTTCTTCTTCTTATGACATCAGTCATATTAGATTAGGGCCTCACCCTAATTGCCTTATTTAAATGAATCACCTCTTTAACTCCAAATATGGTTACATTCTGAGGTACTGAGGGTTGGGACTTCAACATATGAATTTGGAGAGGGGGAGACATAATCCATTCTCTAACAAAAAACAAGGTTAGAACAGAGCAAGTGCTCATTAGTTATTCCTTGAAACTTTTTTTGTGTTATTTATATTCTTTACTTTTTTAAAAAAACCATTGGAGTGAATAGGATATTAAGTGAAATACAAAGTGGAAATCTGCTTAGCTGTGAAATATACTCTGTAAACAAATTTCTCAATGAAAGTTTTGATAGAATAAAATAAAGTCACACAAAAAATTAATTAGGCCAGAAGATTTTTTTTTCTTTTTAATTGGAATATAGTTGATTTATGGTGTTTTTGGAAGTTTTAAATTTTTTTGAAAATGTGGATAAATTTTGATATTGTATATGTGTGTGTTAGTCACTCAGTCATGTCTGACTCTTTTTGACCCCTTGGACTCTAGCCAGCCAGGCTCCTCTGTCCATGGAATTCTCCAGGCAAGAATACTGGAGGGATTGCCATTCTCAAGTCTCCAGGGAGTCTTCCTGACCCAGGGATTGAACCCAAGTCCCCTTCATTGCAGGCAGATTCTTTACCATCTGAACCTATTACTTATTACAAATTGCACTTACATTGGTCTAAGAGGTAAATACTGTTAAGAGAGAATTTTCAAAGGAGGAATACATGATTCTCAGACAGGTGTAAAACACTGTATCTGTGTTAAAAATCTGTTAATTCAGTGATCAGTGACAGAATCAGGCAGATGCTGCAAGCGGTTCAAAGAAAGATCAAAAAAGAACAAGTGCATTTCTAGACCAGGACAACAGAAATGAATATACCAATGGAGAGAAAACTGTTTTTTCATAGGTTAGAGAGTTGATCCCAGTTCACCTGTGTGCCTACAAAAAAGAATCATTTTACAGTGCTCTCAGCACCCTCCACATTACAGATTTTGGGGGGAAAATTCTCCCATAGAATCAGAATCAAGTAAGTGGGAGAACATGCTATCGATAATGCACCATTTTCTATCAAAATTCAGGCATCAACATCAAGTTGATGGGAAAGCAACTTTACAGTTGTGGGAAGAAGCTTTCTCATATCAAACACTTTCATCTTGTAGGGTATAAAAATCACATATAGACCCTCTACTGTCTTCTCAATTTACTCAAAAGTTTATTTTAATACCAAGTTAGCAGTTATTTGAAACTGGGAATTCGTTAAACCTTCCCTATTTTGAACAGAGTAGGGGATTTATTATATGGAAAACAGAGTGAATTAACAGATAATAATGTATCTGATAAGTTTTGTGGTTTTTTTCCTCTATTTTTCTTTAAAGAAATTCCTTCTGAAGTTCAAAATAATTGTATGTATATTTAAAAATATTTTTCTAAACACCCAAATACCCTTACCTATGAGATATTCTTGCAGATGATAACATTTTCAATTATTTTCTTGGTTTTGGTCTCCTGAGCAAGAATTAAAACTCCCCAAAATAACAATCTTTTAGCCTGCTTTCCAGTGTTGGTTTTTATTGTCTCTTTAAAATAAAATACTTGAATCTTGTATTAAAAAGCATTCTAATACTGATGGAACTCATCTTGGTAAATTAAAATCAACTCAAAAAGATGAAAATATTTGATGATGTGAAACCTCATTGATCTATAGTAGTACTTTGTTGTGATATTTTTACATCACAAAACCTGAATAAATTATGCCTTAGGTATGTGGCTGATAGAGCAGAGAGATTGCCCTCTTTAAAATGATAGTGTTAGTGTGGTTTGTGTGTCATGAATTACACACCTGCAAAATCAGCTGGTCTTGACAGGCCCCCACCTGCTCCCCGCAACCAACCCCTGCTGACCTATTCTTTGAAAGTCAGCACCTATTTTCCCAGGTTCTGGGAATCTGAGAGAAATGAACATAAAATGACAAGCTAAGGAAATAGGGGCAGCTGAAAACATTTATTCTGCCACCCTCAACATAAACATCAAGTGGATAATCTGGCAGAGGTGTGGCAAATACATGTCTTATGGACCACCATTCAACATTGATAATTCACACAATACTTTTTCTGCTGACCCAGAAATAACCTCAGCATCCTAAACACAATGCTCAGGGCAGCCACTTAAATCAGAGTTGGCATGCAATTTAAAAATTATTTGCCATCCTTGCTTTGTCTCTTGATTTTGGATTTCAGTCTCCGATAAACACCATGAAATAGGCAATGACTGACGGGATGTAGAATGTGAGCCCTTAGGCAGAACCTAGGCTGCAGACAAATTTGATCTGGCCCAATTCAACAGCACTTTTGTTTGTTTTTTTGATTTACTAGTTCCCAACAGTAAAACATCAAGAAATGTCTTACAAATACTCAGATTTCTATCTTTCCTTTAAAAGACAGATTTGGCAATACTTGACTTTTATTGCAATCTTGCAGCCGCTGGCTAGATGTGAGAATTGGCTCTCCCCTCAACATTGCCAGCTCCCAACTTTGTCCCAGGCCCCTCTCATCCAACTTGGCTTTTTTATGTGATAAACTTTGACTGCCCTTCCTTGTCCACTGTGACTCTTAAGTGCCCGTGACTCTTCACTCAGATCTCCCAGAATTTTCAGCCTAGAAAGCACAGGCATAGGATCTATTAGCCCTCTTTCACAATAAGGCGGCTTTGGAGGTGAGGAATGAGAGCAATAGGAACTTCTGTAAATTACCTTCTTCCCCTGTGGTTCAGGCCATCAAAGTAGGACACGGATTTCTCAGCCAGAGCCAGAGTCCAGAAGGCCAGGATCCCCTCAGGTACTGAATCATTTCATTTTGGTGAGATTGGCATGAGGTCTGTCACCTTACAGCTCTCAATGAGATGTCACCTCTAAGCAATTAGAAACACAGTGGGGGGTGGCTGTGGGTAAGAAAAACCAAAATAGATCCAAAAAAATGTTTAATTATGGTCTATATATTTAGGAGAAATAGATATGAAATGATTGCTTTTAAAGTAAACTGGCCTAAGCTGCAGAAAAAGTCGAAGGCAGCTTCTAAAACTCTCTGTGTGCTAAAGTGTTCTTTTTTTAAAATATAAATTTATTTATTTTAATTGGAGGCTAATTACTTTACAATATTGTATTGGTTTTGCCATACATCAACATGAATCTTCCACGGATGTACACGTGTTCTCCATCCTGAACCCCCCTCCCACCTCCCTCCCCATACCATCCCTCTGGGTCATCTCAGTGCACCAGCCCCGAGCATCCTGTATCATGCATCGAACCTGGACTGGTGATTTGTCTCACATATGATATTATACATGTTTCAATGCCATTCTTCCAAATCATCCCACCATCGCCCTCTCCCACAGAATCCAAAAGACTATTCTATACATCTGTGTCTTTTTTGCTGTCTCTCATACAGGGTTATCATTACCATCTTTCTAAATTCCATATATATGCATTAGTATACTGTATTGGTGTTTTTTTTTTTTTTTTCTGGCTTACTTCACTCTGTATAATAGGCTCCAGTTTCATCCACCTCATTAGAACTGACTCAAAGCATTTCCCTTAAAGTCAGGAACAAGACGAGGGTGCCCCTTTCACCACTACTATTCAACATAGTTCTGGAAGTTTTGGCCATAGCAATCAGAGCAGAAAAAGAAATAAAAGGAATCCAAATTGGAAAAGAAGAAGTAAAACTCTCACTGTTTGCAGATGACATGATCCTCTACATAGAAAACCCTAAGGACTCCACCAGAAAATTACTAGAGCTAATCAATGAATATAGTAAAGTTGCAGGATATAAAATCAACACACAGAAATCCCTTGCATTCCTATACACTAATAATGAGAAAATAGAAAGAGAAATTAAGGAAACAAGTTCATTAACCATTGCAAGGAAAAGAATAAAATACTTAGGAATATATCTACCTAAAGAAACAAAAGACCTATATATAGAAAACTATAAAACACTAGTGGAAGACATCAAAGAGAACACTAATAGATGGGGAAATATACCATGTTCATGGATCAGAAGAATCAATATGGTGAAAATGAGTATACTACCCAAAGCAATCTATAGAGTCAATGCAATCCCTATCAAGCTACCAACGGTATTTTTCACAGAGCTAGAACCAAGAATTTCACAATTTGTATGGAAATACAAAAAACCTCAAATAGCCAAAGCAATCTTGAGAAAGAAGAATGGAACTGGAGGAATCAACCTGCCTGACTTCAGGCTCTGCTACAAAGCCACAGTCATCAAGACAGTATGGTACTGGCACAAAGACAGAAATATAGATCAATGGAACAAAATAGAAAGCCCAGAGATAAATCCACACACCTATGGACACCTTATCTTTGACAAGGAAGCAAGAATATACAGTGGATTAAAGACAATCTCTTTAACAAGTGGTGCTGGGAAAACTGGTCAACCACATGTAAAAGAATGAAACTAGAACACTTTATAACACCATACACAAACTCAAAATGTATTAAAGATCTAAACGTAAGGAGTTCTTAAGACAGCTTAGGGATCTCAGATACAATAAAGGTCAAGAAAGCATAAGAAAAAGAGAAATCTTCCCTGATGACTCAGCGGTAACAAATCAATCTGCAGGCAGGAGATGCAAGCCAGAGACATGGGTTCCAGACATGGGTTGAAGACATGGGTTGAATCCCTGAGTCAGAAAGATCTCCTGGAAGAGAAAATGGCAACCCACTCCAGTATTCTTGCCTCTAGTATCTCATGGACAGAAAAGAGTGGTGGGTTACAGTCCATGGGGTCACAAAGAATTGGACACAACTGAGTGACTGAGCACATGCATACTTTAATTTTATATCACATTTTTCTTGATTTGAGGAAACTTTAGCCCTGAGAGGTCTGAGAGCTGTGGTTTCTGGTTTCTTCAAGGGCTCCCTTTACCTGCAACTCTTTCTTCTTTTAGGGCTTTGCATGATGTCTCAAAGCTCTCATCATGCCACAATAACATTCCCACCTCCCTTTCCTTCTTAATTTTTCTTGCTAGTGCCTATAGTTATATATAACATCTAATATACATTACATCTAGTATGTCTACTATATATATTATCTATATATATTATCTATATTAATATATAATACAATATATATGATACAATATAATATAACAATATAGATAATATATATAACATTATATATATATGTCTTATAAATATATCTATGCATATATACATATATATACATAGTATATATATTAGATGTAATATGTATTTATTTTTATGGTTTCTCTTTTCATTTAAGGTTAGTTCTTTCCACCAGCTAGATAAGTGGAGAAACTTCTGTCTTCCTTGTTCCCTGATACATCCCAGACAGAGTTGAGGACATCATAAGCACTCAGTAAACATTTGCAGAATGCTGTGAAAATTGCTTGGATGCAGTAATGCCAGTCTCACAAATTGTGAGAAGTTTTATCAGATTTCCCAGGTTCCACAAACTTCAAAGAAAACTAAAGCAGGGATGACAGAGTGTAACTCCCAGCCTCTCAAATTTCATTATTTAAAAACTGCAAGAAGTTTTCCTTTGGTGGGAGATAGATGCTCCAAGCAGCTTCCAGGCAAACTTTTTTTTGTGATGGAGATAGACATCTTTAAGTTATGCAAAGGTAAAGAAAAGTCTTGGAGTCTAGATGTGGGTCAAAGAAGCTTATAGTGCTTTGGGGATGAGAATAAAAGGGCACAGTGATTCAAGGCAGAGGTACCACTTGGTCTGCTTGAAGGAGAAAGAGACTGGAGGTCTTTTTTGTGGAGACAAAACAAAACATTATAAAACAAATCAAAACAGAGGAGTGGCCCATATTAACCTCTAAAGCTGCTGCTGCTAAGTCACTTCAGTCGTATCCGACTCTGTGTGACCTCATAGACGGCAGCCCACCAGGCTCCCCTGTCCCTGGGATTCTCCAGGCAAGAACACTGGAGTGGGTTGCCATGTCCTTCTCCAATGCATGAAAGTGAAAAGTGAAAGTGAAGTCGCTCAGTCGTATCTGACTCTTAGCGACCCCATGGACTGCAGCCCACCAGGCTCCTCTATCCATAGGTTTTTCCAGGCAAGAGTACTGGAGTGCGGTGCCATTGCCTTCTCCAACCTCTAAAGCAGGGCTTATATTTTATACTTACCCCAACTTTTTCTGTAGTTTTAACAAAAGGAAAACCAGTCAGCAAAAAACAACCCTTCTGTGTACATGATGATGTAGCTGGGGCTTGAAGCTGCACCTTGGTAAGGCAAGTGACTGTACTCTTAACTTGTTTAAGAATGGCCTTAACTCAGTAACTGAGGCTCCCAGCATCACAGCAAGGAAGGGATGACAGCTCTGCTGTGCTCTAGATAAAAAAGGTTGCTAGGTTGAAGAAAATTGCCTCTAAAATTACTCATTAATCCTACTTGGAGAAATCTATGAACATGAATTATTTTATATTCTAGATGATTATCATTTAGTGTCTAAACCTGGAGCACCAGGCAGAGTCTGTTGGAAGACTGAAAGATACTTTGGAAGCGATGTGTTCATCTGTTTTAATACACTGTGCAGTGATCATCATAAGAGGTTAACAAGAAAAAGATCAAGCATGACTATAGAAAAAAAGTTACTGTATTCAGTGGTGCCAGTCTATGACATTCTCAAAAGATGGTACAGTGGGAGAAGTAACACTATGGCATCAGATTATTCCCTATTTCTGCTTATATTAAAAAAAAAAAGTATCTGTTGAAAAGGGAAAATAACAAAATCCAATAATATATGTTCCAACAACAATGAAGCCTTTTCAAAACTCCATGCCTGGTGAACAGATATTGCAACTCCAAAGGGGAAAACAGATTTACCTGGAAAAGAAACTCGTAATGCATGAAATAAATAAAGAAGGCTGACCTGTATGTGTAAATGAACTGATACATACTGTTTTTGAGAAGTAATTAAAGAGAAAACAAGGATTGTAGAAAAAGATTAACTATGACAATGAAAGAAAAATTCTAAACCAGTTGATACTATTGATGAACTAAAAATATTTCTGGAGGCTGTGAAGAGCAGTAATAAAGCAACAACGAATCAAAATGTCTCCCATCAGGGATAAAACATATAAACTAATTATAGTACAAGAGAAAATGACAGCCCTAGAAAATAGGTTAAGGAAATTTAGTATACAAATATAGGTAGCTGTCAGAGAAGGCAAGGCACCCCACTCCAGTACTCTTGCTTGGAAAATCCCATGGATGCAGGAGCCTGGAAGGCTGCAGTTTTAACAGTTTTAACCCTCCTCAGGGGTCCCTGAGGGTCGGGCACAACTGAACAACTTCACTTTCACTTTTCACTTTCATGCATTGGAGAAGGAAATGGGAACCCACTCCAGTGTTCTTGCCTGGAGAATCTCAGGACGGGGAGCCTGGTGGGCTGTTGCACAGAGTCGGACACGACTGAAGTAACTTAGCAGTCACATAGGTAGTTGAAAATTCAGTGATGTAGGAAGTCTCATTTGAGGAATAATTAATTTTTTTTCTTGAACTGGACCTTTTAAAAATATCATCAAAGACAATTAAAATGTTTTTGGCTATATTAACTGAAACATAAAAAAGCATTAAGATAAGACTGAAACTTAAAATGTGGTTCAGATAACTAACTGATACAAACTTGTTACCTAAAAATACTTTTCTGCCAGTTTTATATGTGAAGTTATGCATACTCAGATGGTAAAGAATGCACCTGCAGTGCAGGAGACCTAGGTTCGATCCCTGGGTTGGGAAGAGCCCCTGGAGGAGGGCATGAAACCCACTCTAGTATTCTTGCCCGGAGAATCCCATGGACAGAGGAGCCTGGTGTGCTACAGTCCATGGGGGTTGCAAAGAATTGGACATGACTGAGTGACTAAGCACACATGAATACTTAAGGGTTCATGTGAGAAATTGTCAAGTGCGGAAAAAGACTTTAGAATCATAATTGTCCAAAGAGTAATGTCATACTCCCTTTTTGTGTGTAGGAAGACAGAAAAACTCAAAATGGGAGGAGAGGGAAAGTTTACAGCAAAAGCTTCTACAAAACATTCATGAAACATTATTTCCTGCACTTTGAAAATCACAGTATGCAGTGAAAGACAATGTTGACAGGAAATGAGTTGTGTGTGAAGGACATGTAGCCAAAAAAATGTCTACGAATACTTGTTTTTACACAAGAAAAAATAAGCAGTAAATGATCATTAAAGCATATGTTTTGGTAACTATTCATATGTAAATTAAATTTTAAGATATAATTGAATTGGCAAGGTAAGTTAAATAAGATTCATGATTTTAAAAGTTTGTGCATATGTAGGTTAATGATATTCAGAAGCAATATGAAAATGTAGCTTAATTACATATAAATTTTAAATTCACATGTGCGTATATCTTTATAGAGACGTGTGTATAGGTAAACATATGTATATGCATATATGTATATATATATACATACCAAGTTGCCAACATCCGCTGGATCATCAAAAAAGCAAGAGAGTCCAAGAAAAACATCTATTTCTGCTTATTGACTGTGCCGAAGCCTTTGACTGTGTGGATCACAATAAACTGTGGAAAATTCTGAAGGGATGGGAATACCAGACCACCTGACCTACCTCTTGAGAAATCTATATGCAGGTCAGGAGGCAACAGTTAGAACTGGACATGGAACAACAGACTGGTTCCAAATAGGAAAAGGAGTATGTCAAGGCTGTATATTGTCACCCTGCTTATTTAACTTCTATGCAGAGTACATCATGAGAAACGCTGGGCTGGAAGAAGCACAAGCTGGAATCAAGATTGCCGGGAAAAATATCAGTCACCTCAGATATGCAGATGACACCACCCTTAAGGCAGAAAGTGAAGAGGAGCTAAAAAGCCTCTTGATGAAAGTGAAAGAGGAGAGTGAAGAAGTTGGCTTAAAGCTCAACATTCAGAAAGCTAAGATCATGGCATCCAGTCCTATCACTTCATGGGAAATAGATGGAGAAACAGTGGAAACAGTGTCAGACTTTATTTTGGGGGGCTCCAAAATCTCTGCAGATGGTGATTGCAGCCATGAAATTAAAAGACTTTTACTCCTTGGAGGGAAAGTTATGACCAACCAAGATAGCATATTGAAAAGCAGAAACATTACTTTGCCAACAAAGGTCCGTCTAGTCAAGGCTATGGTTTTTCCAGTGGTCATGTAGGGATATGAGAGTTGGACTGTAAAGAAAGCTGAGCACTGAAGAATGATGCGTTTGAACTGTGGTGTTGAAGAAGACTCTTGAGAGTCCCTTGGACTGCAAGGAAGTCCAGATAGTCCATCCTAAAGGAGATAAGTCCTGGGTGTTCATTGGAAGGACTGATATTGAAGCTGAAAGTCCAATATTTTGGCCACCTCGTGCGAAGAGTTGACTCATTGGAAAAGACCCTGATGCTGGAAGAGATTGAGGGCAGGAGGAGAAGGGGACGACCGAGGATGAGATGGCTGGATGGCATCACCGACTCGGTGGACATGAGTTTGAGTAAACTCCGGGAGTTGGTGATGGACATGGAGGCTTGGCGTGCTGCGATTCATGGGATCGCAAAGACTGCGATTCATGGATCATGACTGGGTGACTGAACTGAACTGATATATACACATAGAGAAAGATATTTCCTGATTAGAAAAATAAGTAAATAACCCTTTAACCACATTTTAAGTTCTACTCTACTAATATTTATTTTTCCTTGGCACTTTTCCATTCCTTTCTTTATGTATGAGGTATAATCCTGAAAGTGATACTACAGAAAAGGAGAACAGAGAATTGAGATGAAAATATCACAGGGCACTAAAATAACTCCACTACTATAGGGCTCTGGCCATGCTGGCTTGACTCCAGAGCACGTTTCCTTGAGGCGAGTGTTCCTGAAATGCTCTGGGAAAAACTGGAGATGGTTTAAAATCATAGCCTTGAAATTCATCCTAATTACAAATTTGATCTTTCCAAAGAGAACATGCTCCTGAAGGAATTTTACAGGCAATAGCCGACTTAGAGGGCTTCCAGGTGGCTCAGCTGGTAAAGTGTCTGCCTGCAATGCAGGAGACCCAGGTTTGATCCCTGGTCTGGGAAAGATCCCCTGGGGAAGGAAGTGGCAACCCACTCCAGTACTCTTGTCTGGAAAATTCTATGGATGAAGGAGCCTGGCAGGCTACAGTCCATAGGGTCTCAAAGAGTTGGACCTGACTGAGCAATTTCACTTTCACTTTTTCATCAGACTTAAAAAGTTTTAGTGATAAAGGAATAATTCAAATATTAGCATGAGGTGAATTTTAAATGGTGACAAATTTGGAGAGAGGGGAATTGAAAAAAACAAATAGAATCTAATAATTTATGATAATAAATGTCATGAAGGGGACATAAAAAATGGAAAAGATAGAACCATTCTGATGAATTACTTTATCTGCTGTTTCAGATATATTGACTATATGTGCTGTTTCCAGATTTGAGCTCATCTAATCCAACCAGTCCATCCTAAAGGAGATCAGTCCTGAGTGTTCTCTGGAAGAACTGATGCTAAAGCTGAAACTCTAGTACTTTGGCCACCTCATGCGAAGAGTTGACTCATTGGAAAAGACCCTGATGCTGGGAGGGATTGGGGGCAGGAGGAGAAGGGGACAGAGGATGAGATGGCTGGATGGCATCACCAATTCGATGGAGTTTGAGTGAACTCCGGGAGTTGGTGATGGACAGGGAGGCCTGGTGTGCTGCGATTCATGGGGTCACAAAGAGTCAGACACAACTGAGCGACTGAACTGAACTGAACTGAAGACTTTGTGAGTTTTATTCTTACAGAAACTTTCCCATAGTTTTAAAGTTTGAGAAAATAGCTACCTGTTTTGACTAACTCTTCATTGCAAAAATAATTTTTCATTCTTTGTGAGTTTACTTCTGTCAATTATACGGGATACAGAAAGAGTACTATTTTCTTAAATAAGAAGAAATAATAGGCTCTATTACAATAGGAAACATAGTATGTTCTTAAAATGATTTAGATATTGTGTTATTGAAACAGTAAATAGTGCACAAAATTTCTAAACAAAGCAAGAATCTATAATGGTCTTAAAAGTGCATCTGCTATATTTTAATACAATTTTGATTCTGTTTTGTATCTGTCCTTCAACTTGGAATGAGGATGTTCTGTGGGTAGAAGAGATACTTATGGAATGAAAATTAGGACAAATGAAACTCTCTGCAGATATCCTGGGATGAAAGGAGTTGAAGGGAAAAACTTAGTTTCCAAGAACTACAAAGCATGCTTATCCTGCTGAGGAAAAGATTCATGGTTATAGATTATGTGTTTGAGTTTGAAAGTGCTAAGCAAACCTTAGTGAAATGTAGAAATATTGGTCCAAAGAGATTTAAAAGGAAATCTTGAGTCATAAAAGAACATTGAGGAGATTTATAAAGAAAAACATGTAGTAACAAGTCATAAGATGAACTTTGTCTGTACCATCAACACATATGCTCAATAAAGCCACCTGGGAATTTTATAGAAAATGCAAATTACAGTGGAATTTAAAAGCTAAAAAAGTTGAAATAATTATAAGAAAAAAGGCAAATGTGAACTGCTGTTTGATACATGAGGAATAGTAGAGATGAGTTTCTTTGTTCTTGCACCAGAAACAGCTTCAAACACATTGTATGGCTTGCATCCATTGCATTTGGGGTAGAGTAGACTGATGCTCAGCACCAAAGAACTGATGCAATACTTTGTTCACCTGATGCGAAGAGCCACCTCATTAGAAAAGACCCTGATGCTGGGAAGGATTGAGGGCTAGAGGAGAAGGGGATAACAGAGAATGCTTGGATGACATCACCAACTCAGTGGATATGAGTTTGAGCAGACTCTGGGAGGTAGTGAAGGGCAGGGAAGCCTGGCCTTCTGCAGTCCATGGTGTTGGAAAGTCAGACACGACTTAGCAACTGAACAAGATTGATGCTTTTCTCATAGAACAGGGAACTTGTCCTGGGATCCAAAGACCTCAGCTCTTTGCTGTTAGCTGAGCTATTTGATTCTGACCTTTGAGAATTTTCATCTTAAACTTATAAAGTGAAGGAGTAGGGCTAGACGATTTCTCAGATTCTTCTTGGATGCAGTTCTGAGTGTCTTATCTTTAGTTCATTTGACTAAACTTGAATAATGACCATGTTAAGAAAAACTGATGTGTACAGGCTGGATTTTCTTCATGAGACCAATAAAAAGATTCTCAAAAAGAAGGCTCTTCATATTGCCTTCTAGAGTCAGTAATGGTTCAAGAATATTCTTTTCAAAAATCATAGAAGTAAATTATGGATTCTCTGCATGACAAAGTACTTAAAATAACCATTTAGATTATTCCGTTGCAAACTCTTTCACCCCCAGCTGGTTAAACCTCTCTCAATCCTTTCTGGTGGGGCTCCAAGGTTCAGTCTCTGGTATTTAAAAATCAAAACTGAACACTTGGCAGCCACTGATCATGAATTGAATTCTTTGCATAGATCCTAAAACCAAAACACTGTACTTGTTTTTATCACTCAGATCTTTTAAGCTGGGTCAAGTTTTATAAGAAGCTTTTTTCTTGACTGTTAAAACTCCATCAAAATGCCCCATTCTCTCTGGCTTCCTGGAGCTCCTAAATTTGTGTTGGTTTAATGCTTTCTTGTTTTAAGGTTATTCCCACAGAGATTCTCTTCCACACACACACATGAAGGAAGCCTGTTAACCTCCTTGTCCTTTCCAACAACCTCAAAAATCCCTGCTCTTTTGGTATTATCTTCTTCCACTCCCAGTGGCCTCATCTGGTCATCATGAAAGGATGAAGAAGGCAGTTCAAATGCAAATAGATGAAAGTCAGGGTTTAGATCATTACAGACATTGGACTAGAAATTTGATCTTCAGTCAGTCAGTCAGTTCAGTCGCTCAGTCATGTCTGACTCTTTGCAACCCCGTGAATCACAGCACACTAGGCCTCACTGTCCCTCACCAACTCCCAGAGTTCACTCAAACTCATGTCCATCGAATTGGTGATGCCATCCAGCCATCTCATCCTCTGTCGTCCCCTTCTGCTTCTGCCCCAATCCCTCCCAGCATCAGGGTCTTTTCCAATGAGTCAACTCTTCACATGAGGTGGCCAAAGTATTGGGAGTTTCAGCTTCAGCATCAGTCCTTCCAATGAACACCCAGGACTGATCTCCTTTAGGATGGACTGGTTGGATCTCCTTGCAGTCCAAGGGACTCGCAAGAGTCTTCTCCAACACCACAGTTCAAACGCATCAATTCTTTGGTGCTCAGCTTTCTTCTGATCTTACTTGTAGCAAACATATGTGTTTATCAGTATGTAGAGGGAGAAATGTATTAGATCTTTAGGGAAACAACTTTGTGTGGCATTAGGTTCTGAGTGACATTTCTGGAGTGTGACATCACACTGAAAAATGTCCCCCAATACAGTACATTTTTGAGTCTACAGTCCCCTCAATATAAGTTAAGGACAGAGAGCTCAAGTGGAACTTAGTGAAAGAATTTCTGGGAACTAAGACAAGTACAAGCCTATGAAGTTTTGTGTGATCTGATCTGGCCTAATTGACAGAAAAATGGACTATTCTTTAAACATTATTCCATTTTTGCTCTCTCAGCTAGGGTTTTGGTGTAAGTTGGGCAGCAAACTGTTTGTGGTTGCTCAGGTATGTACCTGTGATCCCTAAATATTATGAAGAGGAACACTTGTTCAGATTCCACCCTTGTTCAAATTCCACTCTTTATCTCCCATATACTTTCCCTCCTACTGCAGAACTGTCAGACCTATTTCTCTCAGAGTTCTTTCCGAAAAACTTGTTTTCCAGTCTTAGCCTCTGTACCTCTTTCCTAATTTTGCACCATTGAATAACAAATAATGAACCTGGCAAAGGAAGAATCCTCCTTGGAAGGCAGGGAAGGGGGAGTAGATAGACAGGATCCTTAGCAAGGTTAGTGGTTAAGAGCCAGCCTCTGTTATTAACTTTTATTCAGTCACACATATATTATCTTTGTTAAACTTTATAATGATGTAGTGTGACATGTATTGTTTTTCTGTTTACATGCAGGAAACAAAGTTTCCAAGAGTTTATAGAACTTGCTCAGAGTCTCATAACTAGAAACTGGTTCAGCTGACATTGTGAATCCTGGTCTTGTAAGAGCCTGGAGGGCAAGTTTTCTGTGGGACCGGTTAAAGTCAAATCCATTCCCTGTAAAGACTGGATTAGCCAATGGTAATGCTGATACCCTTTTAACAAAATGGGTAGACAGGTCCTGACTTAGGATCCCACTGGTTTCAATGACCTGACTACTTACACATAGGTTTGGAACCTTCCACATACATAAAACCTAAATGAATGTAATATATAGCAGAGCACTGTACAATTATCATACATATACTCAATACAAAAGATATATCACAGTGTTGCATTTTCCACTCAGGTATATTAGCATAGATAGTTCCATGTTTAGGGGTCCTCAAGATCACTCAGTTTCAGTGATTTGCTAAAAGGGCTCACAGAACTCAGAAAAACTGTTATATTCATAGTAATTGTTTATTGCAGCCAAAGGATACAGATTAAAATCAGCAAAGGCAGAAGGGTCACAAATTGGAGAGGAGAGACCAGAATCAATTTCTAGTTGTCCTTTCCCAGTGGAGTCACTTGGTAGAACTTAATTCTCCCAGCAATGACAGGACAAATACACAGTGCTTTGCCTATCAGGGAACTCACTCAAGCATTAATGTCTAGAGTTGCTATTGCAGGTTGGTCAAATCAGTCAATCTTAAAGGAAATCCACCCTGTATATTAATTGGAAAGACTGATGCTGAAGCTGCAATACTTTGGCCACCTGATGTGAAGAGCCAACTCATTGAAAAGACCCTGATGCTGGGAAAGATTGAAGGCAAAGGAGGGGGCAGCAGAGGATAAGATGGTTGGGTAGTATCACTGACTCCATGAACCTGAATTTTAGCAAACTTCGGAAGACGGTGAAGGACAGGGGAGCCTGGCATGCTGCAGTCCATGAGGTCCCAAAGAGTTGGATAGGACTCATGCATATGATGGAGAAGGAAATGGCAACCCACTCCAGTATTCTTGCCTAGAGAATCCCAGGGACAGGGGAGCCTGGTGGGCTGCAGTCTATGGGGTCGCACAGAGTCGGACACGACTGAAGCGACTTAGCAGCAGCAGCATGCGTATGACTGACTTTAGTTATTTCATCTCTAGCTCCCCCGAGAGGTCATACTGATTCAGCATGGCCCAGACTCCCACTATAAATCACATTGATCAACTATCTGGCAAGTCCCAAAGCTACAGGTATATAAACACTCTTATCAGGCAAGATATTCAAGACTCTAGAGGATATCTCCCAGTAGCTGGTCAAAGGCCATTAATTTTTTGGGAAGTTACAAGATTTCAATATCCAAAACCTACTAACTTAACTCTTTACTGCACAGTTAAGATAAATCTAATAAGTATATGCAGAAATGAATTGAAATAGAATTGGCCACCTAAAATGTAGCTTCTTAGAGAAATTTTAATCACTTATGGAGTAACTGATTTGGGACATAAAATTTTATTTTCCAATAGAAAGTGTTGCTCAATGCAATAATTGAAGAAAATATAATCTTTCAGAATATTTTATATTTGTAAGAAAAATCATTCAAAGCCAGAGTTTAAATAGACCAGTGGTTTTAAAGATTGTGATTCAAGGTTCCTGAGTTACCACTGGATTCGGGAGTTTTGAAAACAGGCCTTGTTGGGTGAATAGGCAGGGTTTTGAGTGCCTGCTGTTCTTTCAACCAGAGCAGCTGTGTTTCAAACTATTTTCCTGATTTATATTTTTGGGTAAAAGCTCATCTGAAGAAAAGGTACTTGGGTTTAAAAATGCAAAACAGAACTGAAAACCAATTGTTACAAGTTTAATTGTGCCTCTCAAAGACATTTTATTGAATCTGAACCTCCAGTGCCTCAGAAAGTGACCTTTTTTGGAAATAGGGCTGTTGCTGTTATAATTAAAATCAAGATGAGGTCATACTTCAGTGGGCAGTATGGAGCGGGACCTTAATCTAACCTGACTGGTGTCCTTGTAAGAAGAGAAGAAAGATGCTCAGGGAGAAGGCAGTCATGTGAAGACAGAGGCAGGGACAGGAGGAGCTGCAAACCAGGGAGCAATGAGGAATCCTGGGAAACACCAGAAGCCAGAAGCAGCCAGGAAGGCTTCCCCTCTCTAAGTTTCAGAGGGAGCATGGCCCTGTTGATACTTGGATTTTGCACTTCTAACACTCTGTACTGTGAGACAATAAATTTTTGTTATTTCAAGCCACCCAACTTGTGGTGCTATGTTACGACAACATTAGAAACCTAATGACTGATTAGTCTGATTTCATTCAACTGATCGAAAATTAAGAGGTTAGGCAGCTTACTGAAGACTGAGGGTACCAAAGAGATCTACCGTGTATCTGTTCAAAAAATATGCTGTAATTCTGTGTGTTTTAAATGGATCACATGAGTTAGTTAACAACAATAACAACGAAGTATATTTTTATAGATAAAACTCAAGGTTTCTTAAGTAGTCTTTATCAAATCATCATATTATACACCTTAAATATATAAAAATTTTGTCAATTATATATCAATAAATTTGAGGAGAGGAGACATAACCTGGCTGGTAAAATTAGGCTCCTGAAAGCAGTGCAGATTTTTGCAGCTGCAATTGAGGAATGGAACTATGTATCAGTTTTTCTGGCCTGAGTTAAAAGAAAACTGGCTAGTATGTTTTTAATCCATTCAAGTACTCATTCAGTATTATTTTCACTAGAGGGAAAAAGAACTGGGTGTGGGGGTGGAAGTAGAGAACAGCGTTTTCAATAGTTGACTTTTTTTAGTGGAACAAGCAAAGCACATGTAAGAAAAAAGAAAGTCGTAGTCCTTAGATGTTACTCAGGATGCGTGGGTTTGATCCCTGGGTCAGGAAGATGCCCTGGAGGAGGGCATGGCTACCCACTCTAGTATTCCTATCTGAAAAATCCCATGGCCAGAGGAGGTTGCAGAGTCAAACATGACTGAAGCAACTGAGCACAGCAGCCCTATTTTCGGAATTTATCTAATCTTAAACTTAACTTTGAATCAATTACCCATGAGTATATTGCAATCCAGCCCAAAACTCAATGGCTTAACAGAAACAACATACTGTTGTTTTATCTGCAAGAAGTTAGTCTTGGCTGGAGTGTCTCTGATTCAAATGTCTTTTAGGCTCCTTAGATCAGCAGGATGGTGTTAGAGACTTTTTCTCACAGGTGAAAAAGTGAGCGTGAAGTTTCTTAAGGTAGATGCCCTGGAGGAGGGCATGGCTACCCACTCTAGTATTCCTATCTGAAAAATCCCATGGCCAGAGGAGGTTGCAGAGTCAAACATGACTGAAGCAACTGAGCACAGCAGCCCTATTTTCGGAATTTATCTAATCTTAAACTTAACTTTGAATCAATTACCCATGAGTATATTGCAATCCAGCCCAAAACTCAATGGCTTAACAGAAACAACATACTGTTGTTTTATCTGCAAGAAGTTAGTCTTGGCTGGAGTGTCTCTGATTCAAATGTCTTTTAGGCTCCTTAGATCAGCAGGATGGTGTTAGAGACTTTTTCTCACAGGTGAAAAAGTGAGCGTGAAGTTTCTTAAGGCCTAGGCTGTAGGCTGGCATACTGCTATTCCAGCCCTGCATTGCTGGACAAAGCAAGTTACGTGGTGTGTTAGTTAGCTAGGGCTGCTGTAGCAAAGTACTGTAGACCAGGTAGCTTAAAACTATGGAGATATAATGTCTCACTGTTATGGAGCATCAAAGTCCAAAATCAAAGAATTCCATTAGACCAACCTCATCCATTTTGAACACTCTGGCCATCAGAATGTTTTTGTTTGTTTGGCTGTGCTAGGTCTTAGTTATGGCAGGAGCCATATCTTCTGTCTTCACTGTGGTACATGTGGATTTTGAGTTGAGGCATGTGGGATCTAGTTCCCTGGCCAGGGGTGGAAGCTGCATTAGGAGCTCAGAGTCTTGGCCACTGGACCACCAGGAAAGTCCTTGGGCATCAGAATCTTAAGGCAGTGTAAGAGAGGCCATCAGGTCCTGCTGTTCATACTTAGAAATTAAAAGAGCCTAACTGAGACTTTTATGAAGAAATCAAAGAATGTGTTAATAAGACTATAGCTCCACCATGAGCAGAAGATTGGGAAGGATAGCCCCAATATTTTGTAGTACTGCCTGTTGAGAGTCTTTTTTCTCACCCCTTGAATCTTGCTTCAATTTGTGCAAAGCGGTGTTGTTTAAGTTCTGGATCTTAGGACTCCAAAGCCTTGCAGCTTTCATCTTTGCTATCTCAGAATGTTCCCTAAAACTGCCATGTGAGGAAACTGATCTATATGCTGGAGGGTGAGAGGCCATGTGGAGGAGAACCATGGTTGCCCAGGTGATAGCCCATGACAGCCAGAGTCATGTCAGGGTGGCAAAGTGAAAAGTTCTGGTCCCATCTTGGTCATCTTCTTTGTGCCCTATGTTCTCTAGTCTCATACCAGCTGCCCCCAAATCTCTGCTTTAAGCTTTGTTTTATATAAATGACAAGAAAGATTTTACTGTTTTCCTTTGCATGAGCTCAAATTATGAAACTTTAATAAGAAAAATTTTAATTGATTGATTTATTTGGGAAATCTGCTTCGAATGAAGGGTGGCTTCCTGAACTTTTCTGCTGTGCTAACATGAACAGGCAATTCTGTGTTCCCTTCGCAAGATCAGCACACTCTTCAGTTCAGTGTTGGGAGGGGCATTTATGCTCTTGGAGAGAAGAGTAGTTTCATGTTTGTTGTCTGAGCTGGAAAAAGATCTCATCTTGTACCAAGAACATCACATAGATTTAATCTTGTCTGATAATTCTGATTTGTGGTGACTGCCTGGAGTGATATTAAGAAATATTGCAAAGCCACATCCAGGTTCAGCTATAACTAATTGACGATGTCTTTCCTGGAGAGGAAAGAGGTGCTTGGTACACCTTCCGTTGTATTTCCTACCGTTGGCCATGGTGCTTTCTCTGAAAACAATTAAATGGCTCCTTTCCTCTAATAGTAGCAACATTAGGGGATTTCTCTTTAATCACTTTGTACCCAGTAGGCATAGTTTATAAAGTTATATTAGGTAGCCTCAGTTCAGTTCAGTCGCTCAGTCGTGTCCGACTCTTTGCGACCCCATGAATCACAGTACGCCAGGCCTCCCTGTCCATCACCAACTCCTGGAGTTCACTCAGACTCACGTCCATTGAGTCCGTGATGCCATCCAGACATCTCATCCTCGGTCGTCCCCTTCTCCTCCTGCCCCCAATCCCTCCCAGCATCAGGGTCTTTTCCAATGAGTCAACTCTTCGCATGAGGTGGCCAAAGTACTGAAGCTTCAGCTTTAGCATCATTCCTTCCAAAGAAATCCCAGAGTTGATCTCCTTCAGAATGGACTGGTTGGATCTCCTTGCAGTCCAAGGGACTCTCAAGAGTCTTCTTCAACACCACAGTTCAAAAGCATCAATTCTTCTGTGCTCAGCCTTTTTCACAGTCCAACTCTCACATCCATACATGACCACAGGAAAAACCATAGCCTTGACTAGACGGACCTTAGTCGGCAAAGTAATGTCTCTGCTTTTGAATATACTATCTAGGTTGGTCATTCCTTCTTCACAGTCCAACTCTCACATCCATACATGACCACAGGAAAAACCATAGCCTTGACTAGACGGACCTTAGTCGGCAAAGTAATATCTCTGCTTTTGAATATGCTATCTAGGTTGGTCATAACTTTTCTTCCAAGGAGTAAGCGTCTTTTAACTTCATGGCTGCAGTCACCATCTGCAGTGATTTTGGAGCCCAAAAAAATAAAGTCTGACACTGTTTCTACTGTTTCCCCATCTATTTCCCATGAAGTGATGGGGCCAGATGCCATGATCTTCGTTTTCTGAATGTTGAGCTTTAAGCCAACTTTTTCACTCTCCTCTTTCACTTTCAACAAGAGGCTTTTTAGCTCCTCTTCACTTTCTGCCATAAGGGTGGTGTCATCTGCATATCTGAGGTTATTGATATTTGTCCCGGCAGTCTTGATTCCAGCTTGTGTTTCTTCCAGTCCAGCATTTCTCATGATGTACTCTGCATAGAAGTTAAATAAGCAGAGTGACAATATACAGCCTTGACGTACTCCTTTTCCTATTTGGAACCAGTCTGTTGTTCCATGTCCAGTTCTAACTGTTGCTTCCTGACCTGCATACAGATTTCTCAGGAGGCAGGTTAGCTGCCAATACAGTATACTAACACATATATATATGGAATTTAGAAACATGGTAATGAAAACCCGGTATGTGAGACAGCAAAAGAGACACAGATGTATAGAACAGACTTTTGGACTCTGTGGGAGAGGGAGAGGGTGGGATGATTTGGGAGAATGGCATTGAAATGTATAATATCATGTAAGAAATGAATTGCCAGTCTAGGTTTGATGCAGTATAGAGGATGCTTGGGGCTGGTGCACTGGGATGACCCAGAGAGATGGTATGGGGAGGGAGGTGGGAGGGGTGTTCAGGATTGGGAACTCATGTACACCCATGATGGATTCATGTTGATGTATGGCAAAACCAATACAATATAGTAAAGTAAAATAAAGTAAAAAAAAATACAGAAAAAATGTTGAGGTGAAATCCACATAACATAAAAATAACCATTTTAAATTGTGTAGTTCAGTGGCAGTCCACAGTATTGTGCAAATATCAGCTTTATCTTATTCTGAACTTTTCTGTCACTTTAAAAGAATACACTGTTTGCCCATAAAGGGTTGGAACCATTCTTCTACTGTCCAGGAAGCACTAATTTGCTTTCTGCCCATAGATTTACCTATTTTTGATATTTCTTATAAATAGAATCATACAATCTGGTTTCTTTCTCTTTGCATAATTTTAAAGTTAATCCCCATTGTCACATTATCAGTACTTCATTCTTGCCATGGCTGGGTAGTATTTTATTTTATGTGTATGCCATATTTTGTTTACCCAGTCTTCAGTTGATTGACATTTAGTTTGTTTCCACCTTTTGGCTACTGTGAATAGTGCTACTATCAACATTTATTTACATACATGTGTTGTATTGTATGTGTTTATCATCAGCTATATGATTTGCAAATATTTTCTCCTATTCTGTAGGTTGCCATTTCACTTTCTTGATGGTGTTATTCTATGCACAAAAGTTTTTAACTTTGATGAAATCCAACTTATCTATTTTTTCTTTTGTTATTTGTGCTTTTGGTATAATATCAGTTGATGCAGGAAAAGGATTTTACAAAATCCAGTACCTTTAATGCTATGGTAAATACATTCAAAAATAGGGAATAGATGAAAATTTGATGGTAAATAAACAAGATAAAGGGCATTTATTAGAAATACATAGTCAAACTTATTCCCAAAGATAAAAGATTTAAAGTTTTCCATCTAAGATCAAGTATAAGATTAGGATACCCACTTTCACCTTTTCTATTCAGCACTGTATTAGAAACTCTAGCCATAGTAATTAGACAAGGAAAAACAATGTCCAAATATAAAAGGAAAGAGCAAAATTATTTTTGCTCACAAATATCATGATCCTACATACAGAAAATCCTAAATAACCTTCAAAAAGTCTATCAGAGCTAATAAGATGAAAACAACGACTCTCACATTTCTAAAAACTATGTGTTGGTGACTGTGCTAAATTTAATCCTTACATCTCCATCATGAAGTAAGTACTAGTGTTCCAAATTTTGGGCTTCCCAGGTGGCATAGTGGTAAAGAACCCACCTGTTAATGCAGGAGACATAAGAGACATGGTTTGATCTCTGGGTCCGGAAGATCCCCTAGAGGAGGGCATGGCAACTCACTCCAGTATTCTTGCCTGGAGAATCTCCATGGACAGAAAAGCCTGGTAGGCTACAATCCATTTGGTTGCAAAGAGTCAGATATGACTGAAGCAACTTAGCACACACATATTCCCATTTCACCTTTAAAATCCAGGCTGCAACTCAACTGGTGGTAACTCTTCAAAGCTTGTCTTACCTATTATGTTTATTATGTTATATGGTCTTAAGATGTTCTTTCTGTGCATGAATTAAAGTTCTAGTTATAAAATTCATGAAATGCTTGAATGAATCTTCACAAAAACCAACACGCTGTCCTAAATTCTATTCCTCTTGAAATGAAAACTGAGACTAATAGAAACAAATGACAGAGTTAACTTTTTAGATATACAAAAACTGGTTTCAGAAAACAATGCTTTTTTTTTTTAAATGAAATCTTGAAACATAGCAAAGTTCATAAAAAATGGACTTGACTCTCTTGGTACACTCAGAGTTTAAAATTCACAGAGTTGCTCCTGTTTTTACACAGAATCTGGAGATGTTAATTTTTTGTTTTGGCTTCTAGATGTCCTTTATGCGTACCCTGTGGAATCGAGTTCATCTCCAATCTGTCAGATAGTGTCAGAAGTGGTTTTGAGTCCTTATGTCCTGAGCCTGTGAACAAAATGTGTGAGTACATTGAAATAATAAGGTCAATTTCACTGTTGTCAAGGGTCATCTAAAATGATTTTATAATGGTTCTACTGGAATGAATTTACCCTGTAGTTTCAGGTGAAGTAAGAGAGGACAATGTTTTGTTAAGTTTAGAAAATGTCTTTATTGGAATTGTCTCATGTGTGTAGGTTTGAATTAAATCCATGTGATTTAACTCGGTGAGAAGCAAAGATTCTTTTTTTCTGTATAGTTATCAAATGGCTTAAATATTACCAGATGATAGACCATATATTTTTCACAAATGAAATTTTCCCAAAGCAGACTAGCATCCTTTTCATTTAGGTTTTAAGAAGATATTGTGTTAAAGATCTCTTCCTTTTGCCCCTGAGGTATTTCTATTATCTCAAAAGAAACCTCAAACTTTGAAGTAAGTAAGTAAGTAAAGTCACTCAGTTGTGTCTGACTCTTTGTGACCCCATGGATTGCAGCCCACCAGGCTCCTCAGTCCATGAGATTCTCCAAGCAAGAATACTGGAGTGGGTTGCCATTTCCTTCTCCACAAACTTTGAAAGATTCACTAATTAAGCTAGTGGTTACATCCAAAATTTAAAACTTTCAGTGACTCTGCTGCTGCTAAGTCGTGTCAGTCGTGTCCGACTGTGCGACCCCATAGATGGCAGCTCACAAGGTTCCTCCGTCCCTGGGATTCTCCAGGCAAGAACGCTGGAGTGGGTTGCCGTTTCCTTCTCCAATGCATGAAAGTGAAAAGTGAAAGTGAAGTCGCTCAGTCATGTCCGACTCTTAGCGACTCCATGGACTATATCCTGCCAGGCTCCTCCATCCATGGGATTCTCCAGGGAAGAGTACTGGAGTGGGGTGCCACTGCCTTCTCTGATATATCTGTACCATGTGAACATTTGTTCAGTGATTATTTTTACATTTGAAGTAGGTTAATTTAGAGAGGTAAAATGATTATTTATCCTGGGGAGAATATTAGGATTTATGTGTTTTTGTTGTTGTTGTTGTTTTTAAATTTCCACAGATTTAGATGGTGACTTCAGATGTAAGTTTGTGAATTTAGAGCCAATTGCATCTTCATTTCTTTGAGATGAGCATTTGCTTTTTAATAAGCTAGTCAAATTTATTTCATTGGGTAAATAGCACAATTTGACTAATTCCATGTAAAATTAAAGAGATTATGTTTGAAAATAAGGGGGTTACTTTTTTTTTTTTTTAATACTAAATAGCTTTGTTTCACTTCTTAGCTGGACACTCAGCTTATTGTACATTCCTGGCCTACTATGTAACTTTTTGTTTTCTCCTCCTTTGATTTAACCAAAGTGTAAGACCAGTTTCCCACAATAGCCAGGCTTCTTAATGAATTTGAGTTCATAAGCTAGTATGACGGAGGAGCATTGGAAACATTTCAGTTGAAGCTAGAATAAGGTAAAGTAGATTCATTTTATACTTGTAGACTGTAACTGTAGGAATGAAAATGTAATTAAAGAACCATCACCAAATAGCCAAGTTGAGGAAGTTTCTCATGAAATTTTGTTCCATTTATAAGGCTTATATTTTATTACACATACCAATTAGGGATTGTTTCAGGGAATAGGTAACCATTCAAATTAGCCCTAGTTAAAGTTTTGTTATAAGACATCTAGTGCATCTCAGGGGACATAGCAGTTATGGCAAGAATTTTAATTTCTAGCCACTTTTAATTTTAGGAGAAGGTTATACATGATAGATCATTCTCCTATTTTGCTGCACAGTTTTTATCAGACAGGCACATTTATGACATTTCTGTCAGTAATTAGAATCAGGTACAAATGGCACCTTCAACATGCAACAATCCTTTCTACATAATCTAGCTATCACTGAAGAGGTATGTCAGTGTATATCAAGAACTTTTAAATAAATCAATTAGCAAAACCTTGTTAGTGGAATTGTTTTAAATTATTTCTCCTCTTAGGGTTTCCTGTAACCATGCTTTAAATATTTAAAAGTGACGAAATTTTCTTTCAAATCAGTCATTGAACTCATTGAGTCAGATTTTTTCAACCTCCAAATTTTCCCCCTTTGATAATTTGTATATTTATTCCTCAGCCATCACCCCTTTCCATGTTAATGCATCAGATATATTGGGTTTACTTTCTGCAAGCATTCCCTGTTTTGATAGGCACATCTGTGTTAAGTGAATCAGTTCCCTTTCAGGTTTTTCAGACGTTATTTTTTCTTGCAGACGTCCCTCCTAAAGCCCTCACCATCATCCTGAGACATTCTTTTAATTTTTTCCTGGCTCTTTCTTTTCTGATTCTCTTTCTTGTTTTACTGCCAATTTTCAGTGAAGTTCATTATCTAGAAGATTCCTGAGAAGAATACATAGGAGGTAAATATTTTGTAGTCTTGAATATACCAGAATTTTCTTATTCTATAAATATACTTGATTTCTGCTTATATTCTATAAGTACATTGGCTAGCTATTGAATTTTATTTTATTTTATTATTTTTTTAAATTTTACTTTATTTTACTTTACGATACTGTATTGGTTTTGCCATACATCAACATGAATTCACCATGGGTGTACATGAGTTCCCAATATTGAACCCCCCTCCCACATCCCTCCCCATACCATCCCTCTGGGTCATCCCAGTGCACCAGCCCCAAGCATCCCGTATCCTGCATCAAACCTAGACTGGTGATTCATTTCTTACATGATATTATACATATTTCAATGCCATTCTCCCAAATGATCCCACCCTCTCCCTCTCCCACAGAGTCCAAAAGTCTGTTCTATGCATCTGTGTCTCTTTTGCTGTCTTGCATACAGGGTTATCATTACCATCTTTCTAAATTCCATATATATGTGTTAGTATACTGTATTGGTGTTTTTCTTTCTGGCTTACTTCACTCTGTATAATCGGCTCCAGCTACATCCACCTCATTAGAACTGATTCAAATGTATTCTTTTTGATGGCTGAGTGTGTATATGTACCACAGCTTTCTTATGCATAGGTCTGCTGATAGACATCTAGGTTGCTTCCATGTCCTGGCTATTATAAACAGTGCTGCGATGAACATTGGGATACACGTGTCTCTTTCAGTTCTGGTTTCTTCGGTGTGCGTGCCCAGCAGTGGGATTGCTGGGTCATAAGGCAGTTCTATTTCCAGTTTTTTAAGGAATCTCCACACTGTTCTCCATAGTGGCTGTACTAGTTTGCATTCCCACCAACAGTGTAAGAGGGTTCCCTTTTCTCCACACCCTCTCCAGCATTTATTGCTTGTAGACTTTTGGATCGTAGCCATTCTGACTGGTGTGAAGTGGTACCTTATTGTGGTCTTGATTTGCATTTCTCTGAAATGAGTGATGTTGAGCATCTTTTCATGTGTTTGTTAGTGATCTGTATGTCTTCTTTGGAGAAATGTCTGTTTAGTTCTTTGGCCCATTTTTTGATTGGGTCGTTTATTTTTCTGGAATTGAGCTGCAGGAGTTGCTTGTATGTTTTTGAGATTAGTTGTTTGTCAGTTGCTTCATTTGCTATTATTTTCTCCCATTCTGAAGGCTGTCTTTTCACCTTGCTTATAGTTTCCTTTGTTGTGCAGAAGCTTTTAATTTTGATTAGATCCCATTTGTTTATTTTTGCTTTTATTTCCAGTGTTCTAGGAGGTGGGTCATAGAGGATCCTGCTGTGATTTATGTCGGACAGTGTTTTGCCTATGTTCTCCTCTAGGAGTTTTATAGTTTCTTGTCTTACGTTTAGATCTTTAATCCATTTTGAGTTTATTTTTGTGTATGGTGTTAGGACGTGTTCTTTTACAACCACTTTTATAAGTGGTTGACCAGTTTTCCCAGCACCACTTGTTAAAGAGGTTTTCTTTAATCCATTGTATTTCTTGCCTCCTTCGTCGCAGATAGGTGTCCATAGGTGTGTGGATTTATCTCTGGGGTTTATATTTTGTTCCATTGATCTATATTTCTGTATTTGTGCCAGTACCATACTGTCTTGATGACTGTGGCTTTGTAGTAGAGCCTGAAGTCAGGCAGGTTGATTCCTCCTGTTTCATTCTTCTTTCTCAAGATTGCTTTGGCTATTCGAGGTTTTTTGTATTTTCATACAAATTGTGAAATTATTTGTTCTAGCTCTGTGAAAAATACCGCTGGTAGCTTGATAGGGATTGCACTGAATCTGTAGATTGCTTTGGGTAGTATACTCATTTTCACTATATTGATTCTTCCGATCCATGAACATGGTATGTTTCTCCATCTATTAGTGTCCTCTTTGATTTCTTTCACCAGTGTTTTATAGTTTTCTATATATAGGTCTTTAGTTTCTTTAGGTAGATATATTCCTAAGTATTTTATTCTTTTCATTGCAATGGTAATTGAATTGTTTCCTTAATTTCTTTTTCTACTTTCTCGTTATTAGTGTATAGGAATGCAAGGGGTTTCTGTGTGTTGATTTTATATCCTGCAACTTTACTATATCCATTGATTAGCTCTAGTAACTTTCTGGTGGAGTCTTCAGGGTTTTCTAGGTAGAAGATCATGTCATCTGCAAACAGTGAGAGTTTTACTTCTTTTCCAATTTGGATTCCCTTTATTTCTTTTTCTGCTCTGATTGCTGTGGCCAAAACTTCCAGAACTATGTTGAATAGTAGTGGTGAAAGTGGGCACCCTTGTCTTGTTCCTGACTTTAGGGGAAATACTTTCAATTTTTCACCATTGAGGATAATGTTTGCTGTGGGTTTGTCATATATAGCTTTTATTATGTTGAGGTGTATTCCTTCTATTGCTGCTTTCTGGAGAGATTTTTATCATAAATGGATGTTGAATTTTGTCAAAGGCCTTCTCTGCATCTATTGAGATAATCATATGGCTTTTATTTTTCAATTTGTTAATGTGGTGGATTACATTGATTGATTTGTGGATATTGAAGAATCCTTGCATCCTTGGGATAAAGCCCACTTGGTCATGGTGTATGATCTTTTTAATGTGTTGTTGGATTCTGATTTGTAGAATTTTGTTAAGGATTTTTGCATCTATGTTCATCAGTGATATTGGCCTGTAGCTTTCTTTTTTTGCGTGGCATCTTTGTCAGATTTTGGTATTAGGATGATGGTGGCCTCACAGAATGAGTTTGCAAGTTTACCTTCCTCTGCAATTTTCTGGAAGAGTCTGAGTAGGATAGTTAAATGTTCTATAGATATCAATTAGGTCTAACTGGTCTATTGTATCATTTAAAGTTTGTGTTTCTTTGTTGGTTTTCTGTTTAGTTGATCTATCCATAGGTGTGAGTGGGATATTAACGTCTCCCTCTATTATTGTGTTATTGTTAATTTTCCCTTTCATACTTGTTAGCATTTGTTTTACATATTGTGGTGCTCCTATGTTGGGTGCATACATATTTATAATTGTTATATCTTCTTGGATTGATCCTTTGATCATTATGTAGTGTCCTTCTTTGTCTCTTTTCACAGCCTTTGTTTTAAAGTCTATTTTATCTGATATGAGTATTGCTACTCCTGCTTTCTTTTGGTCTCTATTTGCATGGAATATCTTTTTCCAGCCCTTCACTTTCAGTCTGTATGTGTCCCTTGTTTTGAGGTGGGTCTCATGTAGACAACATATATAGGGGTCATATATATAGTTTTTGTATCCATTCAGCCAGTCTTTGTCTTTTGGTTGGGGCATTCAACCCATTTACGTTGAAGGTAATTATTGGTAAGTATGATCCCATTGCCATTTACTTTATTGTTTTGGGTTCTGGTTTATACACCCTTTTTGTTTCCTGTCTGGAGAATATCCTTTAGCATTTGTTGGAGAGTTGGTTTGGTGGTGCTGAACTCTCTCAGCTTTTGCTTGTCTGTAAAGCTTTTGATTTCTCCTTCATATTTGAATGAGATCCTTGCTGGGAACAGTAATCTGGGCTGTAGGTTTTTTCTTTCAACACTCTAAGTATGTCTTGCCATTCCCTCCTGGCCTGAAGAGTTTCTGTTGAAAGATCAGCTGTTATCCTTATGGGAATCCCCTCGTGTGTTATTTGTTGTTTTTTCCTTGCTGCCTTTACTATTTGTTCTTTGTGTTTGATCTTTGTTAACTTGATTAATATGTGTCTTTGGGTGTTTCACCTTGGGTTTATCCTGTTTTGGACTCTCTGGGTTTCTTGGACTTGGGTGATTGTTGGTGTTAAGAATACACGGAAGAACTGTACAAAAAAGATCTTCATGACCCAGATAATCATGATGATGTGATGACTAATCTAGAGCCAGACATCTTGGAATGTGAAGTCAAGTGGGCCTTAGAAAGCATCACTACGAACAAAGCTAGTGGAGGTGATGGAATTCCAGTTGAGCTGTTTCAAATCCTAAAAGATGATGTCCTAGATCTGATAGAGTGCCTGATGACCTATGGAATGAGGTTTGTGACATTGTACAGGAGACAGGGATCAAGACCATCCCCATGGAAAAGAAATGCAAAAAAGCAAAATGGCTGTCTGGGGAGGCCTTAGCTGTGAAAAGAAGAGAAGGAAAAAGGCAAGGAGAAAAGGAAAGATAGAAGCATCTGAATGCAGAATTCCAAAGAATAGCAACAAGAGATAAAGCCTTCTTCAGCGATCAATGCAAAGAAATAGGGGAAAACAACAGAATGGGAAAGACTAGAGATCTCTTCAAGAAAATTAGAGATACCAAGGGAACATTTCATGCAAAGGTGGGCTCAATAAAGGACAGACAGGGTATGGACTTAACAGAAGCACAAGATATTAAGAAGAGATGGCAAGAATACACAGAACTGTACAAAAAAAGATCCATGACCAAGATAATCACGATGGTGTGATCACTCATCTAGAGCCAGACAACCTGGAATTAGAAAGCATCACTGCGAACAAAGCTAGTGGAGGTGATGGAATTCCAGTTGAGCTATTTCAACTCCTGAAAGATGATGCTGTGAAAGTGCTACATGGGCATTTATCCTGTTCCTTTACCTGCTGGGTATTCCTCTGTCTCTTCATCTTGTTTATATTGCTGAGTTTGTGGTGTCCTTTCTGTATTCTGGCAGTTGGTGGAGTTCTCTTTATTGTGGAGTTTCTTTGCTGTGGGTGGAGTTGTACAGGTGGCTTGTCAAGGTTTCTTGGTTAGGGAAGCTTGTGTCAGTGTTCTGGTGGGTGGAGCTGGATTTCTTCTCTCTGGAGTGCAATGAAGTGTCCAGTAATGAGTTATGAGATGTCAGTGGTTTTGGAGTAACTTTGGGCAGCCTGTATATTGGAGTTCAGGGCTGTGTTCCTGTGTTGCTGGAGAATTTGTGTGGCATGTCTTGTTCTCGAACTTGTTGGCCCTTGGGTGGTGCTTGGTTTCAGTGTAGGTATGGAGGTGTTTGATAAGCTCCTGTCAATTAATGTCCCCTGGAGTCAGGAGTTCTCTGGTATTCTCAGGATTTGGACTTAACCCTCCTGCTTCTGGTTTTCAGTCTTATTTTTACAGTAGTCTCAAGACCTCCTTCTATACAGCACCATTGTTAAAACATCAGTTAAAGATGAAAAGTTTCTCCACAGTGAGGGACACCCAGAGAGGTTCACAGATTTACATGGAGAAGAGAAGAGGGAGGAGGGATTTAGAGGTGACCCGAATGCAATGAGGTGGAATCAATAGAGGAGACAGCAAGCTAGCCATTAATCACTTCCTTATGTGCACTCCACAACTGGACTGCTCAGAGATGTTCATGGAGTTATACAGAGAAGAGGAGAGGGAGGAAGGAGACAGAGGTGGCCAGGAGGATAAAAGAGGGGGATGAAAAGGAGAGAGACAGATCCAGCCAGTAATCAGTTTCCTAAGTGTTCTCCACCATCTGGAACACACAGAGATTCACAGAGTTGGGTAGAGAAGAGGGGGGTAGGGAGGAGACACAGGCGACCTGGTGGAGCAAAAGGAGAGTCCAAAGGGGGAGAGAGCAGTCAAGCCGGTAATCTTGCTCCCAAGTAAAAATGGGTACTGAAGATTGGGTTCTTAAAGGTACAAAATTGATAACAAATACCAAAAAGCAAAGATTAAAAATCTAGAGTAGAGTTTGGAATTTCAAAAATACACTATTAAAGAAAAGAAGAAAAAAGAGAAAGAAAGAAAAAAAAATCTATATATATATGGTTTCTTTAAAAAAATAGGGTCTTTTTTTTTCAAAGTAATAGTAGGTTATAAAAGTGAAAATTAAAGGAGTATAGAGGACTTAAAAATTAAAAAAATAAGAATGATCATAAAAATACTAAAAATATATCTAGGACTTTCTCTGGTGTTGTTGTGGGTATTGTGGAGTCAGTTCTTATTTGGATAGTTCCTTGGTCCAGCTTATATTTCTCAAGATCTATAGGCCCCTTCCTATGTAGTCAGTACTAACAACAGGGTTTTAATCTATTGCACCTCTCACTGTCAAGGCGGTTCCCTCTGTTTTAGCTTCCTCTGTTTGCTGGTCTCTTCAGTGTCTGATTTCCGCCCTGACACAAAGCGGGCGGTGGTGGATACTTTTTTTAGGCTCACTTGTTCAGTCACGCTGTGGGGAGGGAGGGACGCTGCAAACAAATAACACTGGCATGTGCTCGCAGTACCTCAGCCACACTGGGCCTGCCCCCATTCACGGTGCGTGTGCCCTCCCTGCCCACACTGCTCAGGCTCTAGGTTCCTCTGTCGGGAACCGTCTGAGGCTGGCCCTGGGCTGCATGCACCTCCCAGGTCTAAACCGCTCAGGTTCAGGCACTCGAGTAGTCCTCAGAGGTGCAGACTCGGTTGGGCCTGTGTTTTGTGCCCTTTCCAGGTCTGAGCAGCTCAGGTGATGAGGTGTTTGGTGAGCGTGGTCACTGAGACTTATTGCCTGCCCCATCCTAGCTGCTCGGTTTTCTGGGTGTACAACCTGTGCACCTTCTCAGGCAGATGTTGACTGTCCAGAACCCCAAGAAGTCTTAGTTAGCGAAGCGTCCTGCTTGCAGTTTGGTAGATAATGTCTCTCTGGGGCTGCGATTGCCCCCTTCCAGCTCTGGCTACCTGTCACCAGAGGGGGATGGTTTGCAGCTGGCTAATTCTGTTCAGTCCTTTGTTCTGTGT
>SJXQ01007329.1:300489-368249 GCA_006408695.1 Aepyceros melampus | reverse complement strand
AACTACTGAGCCTGTGCTCCAGAGCCTGCAGCCTCTGAAGCCCACACACCTAAAGTCTGTGCTCTTCAACAGAAGCAGCCACCAATAGTAAGAAGCCAGAGCACTGCAACCAGACAGTGAGCCCTTCTTGCCACAACTGGAGAGAAGCCGGCACGCAGCACCAAAGACCCAGTATAGCCCCAGAAAAACAATAAGTAAAGACAATTATTGTTTAAAATCTACCTTACATAGTTATCTTTGGGGGTGTGTGTATGTTGTAAGAACCCTTGAGTTCTATTCTCTCAGCAAGTGTCAACTACACGGTACAGTTTTGTTCACTATAGTCACCATGCTGCACATTAGATCTCCAGAACTTAGTCATCATACAATGAAAATTTGTGCCCCCTGACCAACATCTCCCCCTCCACACCTTCCACTCCCCCAATCACAGGAGCTTTTTATTGCCTGTTTTTTTTTCTGTGTATGGGTCATATTTTCCTGTTTCTTTGCATTTCTCATGATTTGGGGTTGAAAACTGAACATTTAAATAAATCATCACTGCAATTCTGGATATTGACTTCAAGTGTCAACTACACGGTACAGTTTTGTTCACTATAGTCACCATGCTGCACATTAGATCTCCAGAACTTAGTCATCATACAATGAAAATTTGTGCCCCCTGACCAACATCTCCCCCTCCACACCTTCCACTCCCCCAATCACAGGAGCTTTTTATTGCCTGTTTTTTTTTCTGTGTATGGGTCATATTTTCCTGTTTCTTTGCATTTCTCATGATTTGGGGTTGAAAACTGAACATTTAAATAAATCATCACTGCAATTCTGGATATTGACTCCTGCTCTTTCACCTTACCTCCCAGTGTTTGATGATTTTGTTGTGATTTTCTGTTTATTTGTTTAGTGAATTGATTGGACTACTGTGATAGGGACAGAGTAAAGGGACAAAGTAGGTGATTAGTTAATCCCACTAGAGGAGTGTAAGTAGACAAAAATATGAGAGACCCCTTAGGCTAATGATAACTCAAGAAAGCAGGTTTGCTTAATCACAAAACCAAGCAGGCTTGTGTAAGAACAAAACCATGAGACAGAAGCGTGAGACATGCCCCCAAAACAATAAAACAATGGTGGTATGAGACCCACAGCCTACCCCGTGAGCTCAGTAAATTAATGATCCCTAGGACATGTGCTCTGCACACACAAAAACAGTAATTTGTGAGCCTAGCTTGGCCATGTAGAAACAAGANTGTTGAATTTTAAGTCAGCTTTTTCACTCTCCTCTTTCACCTTCATCAAGAGTCTCTTTAGTTCCTCTTCACTTTCTGCCATAAGCACAATTCCCTATAACTGATTCAATTGTTTGAATTATTCTTATAGTCCCTTAATTTTCCCCTTCAAGGAGGTCTTGTAGACTTGTCAGGGGAAGCTGATAACACTCTTGACAGCAAATATGGATAAAACATTCCTGAAAAAATACATGTGGATATTTCCCCCCAAATCAATAAAAGACATACGAGGTTAGTTCATAAATGAATGAATGATGTGTAATCTTCAATGTATTCATATAAAAAGGGAGTCAGAGGTTGTACTAGTTTTCAAAGACTATCATAACATCATAACAAAGTACCACAAACTGTGTGGCTTAATTAACAGAAATCTATTTACTCACAGTTCAAGAGGTTAGACCCCAAAATTAAGATGTCACAGGATTGTTTCTTCTGAGGCCTCTCTCTGTGGCTTGTCAGCGGTTGGACTGCCCATCCATCTTTTCATAAGCTTTCTCCTTTACATGTCTGTGTCCTAATCTCTTCTTCCTATAATGACACTAGTTAAATTGGACAAAAGCTCACTTCTATGACCTCATTTAACCTTAATTACTTCTTTAAAGTCTATCTCCAAAAACATTTGGGGCCTTCCCTGGTGGTCCAGTTGAGAATTCGCCTTCCAATGCACAGCATGTGGATTTGATTCCTGGTCAAGGAATTAAGTTCCCACATGCTATATAATGACACTAGTTAAATTGGACAAAAGCTCACTTCTATGACCTCATTTAACCTTAATTACTTCTTTAAAGTCTATCTCCAAAAACATTTGGGGCCTTCCCTGGTGGTCCAGTTGAGAATTCGCCTTCCAATGCACAGCATGTGGATTTGATTCCTGGTCAAGGAATTAAGTTCCCACATGCTATGGGGCAACTAAGCCCATGTGCTCCAACTGGAGAAGACTGCATGGCCAAATAAATAAATAAAAATATGAATTTGATGGGGGATGGGGATGGAATGGCCCCAAAATACTCATCCAGAGCAGAATTGTATTCACATGTTCTTAGAACAATGGAGTATTACTCAGCCATTAAAAAGAATACATTTGAATCAGTTCTAATGAGGTGGATGAAACTGGAGTCTATTATACGAAGTAAAGTAAGCCAGAAAGAAAAACACCAATACAGTATACTAAGGCATATGTATGGAATTTAGAAAGATGGTAATGATAACCATGTATGCGAGACAGCAAAGAAGACACAGATGTATAGAACAGTCTTTTGGACTCTGTGGGAGAGGGTGAGGGTGGGATGATTTGGGAGAATGGCATTGAAATATGTATAATATCATATGTGAAACGAATTGCCAGTCTAGGTTCGATGCATGATACTGGATGCTCGGGGCTGGTGCACTGGGATGCCCCAGAGGGATGGGATGGAGAAAGAGGTGGAAGGGGAGTTCAGGATAGGGAACACGTGTACACCCGTGGCGGATTCATGTTGATGTATGGCAAAACCAATACAATATTATAAATTAATTAGCCTCCAATTAAAATAAATAAATTTATTTTAAAAAAAGAATAAAGTTTCAAATTATCAGACTTTGACAAATAAGCACAAGATAACATATCTGATGTTCATAGGCATGACCAAGGTTTTGGAAGGAAAAAAAATCTCAGAATTATTTTTTTTTTTTCCCCAACAGTATATTGCCCAGTACCCAACCCCAAGTACCATGACAACATGGGCTGAGAACCTGGAGAACTTGACACATCAGATCAATCAGGATTAAAAACTAAATGTCACAAAGCTAATGAATAAACACATAATTTGCCAATAAGTGGGAACTGGCAAAGTTTGAAAATCCACTGTATTATCTAGTATTATTTTCTACACCCCATAAGGGAAAAAAAATGTAACTTCTCTGCAAATAGTCCTCTGAAATTATCCCATTAAATATGAGATTATGTGTACAGTATTATCTTGAAAGCCAAATGAAATTGTAAGGCAGTACCAGTCTTCTGTACAACTAGATTTCTTATGCTAATGTTGTGGAGAATACGTAATTTAACAGCCACCCAAACCAAGCAATTTGTCCCCTTCTAGATCTTGTATCTCAGAAGACATTTATGAAGGCCCTTCCTTTAGAAATCAGAGAACAAACAACATACGATGACTTTGGCTTTGCCAGAGCCTTGTGAATAGCCAGGCTCAGCTACATTTCTGTCATCACCTTGCAGTTCTGTTCCACCCACTCTAGCCACAAAGCTCAATGGAAGCATGCCATCTCTCCCTCCCTTCATGCATGTTGCTGCCTCCTCACAGAAACCTGTTCCCCTCATCTCACCTCACTTCAAATATTACCCTTCTGGTCATATTTGAACTGTTACAGCATCAGCATCATGGGTGTCTCCCTGATGCTACCTAATTCTGTTAGGTGTTCTGCTAATGGGCCATCATAGAACATTCTCCCATCATGGTACTTATCACTGTGCTGATACTGCTTATAGTAATTGTCTTCTTGTGAGTGTAACAGCCTTGAGAGCAGAGGTCTGGCTCACTGCTGTATTCCCAAAGCTGTGTGTGCCTATTTCTCAAAGAATGCTTATTGAATGAATGACAGATAACACCATTGTCCCAAAAACTAGGTCAAAGGCTTAGTTAGTGGGAACTGATCACAGATGCAAATGTGAAATGCTCTTGTGTAAATAGTCTTTTATGCCCCTAAGGTGAAACAGGATTCAAAGAAGCACCGTTCCATTCTGTTCAGTCGCTCAGTCGTGTCCGACTCCTTGCAACCCCATGAATCGTAGCATGCCAGGCCTCCCTGTCCATCACCAACTCCCAGAGTTCAATCAGACTCACGTCCATTGAGTCCATGATGCCATCCAGCCATCTCATCCTCGGTTGTCCCCTTCTCCTCCTGCCCCCAATCCCTCCCAGCATCAGGGTCTTTTCCAATGAGTCAACTCTTCCCATGAGGTGGCCAAAGTACTGGAGCTTCAGTTTCAGCATCATTCCTTCCAAAGAAATCCCAGGGCGGATCTCCCTCAGAATGGACTGGTTGGATCTCCTTGCAGTCCAAGGGACTCTCAAGAGTCTTCTCCAACACCACAGTTCAAAAGCATCAATTCTTCGGTGCTCAGCCTTCTTCACAGTCCAACTCTCACATCCATACATGACCACAGGAAAAACCATAGCCTTGACTAGACGGACCTTACTCGGCAAAGTAATGTCTCTGCTTTTGAATATACTATCTAGGTTGGTCATAACTTTTCTTCCAAGGAGTAAGCATCTTTTAATTTCATGGCTGCAGTCACCATCTGCAGTGATTTTGGAACCCAAAAAAATAAAGTCTGACACTGTTTCTACTGTTTTCCCATCTATTTCCCATGAAGTGATGGGGCCAGATGCCATGATCTTCGTTTTCTGAATGTTGAGCTTCAAGCCAACTTTTTCACTCTCCTCTTTCACTTTCATCAAGAGGCTTTTTAGCTNGCTGCAGTCACCATCTGCAGTGATTTTGGAACCCAAAAAAATAAAGTCTGACACTGTTCCCACTGTTTCCCCCATGTATTTCCCATGGAGTGATGGGACCGGATGCCATGATCTTCATTTTCTGAATGTTGAGCTTTAAGCCAACTTTTTCACTCTCCTCTTTCACTTTCAACAAGAGGCTTTTTAGTTCCTCTTCACTTTCTGCCATAAGGGTGGTGTTATCTGCATATTTGAGGTTATTGCTATTTCTTCCGGCAATCTTGATTCCAGCTTGTGAAGGTCTGTATAATTCATGTAACTTCTGCTTCTGACTATGTCGTTATTGAATTCATAGACAAAATTGAAAGTCAGTCAACAGTTTTCTATTCAATATTCACATTTTTCTTTTCCTTGGTCCTGGTTTTCTATTTATATTTCTAATTTATTTTCCACCATATTATCTATCTATCTTACAAATTGTCCTCAATAATTCATAGACAAAATCACAGTAAAAGTGGACTTGTCTATAAGATGCAACTATTTTGGTCTTGCTCTTTACATATATGATCTAAAATAAATCTTATTCTCTCACTGTCTCTATTTATCTGTCAAACAGAACTATTAGTAGCTATGGAATCTGACTGAAGCTCAATTACATAAAATGAAATATTAGGCAGAAAAATACTTTTCAAACACTACAGAAGAGCCATATCAATGAAATGACATTGTGACCATTACAACCTAAAAAGATATTTGGGTTTCTTTATTGTGATTTCAGTGTAGCTCAATGTTAGTTCAATGAAGTGATTAAGAATTTGACCTTTGGAATAATCTTTGTTTAAATCTAAAAAAAAAGAAAAAAAATTGAGCTTCAGAGAGCCAGAGGTTCTTATCCATCAATTAATAATTTTTAAGAAATATTAATGTATTTGGCTACACCAGGTCTCATTGTGGCCCACAGGATCTTTTTAGCTGTGGCATGCAAACTCTTTGTTGTAGCATGTGAGATCTAGTTCCCCAACCAGGGATGAAACATCAGGCCTCCTACATTAGAAGGCTAGAGTCTTAGCCATTGGACCATCAGGGAAGTCCCTCATCAATTAATGATTAATGACCTGACCCACTTCTCTTTAGGACTTTGTTCCCTTATCTACAAAATGAGAATAACCCTAAAGCCAAACCCTCATTGAATCACAGGATTAAAATAATATGTATTATCTCACTGGCTTTCATAACTTCAAATACTGTCTGTATGCAGGTGGGTTCTAAACGTGTTACATGACTTCAGCCTCTCCCCTAAATTCCAAATTCAAATATCCAATACCTATTAATATCTCCAGTTGACCTTCTAGTAGATATGTCAAATGTAACATGTCCAAAATGGGGGTCCTCCATCTCCTCCCATCATAACCTTTCACACTCTTCTCCCGCCATCTTCCCTATCTCAGTTCCAGAGAAGCTATTCTCCTAATTGTACAGACTCAGATCTCAGAGCTCTCCGTGCTTACTCTAGGGACTTTTTCTGGCTGGGTCATGCCTTAGTTATAGCACGTGGGACACGGATCTCTCACGCAGCGCACGGGTTCTCAAGCTGTGGCACGTGGGCTCAGTTGCTCCCCAGCATGTGAGATCTTAGTTCTCTGATCAGGGATGGAGACTGCACCCCCTGCCGTGCAGGGGGGGCTCTTAACCCCTGGACCACCAGGGAAGTTCCAATATGCTTTTACAAAGATCTATATGATGAAACTTTATTTTGAAAGTTTTTAGGATATAGTTGATTTACAATGTTGTCTTAGTTTCAACTATACAACCAAGTGAATTAGTTATACATATACATTTATCCACCGTGTTTTAGATTATTTTCCCATATAGGCAATTACAGTGTATGGAGTAGACTTCCCTGTGCTATACAGTAGGTGCTTATTAGTTACCCATTTTATATATCAGTTCAGTTCAGTTCATTCGGCAAAGTAATGTTTCTGCTTTTGAATATACTATCTAGGTTGGTCATAACTTTTCTTCCAAGGAGTAAGCGTCTTTTAATTTCATGGCTGCAGTCACTATCTGCAGTGATTTTGGAGCCCAAAAAAACAAAGTCTGACACTGTTTCTACTGTTTCCCCATCTATTTCCCATGAAGTGATGGGGCCAGATGCCATGATCTTCGTTTTCTGAATGTTGAGCTTTAAGCCAACTTTTTCACTCTCCTCTTTCACTTTCAACAAGAGGCTTTTTAGCTCCTCCTCACTTTCTGCCATAAGGGTGGTGTCATCTGCATATCTGAGGTTATTGATATTTCTCCCAGCAATCTTGATTCCAGCTTGTGTTTCTTCCAGTCCAGCATTTCTCATGATGTACTCTGCATATAAGTTAAATAAGCAGGGTGACAATATACAGCCTTGACGTACTCCTTTTCCTATTTGGAACCAGTCTGTTGTTCCATGTCCAGTTCTAACTGTTGCTTCCTGACCTGCATACAGATTTCTCAAGAGGCAGGTCAGGTGGTCTGGTATTCCCATCTCTTTCAGAATTTTCCACAGTTTACTGTGATCCACACAGTCAAAGGCTTTGGCATAGTCAATAAAGCAGAAATAGATGTTTTTCTGGAACTCTCTTGCTTTTTCCATGATCCAGCGGATGTTGGCAATTTGATCTCTGGTTCCTCTGCCTTTTCTAAAACCAGCTTGAACATCAGGGAGTTCAAAATAAGAGAGTGACAATATACAGCCTCGATGTACTCCTTTTCCCAGTTGGAAGCAGTCTGTTGTTCCATGTCCAGTTCTAACTGTTGCTTCCTGACCTGCATATAGGTTTCTCAAGAGGCAGGTCAGGTGATCTGGTACCTGCCACCAACTGGGTGTCAATGGCCCTTGGTGTTTTCGAGGTGATTTAAACAAGGCATTTGCTTGTGACATCTGCAAAATAGCAGAGTTCATGTGTGATGGCACCAAGATATTCTTTCTTTTAGCCACTTGGCTCTGTCTGTGGTGCAGCATTGATTTTGAAGGTTTTCTTTATTGGACTAAACAATCTGTAACCCTAACAATGCCTTGTGTTTGTGGGCTTGCTTGCTTCCTTAATATTGTTTATAGCACCTCTGTAAACAATTAAAAACGGGTAATTAAAGATCCGTTGCATCTTGTAGACCCTGAGGGTGTATTTTGCAGAGTTGGTAAAATTTTTAGTTAAGCACCTCTGAAAGAAAAGGAAAAAAAAAAGACACTGTTCAGTTTTAACACTGTTTGGCCTCATAGTCTAGAACCTCAGTTCCACTGCTCCCCTTATGGCTCTGTATGTTACAACACTGTCTTTCAACCAGAACTATTTGTGAAATTAGAGTATTTGTGAAATTAGAGGAAATGACATGATGCTTCTTAAGTACAGCCTTTGATACTATTGTATCAAAGTGAGCCTATTCAGAGTAAAAGGTAACATGTATAATATTATGACACAGAAAGAAATTTCCTCCAATAAGGAGATATTAAGTTTTATTTTAAAAAGTTTTACCAGATTCTTAGGAATCAAGAGATGGAGTATTAATCTCTAGATCCTAGATATTCATGACAGCTGACTCTGTATGGTTGACAGAATCCCACACCAAACAATTCACCTTCACCTGCTCTGGCAGGAGCTGAGGAAGGAGGAATTGTCTCCCTCTCACACCCAACAGAGCACCCATATTGGTCAGAGAACCACTTATGTTCATTCAGGGCATTCCACTGAGGCAGATTCGCATTGCAGGAATAAATGCCCAAGATCATCCAGTGGGATTCATATGGATCCACTCTCCCTTTTCAACCTCAGACTTGTTGAATTGCAAAAATAATATGCCAACCCACAGGGATGACCCTATCTGATGAAAGATTTATTCTCCTCCCTCTTTGCCACCCACAGTCCAAACTGGGTTCAGAGTTTGCTAACTACCCTGTTAGCAGGGGAATCAATGAAGATGGTAATAGAAAATGCTAGAGAAGAGGCAGATGGAATGCATGTTGCTGGTCCTGGAAAACCCATCCCAGCACCAGCAGCAAAAGTAATTCCCACCACAGATCCAGACTGGGAGGAGAATGACCTAGGAGATAAAGCTGTAATTGAGCATTACAAGAAGTGCATCATGGTACGTCTCCAAAAGGGAGAACGAACACAGGAGTTTTCATAAGGTGCAAGGAGTTTGCAAGTAGCCACAGTAAAAACCCTGAGTTTGGGGAGAGAATATACAGGGCATATCACCAATATACAGATGCGAATCTAGATAATCCAGAGAACAAGTTAATAATCAGACCTTGTGGCTCACAGTGCCCCAGGTGTCTAGAAAATTTTGCAGAATATAGAAGGCATTTTCCCCTTGCTGATATCTCATTCGACATAATAGAAATAGCTTCCAAATTTTCAGTCAGGAGGGCATACAAGAGCAGAAAGAGATCCCTTAAATGAAGCTACAGATGCCCCTTTTTCCAGTGGTACTCACTGACCAGAGAAATGGGGAGACAAAAATCTGAGCAGACAGTAAGATTTCAGGGACCCAAGAGAGTGAACGGTAGTACACACAAAATAGACCTTTTAAAGGATATGTTAAAGTGATGATTGTTGTAAACCCAGAAGTCCACTGGAAAAAAAAAAAAAAACTTATCCCAACTTAAGAAGAGAAACCAGAACAGGAGGAGAAATCATTCTTCATCCTGGAGACAAGAGAGAGCGACAGAGTGAGGGAGGCTGGGGAGTTCACTTGGGGAAACTGGCTCCATTGCACCTTCCACCAGGAGTGCCAGGTAACCCTTTTGTGGGAAACAAACAAGTTGACTTTCTGATTGATACTGGAGCCACCTGCTCTGTTTTGAACACTAGTTAACTATTAACACAAAAAAGTGCCATGTCAAGAGGAATCTCCAGAAAGCCACTCCAAAAACTGTTTTTGCAAACCCCTAAACTATCAGATTCAGACCCCTAACTTAAAACACACTTTTATATACATGCCAAAGAGCCCAGTCTCATTGGGGTGAGCTGTATTATGCTAAAATGACTTTCACTCCTGGAAGGGTGGATATAGAGGTATCAGTGAAACAAGCCTGTGCCTTGTAGGCAGCCATCCTGTCAAGACATGGAGCCACTAGCATCCCAGAAGACATCCTACATTAGGGAAGCCTGAAAGCATAGGCTTATCAGAGGGCAGGTACAGCAAGGAAGGCCATAGCAGTAAAGCTGAAACCAAAACCGGACATTCAAGCTCTGAGCTTAGGCAGTACCCTTTAAAGGAGCAAGCGAAACAGGGATCCAGACTTTAATAAAAACTTTTTTTAAATACTTGCCTTTTTTACTCCCTCAGCCACCATATGGGCTTCCCATGTGGCACTAGTGGTTAGAATCCGCCTGCCAATGCAGGTGACCAAAGAGATGCAGGTTTGATTCCTGGGTTAGGAAGATTCCATGAAGGTGGGCATGGCAACCCAACCAATATTCTTGCTCGGAGAATCCCATGGACAGAGGAACCTGGCGGGCTATAATCCATAAGGTTGCAGAGCAGGACATGACTGAAAGCGACTTAGCATGTATGCGTGCAGTCACCGTATAGTACTCCCATCCTTCCTGTAAGAAGCCTGACACTGGGGACTATTGGTTTTTTCAGGATGTAAGAGCCATAAATCAGATAATGAAAATATTCAACAGATATTCCTCAATCATTATATTCTATTGACTATCATAACCTGAAAACATAAGCTTAACAGAGGTCTTTTTCTATATTACTTTGAGTCCTGAATCCCAGGAGTTTTGCATTCAACAATTGCAACTCTCTGGCCAAATGAAGCCCTAAAGTCTCTCAGAAAAAGGTTCAAATTTCCCAACTCTCAGTGAAATATCTAGGAATTAAACTGACCAAAGGCCAGAGGAATTGCTCAAGGACTTCCTGGAAACAGTAACCAGGGTGATAGTGTCCACCACCAAAGACAGTTGCATCAGTTCCTGGAATGGCAAGATTCTGTTGCACATGTATCCCCAACTTAAGCTAATAGCCAAACAGTTATATGAAGCCCTAAAAACATCTGACAATAAGGCCTCAGTGGGGACCAGAGAACGTCAAAAACCTTCCAAACAATGAAGGCAAAACTACTGACTGCCCCTGTTCTAGGTTTGCCATATTAGAAAAAAGTCATTTGATCTTTTTAAACATAAAAGACAAGTAGTGAGACTTCCCTGGTGGCTCAGAGGTTAAAGCGTCTGCCTCCAATGCGGGAGACCCGCATCAAATGAAGCCCTAAAGTCTCTCAGAAAAAGGTTCAAATTTCCCAACTCTCAGTGAAATATCTAGGAATTAAACTGACCAAAGGCCAGAGGAATTGCTCAAGGACTTCCTGGAAACAGTAACCAGGGTGATAGTGTCCACCACCAAAGACAGTTGCATCAGTTCCTGGAATGGCAAGATTCTGTTGCACATGTATCCCCAACTTAAGCTAATAGCCAAACAGTTATATGAAGCCCTAAAAACATCTGACAATAAGGCCTCAGTGGGGACCAGAGAACGTCAAAAACCTTCCAAACAATGAAGGCAAAACTACTGACTGCCCCTGTTCTAGGTTTGCCATATTAGAAAAAAGTCATTTGATCTTTTTAAACATAAAAGACAAGTAGTGAGACTTCCCTGGTGGCTCAGAGGTTAAAGCGTCTGCCTCCAATGCGGGAGACCCGCATTCGATCCCTGGGTTGGGAAGATCCCCTGGAGAAGGAAATGGCAATCCACTCCAGTATTCTTGCCTGGAGAATCCAATGGACAGAGAAGCCTAGTACATTACAGTCCACGGGGTCGCAAAGAGTCGGACACGACTGAGTGACTTCACCTTCACCTTCACCTAGTGAGACTGGAGGTATTGATCCATACTCTGAGAGCACAAAATTCCCAGTATCCTGTTTCACAAAGGCTTTGGATGGTATAATTCAGGTTTGGTCACTGTATTTGGGAGTCATAGCTGCTACCCTAGATTTGTTGCAAGAAGCAGAAGAATTCACTCTAGGACAGCCAACCATGATTAATGCATTCCTCTGTGGTGCCACTGTTGGAACTAAAGGTTGGGTAATGCCTCACTTCAGACCACTTGGGAAGATATCAGTCAATTTTATTCAATAATCCTAATAGCATGTTAAAAAGCAGAGACATTGTTTTGCCAACAATGGTCAGTCTAGTCAAGGCTATGATTTTTCCAGTGGTCATGTATGGATGTGAGAGTTGGACTGTGAAGAAGGTTGAATGCTGAAGAATTGATGCTTTTGAAGTGTGGTGTTGGAGAAGACTCTTGAGAGTCCCTTGGACTGCAAGGAGATCCAACCAGTCCATCCTAAAGGAGATCAGTCCTGGGTATTCATTGAAGGACTGATGCTGAAGCTGAAACTCCAATACTTTGGCCACCTCATGCAAAGAGTTGACTCATTGGAAAAGATACTGATGCTGGGAGGGATTGGGGGCAGGAAGGGGATGTCAGAGGATGAGATGGCTGGATGGCATCACCGATTCAATGGACATGGGTTTGAGTAAACTCCTGGCGTGATGACAGGGAAGTGATGGACAGGGAGGCCTGGCATTCTGTGATTCATGGGGTCGCAGAGAGTCGGACATGACTGAGCGACTGAACTGAACTGAACTGAACTGACCGAATGTGACCCCAAAGACTCCCCACCCCTTTGGGTGGAGCATGCTCTCAGGCCCATGTATTATTGCTTTCAGATCACTGAGTAGCTTCTTGGGCCTTGGGAGTAATGTTTCCTTGGGAGATACAGATATCAAGGTCTTCACAGATAGAATAGTTTCATGGACCATGGAAACTGAAAGAGCGGATATACAGTGATAACCTTGCAGGAGAACCTAGGAGTGGAAGCTTTGTCATCATGTACCTTGGCCCAGAAAGTTAAATCTTTGCTCTCATTTGACTTTTCCATCTCTGTGAAGGTAAGATCAGTTCAGTTCAGTTGCTCAGTCGTGTCTGACTCTTTGCAACCCCATGAATGGCAGCACGCCAGGCCTCCCTGTCCATCACCAACTCCCAGAGTTCACTCAGACTCACATCCATCGAGTCAGTGATGCCATCCAGCCATCTCATCCTCAGTCGTCCCCTTCTCCTCCTGCTCCTAATCCCTCCCAGCATCAGGGTCTTTTCCAATGAGTCAACTCTTCGCATGAGGTGGCCAAAGTACTGGAGTTTCAGCTTCAGTATCATTCCTTCCAAAGAAATCCCAGGGTTGATCTCCTTCAGAATGGACTGGTTGGATCTCCTTGCAGTCCAAGGGACTCTCAAGAGTCTTCTCCAACACCACACTTCAAAAGCATCAATTCTTCTGCGCTCAGCCTTCTTCACAGTCCAACTCTCACATCCATACATGACCACAGGAAAAACCATAGCCTTGACTAGACGGACCTTAGTCAGCAAAGTAATGTCTCTGATTTTGAATATGCTATCTAAGATAGTTAACATCTATACTGACTCAAAGTATGCCTTTTTCAGTTGTGAATATATATGGGATAATTTGGAAAGATAGGTTGCTCATTTCTGAAGAAAAATAAATCAAACATTCCCCCAGGTAGTTTTGAAACTGCTAGACACAGTACCCCAGAAAAGGCAATGGCACCCAACTCCAGTACTCTTGCCTGGAAAATCCCATGAATGGAGGAGCCTAGAAGGCTGCAGTCCATGGGGTCGCTGAGGGTCAGACACAACTGAGAGACCACTTTCACTTTTCACTTTCATGCATTGGAGAAGGAAATGGCAACCCACTCCACTGTTCTTGCCTGGAGAATCCCAGGGATCGGGGAGCCTGGTGGGCTGCCTCAATGGGGTCGCACAGAGTCAGACATGACTGAAGTGACTCAGTAGCAGCAGCAGCAGACACAGTGCCCAAGCCAAAGAAGGTGGGAGTTGTGCATTGCCCAGAACAGTCAGAACAAAAACACCTTTGGTTACAGTTCTGATTCTAAGTAAAGCCTGACCCAATTTTACCTGGCATGCTCACCTGAGAACTTCTAAAAGTAACAAGAATGGTTATTTAACCTTATGTATCTAGGATCAAATAGTAAGTGACCAAGGAGGGTTTTAATTCATGAATATCTCATGGAAGAATTAATTGGATCAGTATACCTGAGCACTCATTCTGGACATCTGATGGATACAGTACTACATTAAAAGGTCAAATATGCAAAGGACAATTGAAAGAATATTACAAAAATGTATGATTTGTGCCAAAAATAATTCTAAGACTGAGACTCCCTCACCCTTCATGAAGTCTAAGCTAGAGGAGGAGGACCATTCTGTTGCTGTATTGAAAATGCTTCAGAGGTAGTGCAGGTCTTGCTCTAGCAGATAATTCCTAGATTTGGTCTAGCAATTCAATTCAGAGTGATAATGGAGGTGGCTTTATTGATAATGTGATTCATGAGGAATCTAAAATATGTGGAATAAAATGGAGTTTGCATGCCTCTTGGAGGCCATGATCAACCAGAACCACACATTAAAAAGAAGACAGCTAAAATCTGTGAGCCTAAATAAGTGGTCTCCTTTACCCCCTCATGTCAAGGTGGAAATTAGACATAGAAGAGGCTAGCAAACTGAGGAAGCCAAAATAAGCAAAGAAGTGGAAGTGACAGGTGCAACAGATTAAAACCCTGCAGTTGGGTTGAGACTGTGCATTTGAGGAGCAGCTATAGACTTTGAGAACAAGTACAAACTGGTCAAGGGACTATCTGACACTGAACTGATTCCACACTGCCCACAACAGCTCCAGAGAAATTCCTAAACATACTTTTACTATTATCATGTTTATTTTTTTTATTTTGGTTATTATTACTCCTTTAACTTCATTTTTATAACCTACTATTACCTTTCTTTTAAAAATCCCATTTTTAAAAAACAAATTCCATATATTTCAAAAAATTTTGTGATTGATTTTTATATTTTTATATGGTACTTTAAAGAGTCTAATCTCTATTCTAGGTTTTTAATCTTTGCTTTTTGATATTTGTTATCAATTTTGTACTTTTAAGAATCTAATTTTTAGTATGCATTTTCACTTAGGTATTTGATTACTGGCTTGATTGCTCTCTCCCTTTATGACTCTCCCTTTTCTCCTCCTGTTCATCTCCATCTCCCACTTCCCTCTTCTCTATATAACTCTGTGAATCTCTCTGGGTGTTCCTGGCAGTGGAGAGTAGTTTCACCATTAAGCAAGGGGTTTTGTCTTCTGTGCTGTGTGGATGGAGAAATCTTTAGGCTACTATAAGAGGGGGACCAAAATCCAGAGGCAAGAGGCTCAACTCCAGAACTTTAGACCATCATAGAACTCCTGACCTGAGGGAACATTAATAGACAAGAGCCAACCCCAAAGTCTCCATACCTATTGAAACAAAGCTTCACCCAAGAGCCAGCAAGTTCCAATGCAAGACACCACTTTAATTCTCCAGCAAAACAGGAACACAACCCTGAACATTAAAAGATGGGCAGCCTAAAGCCAATCCAAACCCATAGATGCCCTCAAAACTCACTATTGGGCACTTCATTGCACTCCAGAAAGAAGAGATCCAGCTCCATGCACCAGAACATAGACACAAGTTCCCCCAACCAGGAAACTTTGATAAGCCACTAGTCCAACCCCACCCACAGGGAGCAGACTCCACAGTTAAGAGGAACCATGACCCTCTAGACTGCAGAAGATGGACTGCAAACACAGCAAGCTAAACAAAATGAAAAGGCAGAGAAATATCCAGCAGGTGAAGGAATAGGATAAAAACTCACCAAACCAAAAAAAAAAAAAAAAGGAAGAGATAAGAAGTCTACCTGAAAAAGAATTTAGAATAATGATTGTAAAGATAATTCAAAATCTGAAAACAAAATGGAGTTACAGATAAATAGACTAGAGACATGAATTAAGAAGATGCAAGAAATGTTTAACAAGGACCTTGAAGAAATAAAGAAGAGTCAATCAATAATGAACAATGCAATAGCTGAGATTAAAAACACTCTGGTGAAGAAAGAAAAACACTAATACAGTATCAGTTCAGTTCAGTCACTCAGTCGTGTCCAACTCTTTGCAACCCCATGAATCGCAGCATGCCAGGCCTCCTTGTCCATCACCAACTCCCGGAGTTCACCCAGACCCACACCCATGGAGTCAGTGATGCTATCCAGCCGCCTCATCCTCTGTTGTCCCCTTCTTCTCCTGCCCCCAATCCCTGCCAGCATCAGGGTCTTTTCCAATGAGTCAACTCTTCGCATGAGGTGGCCAAAGTACTGGAGCTTCAGCTTCAGCATCATTCCTTCCAAAGAAATCCCAGGGCCGATCTCCTTTAGAATGGACTGGTTGGATCTCCTTGCAGCCCAAGGGATTCTCAAGAGTCTTCTCCAACACCACAGTTCAAAAGCATCAGTTCTTCGGTGCTCAGCCTTCTTTACAGTTGTATATATATATGGAATTTAGAAAGATGGCAACGATAACCCTGTATGCGAGACAGCAAAAGAGACACAGATGTATAGAGCAGTCTTTTGGACTCTGTGGGAGAGGGAGAGGGTGGGATGATTTGGGAGAATGGCATTGAAACATGTATATTATCATATGTGAAATGAATCACCAGTCCAGGTTCGATGTATGAAACAGGATGCTCGGGGCTGGTGCACTGGGATGACCCAGAGGGATGGTATGGGGAAGGAGGTGGGAGGGGGATTCAGGATGGGGAGGCCATGTGCACCTGTGGCTGATTCATGTTGATGTATGGCAAAACAAATACAATATTGTAAAGTAATTAGCCTCCAATTAAAAATAAATAAATTTATATTTAAAAAGAAACATTGGTGGGAAGCAAGAGTAGAGTTACTGAGATAGAAAAAAGGATAAGTGAGGTGGAAGAAGAATGGTGGAAATAAATGAAGCAGAGAGGAGAAAAGAAAAAGGAATAAAAAGAAATGAGGACAAGCTTAGAGACCTCTGGGACAATGTTTAATGTCCCTACATTTGAATCATAGGTATCCCAGAAAAGGACTTAAAAAAGGGGGTGGGGGTGAGGAAGGACGTGAGAAAATATCGAGAAGATGATAGTTGAAATCTTTCCTAAAACGGGGAAGGAAATAACCATCCAGTCAAAGAAACCCAGACAGTCCCCAAAAGGATAAACCCGAGGTGAAATACCCAAAGAAACATTTTAATCAAACTAACAAAAATTAAACACAAAGAGCAACTATTAAAAGAGCAAGGGAAAGCAACAAATAACATAGGAAGGAATCCCAATAAAGCTAAGCTGATCTTTCAGTGAGAACTCTTCAGGTGAGAAGGGAATGGCAGGGCATACTTACAGTGATGAAAGAGAAAAATCTACAGTCAAGATTACTCTACCCAGCAAGGACCTCATTCAGATATGAAGGAGAAATCAAAAGCTTTACAGACAAGCAAAAGCTGAGAGAATTCAGCACCACCAAACCAGCTCTTCAACAAATGATAAATGATCTTCCCTAGACAGGAAACACAGAAAAAACGAACTCAAAACAATAAAGTAAATGACAACAGGATCATACTTATCAATAATTACCTTAAATGTAAATGGGTTAAATGGTCCAACCAAAAGACAAAGATTGGCCACATGGATACAAAAACAAAGCACCTATATATTCTGTCTACAAGAGTGGTGTTGGAGAGGACTCTTGAGAGTCCCTTGGACTGCAAGGAGAACCAAACCAGTCCATCCTAAAGGAAATCCGTCCTGAATATTCATTGGAAGGACTGATGCTGAAGCTGAAACCACAATACTTTGGCCACCTGATGCGAAGAACTGACTCATTGGAAAAGACCCGGATGCTGGGAAATATTGAAGGTGGGAGGAGAAGGGGATGACAGAGGATGAGATGGGTGGATGGCATCACTGATTCAATGGACATGGTTTGAGTAGATTCTGGGAGTTGGCTATGGTCAGGGAGGCCTGGTGTGCTGCAGTCCATGGGGTTGCAAAGAGTTGGACACAACTGAGTGACTGAATTGAACTGAATAAGAGACCCACCTCAAACCTAGGAACACATAAAGATTGAAAGTGAAGGGCTGGAAGAAGATGTTTCATGCAAATGGAGACCAAAAGAAAGTGGGTATAGCAATATTCATATCAGATAAAATAGATTTTGAAATAAAGACTGTGATAGACATTTCATGCAAAAATGGGCAAAACTGAGGACAGAAATGGTATGGACCTAACAGAAGCAGAAGATATTAAGAAGAGGTGGCAAGAATACAAAGAACTGGGTAAAAAAGATCTTCATGACCCAGATAACCACAGTTGTGTGGTCACTCACCTAGAGCCAGACATCCTGGAATGTGAAGTCAAGTGGGCCTTACTAAGCATCTCTGTGAACAAAGCTAGTGGAGGTGATGAAATTCCAGTTGATCTATTTCAAATTCTAAAAAATGATGCTATTAAAGTGCTTCACTCAATATGCCAGCAAATTTGGAAAACTCAGCAGTGGGCATAGGAATAGAAAAGGTCAGTTTTCATTCCAATCCCCAAAAAAGGCAATGCCAAAGAATGTTCAAACTACTGCACAGTTGCACTCAAAATTTTCCAAGCCAAGCATCAACAGTATGTGAACTCTGAACTTCCAGATGCTCAAGCTGGATTTAGAAAAGGCAGAGGAACTAGAGATCAAATTGCCAGCTTCTGTTGGATCATTGAAAAAGCAAGAGAGTTCCAAAAAAAATCTATTTCTGCTTTATTGACTATCCCAAAGTCTTTGTGTGAATCACAACAAACTGTAGAAAATTCTTAAAGAGATGGGAATGCCAGACCACATTACCTGCCTCATGAGAAATCTACATGCAGATCAAGAAGCAACAGTTAGAACTGGACATGGAGCAGCAGACTGGTTCCAAATCGGGAAAGGAGTATGTCAAGGCTGTATTTTGCCACCCTGCTTTCTAACTTACATGCAGAGTTCATCATGCGAAATGCCAGGCTGGATGAAGCACAACTGGAATCAAGATTGCCGGGAGAAATATCAATAACCTCAGATACGTAGATGATACCACCCTTATGGCAGAAAGCAAAGAAGAACTAAAGAACCTCTTGATGAACGTGAAAGAGGAAAGTGAAAAAGTTGGCTTAAAGCTCAACATTCAAAAAACTAAGATCATGACATCTGGTCCCATCACTTCAGGGAAAATAGATGGGGAAACAATGGAAACAGTGACAGATTATTTTCTTGGGCTCCAAATCACTGCAGATAGTGACTGCAGCCATGAAATTAAAAGACACTGCTCCTTGGAAGAAAACTATGACCAACCTAGACAGCATATTAAAGAGCAGAGACATTACTTTGCCAACAAAGTTCTGCCTAGGCAAAGTTATCATTTTTCCAGTGGTTATGTATGGATGTGAGAGTTGGACCACAAAGAAAGCTGAGTGCTGAAGAATTGATGCTTTTGAACTGTGGTGTTGGAGAAGACTTGTGAGTATCCCTTGGACTGCAAGGAGATCCAACCAGTCATTCCTAAAGGAAATCAATCCTAAATATTCATTGGAAGGACTGATGCTGAAGCTGAAACTCCAATACTTTGGCTACCTAATATGAAGAACTGACTCATTTGAGAAGACCATGATGCTGGGAAAGACTGAAGGCAGGAGGAGAAGGGGACAAAAGAGGATGAGATTTTTGGATGGCATCACTGACTTAATGGACATGTTTGAGCAAGCTCCCAGATTTGGTGATGAACAGGGAAGCCTGGCATGCTGCAGTCCATGAATTCACAACGAGTCAGACATGACTGAGCGACTGAACTGAACTGAACTAAGAGACAAAGATGGATACTACATAATGATCAAGGGATCAACCCAAGAAGAAGATATAGCAATTATAATTATATATGCACCCAACATAAGTCAAATGCTAACAAGTATGAAAGAGGAAATTAACAGTAACACAATAATACTGTGGGATTTTATACCCCAGACACACCTATGGATAGACCAAGGAAACAGAAAATTAACAAGGAAACACAAGCTTTTAATGATACAGTGGACAAGTTAGACTGATATCTACAGGACATTTCACCCCCAAAACAGTGGATTTTACCCTTTTCTCAAGTTCACATGGAACATTCTGCAGGATAGATCACATCCTGGGCCATAAATCTAGCTTTGCTAAATTTAGAAAAACTGAAATCATTTCAAACACTTTTCCAATCACAATGCGGTAACACAAACATATGGAGACTAAAAAATATGCTTCTGAATAACTGACAGATCACTGAAGAAATCAAAAAGGAAATCTAAATATGCATAGAAAGAAATGATACTGAAAAAACGCAACCCAAAACCCATGGGATTCAGTAAAAGCAGGGCTAAGAGGGAGGTTCATAACAAAACAAACCTCAGTTCAGTTCAGTTCAGTCACTCAGTCGTGTCCGACTCTTTGTGACCCCATGAATCGCAGCATGCCAGGCCTCCCTGTCCATCACCAACTCCTGGAGTTCACTCAGACTCACGTCCATGGAATTGGTAATGCCATCCAGACATATCATCCTCTGTCGTCCCCTTCTCCTCCTGCCCCCAATCCCTCCCAGAAAGAATCTTTTCCAATGAGTCAACTCTTCACATGAGATGGCCAAAATACTGGAGTTTCAGCTTCAACATCACTCCTTCCAATGAACATCCAGGACTGATTTCCTTCAGAATGGACTGGTTGGATCTCCTTGCAGTCCAAGGGACTCTCAAGAGTCTTCTCCAACACCACAGTTCAAAAGCATCAATTCTTCAGCGGTCAGCTTTCTTCTCAGTCCAACTCTCACATCCATACACGACCACAGGAAAAACCATAGGCTTGACTAGATGGACTTTAGTTGGCTAAGTAATGTCTCTGCTTTTCAGTATGCTATCTAGGTTGGTCATAACTTTTCTTCCAAGTAAAGAAGTAAGAGAAACATCAAATTTAAAACCTAACTTTACACCTAAAGTGAAAGTGAGTCGCTCAGTTGTGTCCGACTCTTTGCGACCCTGTGGACTGTAGCCTACCAGGCTTCTCTCTCCATGGGATTCTCCAGGCAAGAATACTGGAGTGGGTTACCATTTCCTTCTCCAGGGGATCTTCCTGACCCAGGGATTGAACCCAGGTCTCCTGCATTGGAGGCAGACGCTTTAACCTCTGAGGCACCAGGGAAGCCCTTACACCTAAAGCAACTAGAAAAAGAATAACAATAACAACAACAACAACAACAACAGAGTTAGTAGAAGGAAAGAAATCGTAAAATCAGAGCCAAAATGAATGAAAAAGAAATGGAGATTATAGAAAATAACAACAATATTAAAAGCTGGTTCTTTGAGAAGATATACAAAATAGACAAACCATTAGCCAGACTCATCAAGAAAAAGGGGAGAAGAATCAAATCAATAAAATTAGAAATGAAAATGAAGTCACAACAGACAGCACAGAAATACAAAAGATCGTAAGAGACTACTATGGGCAACTATATGCCAATAAAATGGACAACTTCTTAGAAGAAATGGACAAATTCTTAGAAAAGTATAACCTTCTAAAACTGAACCAGGAAGAAATATAAAATCTGAACAGACCAATCACAAGCACAGAAATCAAAACTGTAATCAAAAATATTCCAACAAACAAAAGCCCAGGAACAAGTGGTTTCACAGGTGAATTCTACCAAAATTTAGAGAAGAGGTAACACCTATCCTATCTTCTATCCACTATCAAACTCTTCCAGAAAATTTCAGGGGAAGGAAATTCTCAAACTCATTCTATGAGGCCACCATCACCCTAATACAAAAACCAGACAAAGATGCCTCAAAAAAGAAAGCTACAAGCCAGTATCACTGATGAACACAGAGGCAGAACTCCTCAACAAAATTCTGGCAAACAGAATCTAACAATATATTAAAAAGATCATACATCATGACCAAGTGAGCTTTATTTCAGGAATGCAAGGATTTTTCAATATGCACAAATCAGTCAATGTGATACATCTTATTACAAATTGAAAGATAAAAACCATTTGATGATCTCAGTAAATACAGAGAGAGCCCTTGACAAAGTTCAGCAGCCATTTATGACAAAAAATGCTCTAGAAAGCAGGCATAGAAGGAACACACCTCAACATAATAAAAGCCATATACAACAAACCACAGCAAACATTATCCTCAATGGCAAAAAATTGAAAGCATTTCTTTTAAAATCAGGAACAAGAAAAAGATGCCCACTCTCACCATTACTATTCAACATAGTTTTGGAAGTCCTAAACACAGCAATCAGAGAAGAAAAAGTAATAAGATGAATTCAGATTAGAAAAGAAGAAGTAAAACTCTCACTGTTTGCAGATAATAAGATTGTTTACATAGAAAACCCTAAAGATGCCATCAGAAAATGACTAAAGCTAATCAACACATATAGTAAAGTTGCAGGATATAACATTTAATACACAGAAATCCCTTACATTCCTATACCCTAACAATGAAACATCAGATAGAGAAATTAAGGAAACAATCCCATTCACCTTTGCAAAGAAAAGAATAAAATACTTATGAATGAATTTACCTAAAGAACGAAAAGACCTATATATAGAAAACTGTAAAACACTGATGAAAGATATCAAAGATGACACAAATGAAGTATCATCTCATAAGATTCAGAATTGCCATCATCAAAAAATTCTACAAACAATAAATGCTGCAGAAGAGTGTGGAGAAAATGGAACCCTCTTACACTGTTAGTGGGAATGCAAACTAGTACAGCCACTATGGAGAACAGTGTGGAATTTCCTTAAGAAATTAGGAATAGAAATGTCATATAACTCAGCAATCCCATTGTTGGGCATACACCCAGAGGAAACAAGAATTGAAAGAGACACATGTGCCCCAACTTTCATTGCAGTACTATTTACAATAGCTAAGACATGGAAACAACCTCTCTGTCCATCGGCAGATGAATGAATAAGGAAGTGTTGGTACATATACACAATGGAATATTACTCAGCTATAAAAAGGAAAGCATTTGAGCAGTTCAAATGAGGTAGATGAAACTGGACCCTATTATAAAGAGTGAAGTAAGTCAGAAAGAGAGACATGAATACTGTATATTAATGTATAAATATGGAATTTAAAAAGACAGTAATTATGATCTACATTCAGGGCAGCAAAACAGATACAAATGTAAAGGACATATTTTGGACACTGTGGGAGAAAGCAAGGGTGGGGTGATTTGAGAGAATAGCATTGAAATATGTATATTCATTTCAGTTCAGTTCAGTAGTGTCCGACTCTTTGCGACCCCATAAATTACAGCACACCAGGCCTCGCTGTCCATCACCAACTCCTGGAGTTCACTCAAACTCATGTCCATCGAATCGGTGATGCCATCCAGCCATCTCATCCTCTGTTGCCCCCTTCTCCGCCTGCCCCCAATCCCTCCCAGCATCAGAGTCTTTTCCAATGAGTCAACTCTTCACATGAGATGGCCAAAATACTGGAGTTTCAGCTTCAGCATCAGTCCTTCCAATGAACACCCAGGACTGATCTTCTTTAGGATGGACTGGTTGGCTCTCCTTGCAGTCCCAGGGACTCTCAAGAGTCTTCTCCAACACCACATTTCAAAAGCATCGATTCTTTGGCATTCAGTTTTCTTCACAGTCCAACTCTCACATCCATACATGACCACTGGAAAAACCATAGCCTTGACTAGACGGACCTTTGTTGGCAAAGTAATGTCTCTGCTTTTTAATATGCTATCTAGGTTGGTCATAACTTTCCTTCCAAGGAGTAAGCACCTTTTAATTTCATGGCTGCAATCACCATCTACAGTGATTTGGGAGCCTCCCCAAATAAAGTCTGACACTGTTTCCACTGCTTCCCCATCTATTTCCCATGAAGTGATGGGACCAGATGCCATGATCTTCGTTTTCTGAATGTTGAGCTTTAAGCCAACTTTTCCACTCTCCTCTTTCACTTTCAACAAGAGGCTTTTTAGTTCCTCTTCACTTTCTGCCATAAGGGTGGTGTCATCTGCATATCCGAGCTTATTGTGTTTCTCCCAGCAATCTTGATTCCAGCTTGTGCTTCTTCCAGTCCAGCATTTCTCATGATGTACTCTGCACAGAAGTTAAATAAGCAGAGTGACAATATACAGCCTTGACGTACTCCTTTTCCTATTTGGAACCAGTCTGTTGTTCCATGTTCAGTTCTAACTGTTGCTTCCTGACCTGCATACAGGTTTCTCAAAAGGCAGGTCAGGTGGTCCGGGATTGCCATCTCTTCCAGAATTTTCCACAGTTTATTGTGATCCACATAGTCAAAGGCTTTGGCATAGTCAATAAAGCAGAAATAGATGTTTTTCTGGAACTCTCTTGCTTTTTCCATGATCCAGCGGATGTTGGCAATTTGATCTCTGGTTCCTCTGCCTTTTCTAAAACCAGCTTGATCATCTGGAAATTCACAGTTCAAGTATTGCTGAAGCCTAGCTTGGAGAATTTGGGGCATTACTTTACCAGCGTGTGAGATGAGTGCAATTGTGCAGTAGTTTGAGCATTCTTTGGCATTGCCTTTCTTTGGGGTTGGATATATTACCATATATAAAATAGATGACCAAAGCAAGTTCAATGCATAAAGCAGGGCACACAAAGCTAGTGCTCTAGGACAGCCCAAAGGGATAGGATGGGGAAGGAAGTGGGAGGCGGTTTCACGATAGGGGGACACATGTCTACCCTTCACTGATTCAAGTTGATATATGGCAAAAAAAACCATCACAATATTGTAAAGTAATGATCCTTCAATTAAAATAAATAAAATTTTTAATAAAAAGAAATAGAACTATAGCTAAAGTCTGCAAAGGAACTAACTTAACCTGTGATAAGGTGTCAGTTGCATTGCTTAGAATTAGAGTGGGTCCTAGAAGGAGACTCCAACTGAGTCCTTATGAAATATTGTATGGGAGACCCTTCCTCTATTCTGAGCAGTTAACTGGCCAGACATGTGATTGAAATATACAAAAAACAGACACTGTAAGATATGTGCAAACACTGGGGTAAGTTTTAAATACTATTTCCAATTTGGGACTGATAAAGTGATATTTCCCACAGATGTCCCCTTCCAGTGTTTTAGAACTGGAGACTGGGTGCACCTAATAATGAGGAAGAGTATACACTGAAAGAACCAACTCCAGTCTCAGCGGGAGGGGCCTTACCATGTTCTGCTGTTAACTAGCTCTTTTGTTCAATTGACAGAAGTCAAGTCATGGATTCGTTACACAAGGGTGAAACTGGCTTTTGACCCAATGCCAAATCCACAGTCCTCAGCAGTTACAGAAAATTCAACCACAAAGCTGAACGAAGCCAGTCCTCCTTCCTACAATTCCACACTGGGGCTTCAGTTAAAATCAAAGAAAGTATCTTATATAAGTAGTGAATGGCTTGTGGCCAATTATCATAACATTTGTAACTGGCTGGAGCATTTTCCTGTTTTATTATTTGCTTATAATTTTTTGCTTGCTTCTGGATTCATCTAATCATTTTACTTGTGGTTATATTGTAGTCAAATAAGCCTATAATTTGATGTGATATTGATAACAGGAGATAATTAAACCTTGCTCTATTTTAATTTAAAATAGGGTTGTGATATTAAGGTTAGCCCCAAAATTTAGGGCCATTGCTATTTTCCCATATAAGATCTTGGCCCCAACTGTAATGATGGCTCTTGCTTTTCTTTACTTTCTCATCCCACTGGTGTCTGCTGCTTCCTGGAGGGAAAATACTCTAATTAGCTTATCTCAGACTATAGCCACAAGTGAGAGCTTAAGAAATTGTTGGCTATGTCATTTGAAACTTGAAATCATCAGTGAAAACTATGTCCCATTTATGGTCCCTGTAATTGATTTTAGTACTGTGCCAGAACCCATCACCTACTATACTCTTCCTCCTCCAGCCACCACATTCAAAGTTAGAATAGCCATATTGCCTGAGGAAACACAAATCCCTTGCCTCACCCTGTCTGAGGAAATTTTCGCTGGAGGAAAAGTTACCACTGGTCCACCACGGTCTCTTGACTTTATTGTAAAAAAAATGTAATAAAAAAAAATCCCCTGATATGTAAAAATGGCAAATGTGAAAGAGGTCAAGATGACACTATTTTGTGCCAGAGAGTCAGAAAAGTTGGTCGTAATGTAAGGGAACTTTGGGAGGCTTGCCATGGTCGTGATCCCTGGCTAGAGAAAGTGATGTCTGTGATACCCCAAAATGAAGGTATCAATTTCGATACCATGGGAGGTATAACTTGCGCCCCTCCAGGATATTACTTTGTCTGTGGCACAGGGAGAGACCCAAAAGGAGAAGGGTGGGCACATCGCTGCTTGGACAGCTGGGAAATGGAAGGGTCATGTCTACTGGGATATATAAGGATGCCTTTTGCCTTATATAGTCTGGAGAACATCTCTTCCCTCCCTAAATCAAACACTCATATTAAAAGAATGATATTGGCAGAGTATGAGGACAATATAGGACAAAGTATTTTTGGCAACCTCACACTAACTGCCAAAGTTTATGTCAATAGAGATATGATTCACAACCTATCTGCCACAATTGGACAAATTGCTGAAGACACAGCTAAAAGTAGTGCAGCCCAACACACATCTTTGAACTCATTGACTCGAGTGGTCCTGGGCAATAGAATAGCCCAAGATTTCTTATTGGCAAAACAAAGAGAAGCGTGTGTAATGGCTAATAATACATGCTGCATATACATCAATACCTCTGGAGAAGTTAAAATCCAAGTAAACAGAATACTTCAAAAGGCTACCTGGTTACAGGATGTACATAAAGAGGATGCACCTCAAGACTTATTTTCTTGGTTTCATTGGAAATAGGGAGACTCTATTGAGTACCATTACAAGGCTCCATTTGATCATCATTCTCTTTGTAATGTGTTTAATAATTTTCAACTATCTGTCCAGATGCTATGACAAAGTGATAAAAGAGAGAAATCATGTTTTCATAATTCAAAATACTAATGTTAAGCCTGGGACTCAAGAATTCTTTAAGATCCAAGACTCTTCTTCTAATCCTGAAGAATTAACATCTCCCCTGTTCAGCAGGACCCATACATGGAAATCTCAGGATCCAGTGTGGGTGGAACAGTGGCCTCTGCCTAAAGAAAAATTACTGGCAGCCAAAACGTTAATTGCTGAACAACTAGAATTGGGACATATCGAGCCCTGCAACAGCCCCTGGAACACTCCTGTTTTTGTTATTAAGAAAAAATCTGGTAAATGGTGAGTTTTACCGGATTTGAGAGCCATTAATGCCACTATGGAGGACATGGGGTCCTTACAACCTGGGCTCCCTTCCCCAGTAGCCGTTCCAGAGGGATATAATATAATCGTAATTGATTTACAAGACTGCTTTTTCACCATCCCTTTAAATTCTGAGGATAAAAAGCGATTTGCCTTTAGCCTGCCGTCTTCCCTGGTGGCTCAGAGGTTAAAGCATCTGCCTGGAATGCCAGAGACCAGGGTTCGATCCCTGGGTGAGGAAGATCCCCTGGAGAAGGAAATGGCAACCCACTCCAGTTCTCTTGCCTGGAGAATCCCATGGAGGCAAGGAGCCTGGTAGGCTACAGTCCATGGGGTCACAAAGAGTCGGACACGATTGAGTGACTTCACTTTCACTTTCCTGTTCAGCAGGAAGTAGCCAGAGCAGCCGTCGCCCCGTTCCCCTCAGGATGAGGAGTATCAAAGAGCAGAGGGACCTGAAAATGAACAGGACCCTACAGGGCCTTCCTGGGTACAATCTTTCTTGTCCCCACTTCTTGTGTAGGAAAAGGTTGAGATTTTTAGGTCTTTGCAGAGTTCCAAAGAGCAGACTCAAGCAGTTAATGGTTACAGAAGTGAGGAAAAGCTGAAACAGGGGAAAGCAATCAAACAAGAGAAGTTTAGATATAAAACAGTCACAGGATTCCTAGATCCTTTTCAAGGGATATAGATAATAATCTGATGCAATATCTTTGAGTTGTTTTACAGAAACCAGGACCACATGATGAAACCTGCTGGCCACAGCTGAGGCGACAGAAACAAGTTGGAACCAGAAGAAGGATGATCAGGATGCCAGATATCACTTTGTTGCTTTACACCCACACAATCTGAAGAATCCATGAGACAATCACATACTTATGATCATTACCCTTAATTTTAATATAAAAAATCTCCTGCCTGAAAGCCACTGGGGAGTTCAAGTCCTTTAAACATTTGCTGCCCATTCTCCTTGCTTGGCACCCTGCAAATAAATGCTGTACTTTCTTTCACCACAACCTTGCATCAGTAGATTGACTTTGCTCATTTGGGTAAGCAAATTGAATTTGTTTCAGTAGCAAACTGTGTTTTAACTGGGAGAGCTCAGAGTTTTTTCTTAAAGACTTTTCAGTGTTTTAAAAGTTAAGAGCATTTTCAAGCATACAGAAATATAAACTTATATCCATCACCCAGATTCAAGAAGAACTATATTCCTCATTTGCCTAATCTTTTATTCTTTTCCTTTTGTTAAAATTTTTAAAGCAAATCACAGACACCATGCCATTTCACCCTTAAAAACTTCAGTATCTATCTCTTAAAATATGAATGTTTTCTTAAATAATCACAATATGATTGTTTCAGCTATAAATTTCATATTCCCTAATATTGGATGACTCATTGGAAGAAATGATTCATTGCAAAAGACCCAGATGCTGGGAAAGATTGAAGGCAGGAAAAGAAGGGGACAACAGAGGATGAGATGGTTGGATGGCATCACCGATTCAGTGGACATGAGTTTGAGCAAGCTCAGGGAGATGGTGAAGGGAAGCTTGGTGTGCTGCAGTCCATGGGGTCTCAAAGAGTTGGACATGACTGAGTGACTCAGTTGAATTGAATATTGAATACTCAGTCTGCATTGAAAATTTCCTGCTCTTATTCAGTCAATTTATTCAAGCCAGGATCTAAATAAGGGGCACATAATTATCTCCATCTGCTAACCTAGAATAGCACTATATTTGCCAAGTTATTAAAGTATTGGAATTCTGTTGAAGGTCCTACCTGGTGGATTTTTCTCATTACTCCTTCATGGTCCCCTTGATACAAGTACAACAATTTTTTTCCATCTTTCGAAACTAAAATCCACTCATTAAACACTATTTCTCTATTCCACTTTCCTCCCCTACCCCCAGCCCTTGGCAATACCGTTCTACTTTGTTTCTCTCTGAACTTGACTATTTTAGGTACCTCATGTAAGTGGACTCACAAAATACTGGTCTTTTTTGTGAATGGCTTATTTCACTTAGCTTGATATTTTCAAGGTTCATCCATATGGTACCATGTATCATATTTTCCTTCCTTTTTAAGCCTCAATCCTGGAATAGGAAATGGCACCCCACTCCAGTATACTTGCCTGGAAATTTTCATGGACAGAGGAGCCTGACGGGCTACAATCCATGGGGCCACAAAGAGTCAGACACAGCTGAGAAACAGCACAAAGCTGAATAATCCATTGTATAAATACATATCATGCTTTGTTTATCCATTCATCCTTTGAAGGACACTTAGTTGTTCCCATCTTTCAGCTATTGTGAATAATGCTGCTGTGAGCATGATTGTATAAATAAATACCATTTGTCACTGTTTTCAGTTCTTCTGTCTTTATACCCAGAAGTGGAATTGCTGAACCATAGGGTAATTCTATAGTTAATAGTTTGAGGACCCACCCTTCTTTTTCACAGTGACTCTTGAACAAACCAAGTTGATCTTGGTGTATCCCTTTAAATAACTATTGAAAATTATTTGCTGCTATTTTCTTTAAGAATGTTGTATCTGTCTATATTCAGGAGTTTGAGGAGTATCTTTTTTCTCATTGTACTCTACTTTCTTGTTGAAGTTATCTAGTGTCCTGGAGCATATTGAAATACTTCCCTTTTTGCTATCTCTGGAAGAGTCTTTTATCTAAGATAAAATTGTGTCTCAATTTTCAAATTTAATTGTGAAAATTTGGCAATATTCCTGTTTTGTTTATCTGTGATTGTACCCTCTTTTTGTTCATTGTGTTATTTATTTGTATCTTTTCTTCTAGATAAGTCCATGCCACCCAGAGTTCCAACGTTGTCAACTTTCTGGGTCCATTTTGCTTATCTTGCAATTTATCTGATTTTCATCTATTCTACTTTTCCAATATTTTAAGTCTGTAAGTTTCCCTCAATTCTCCACTTTTACCACAAATAATTATTATTATTGATATACCAATATTTTCAAATTTTCTTTAGGTTTTGGCTAATGTTTTTAGAATTTAAATAACTGTCTTTTAGTATTTAAATGCAAAACATAGAAATATTTATTTTTAAATTTTATGCCATGTTAATTTTTCTTGCTTTAGTTTATATGTAATAAAACATTTTGAGCTTCTTGACTGTAAGTATACTTCTTTCCTTGGCCCTAACATTAATATTGTGTTAACTGCTCATATAAGTCTTGCATAATTTTTTAAATTTATTTATTTTTAGCTGCATTGGGTCTTTGCTGTAGTGTACAAGTTTCTCATTGTGGTGGCTTCTTTTGTTGCAGAGTACAGGCTCTAGGTGTCCAGGCTTCAGTAGTTTCAGCACACAAACTTGATTGTTACAGCTCGTGGGCTCTACAGCACAGGCTCAGTAGTCGTGGCACATGGGCTTAGTTGCTTCCCAGACCAGGGATCGAACCCATGTCCACTACACTGGCAGGCGGATTCTTATCCACTGCACCATCAGGGAAGTCCCATCGCAGTCTCTTTGTAGTATAGTAAGTTCCCTCTGTATGAACAAGTTCCATTCCAAGAGTATGTTCATAAGCCCAACAATTAGCCTATGTACCCAACAAACACAATCGGCTATCTAATACTGTACTGTAATAAGTTTAAAACAGTTTTCACACAAATACCACACTTAAAAGAGCAAGCACAAAGAATAAAACATTTTAAATCATACAGTACAGTACAGTACCTTGAAAAATATGGTAGTAGAGTACAATGGCTGGCATACAGGGGTGGTGTCAAGTGAAGAATTGCTGACTGGAAAAGGGAGAGGAGGTGAGGATGGAAGAGCTGAAGAATCATAAGTAGGAGTTGGCAGGCAAGCTTCAATTTCACTCATGCCTGACATTGATGTCACAGGCTCTGGTTCCTTGCTGGATTCAATTTGTCTACCCTCTTGAAAAAATGGTCCCGTAATGTCTGGATAGTGGCTCTATTTTTCTCATCATGGATGATATAGTAGTGCTGGATTGTGTTCTGAACAAGCTCCTGCAACCTTCCTATACCATCCTAAGTTCAGGTCCCATGCCTCAATAACTAACAGTGCTTCCTCCAAGAAAGAAAATCCCTTTGCCATTTCCTGCATCCTGAATCTCTTTGGTTCTTCAGTTACTTCTTCTTCCTCTTGTCTCTCTTTTTCCTTTCTCTGTGCCTCCAATTCCATCAGGTCCTCATTAGTAAGCTCCTCATGTTGCACAGAAAGAGTTCATTGAAGCATCCCTCTTGCAGATCCAGCTTGAAATAAAGATACTGTACTCTAGACAATGCTATACAATACAGAAAAGCACAACCTCTTGCAGTGTATGCACATACATAACAATGTAGACCAGACTCAGGAACTATAAAAACTTATGTGATTTGGACACACAAACGCATGTTTGCATCTTTGAAAGTTTATAACTTCGAGGTTCATATTTAGGGGACTTATGTAATCTCTAGTATGCCATGTTTTAAACTTCAGCATTGCAGGTAAGTTGTCTTATGCTCAATCGTAAAAAATTAATAGAGTTAACTTCTTTTGAGCAGCTTAGGTTTATAGCAAATTGACTGAAAAGTACACAGAGTTCCCACACATTCCAAGCCCTTACACAAGCACAGTCCCTAATCATCATCAGACACCAGAATCACAGTTGTTACAATCCATGAATTTACATGATACATCTTATCACCCAGTGTCTATAGTTTATTCTAGGGCTCACTCTTCATGTTGTACATTCAGAGTTTGGACAAATGTGTAACATGTATCCACCATTGTATCATACAGAATTGTTTCACTGTCCTAAAAGTCCTCAGTTCTCTGCCAAGTCATCCTCTTTCCCAGTCCCTGTGAAGGACTGATCCTTTTACTGTTCCCACACTTTTACCCTTTTCAAGACTATCATATAGTTGGAATCATACAGCATGTAGCTTTTCAGATTGGCTTCTTTCACTTAGTAATATGCATTTCAGTTTCCTCCCTGTAATGTAGTTTGTCTTCTATGAAACAGCCTCTAATCGAATGACTAGTGTCTTTATATGAAAAAAAGCTGAGGACATATACTCACACACAGTGGGGAGGAAGTGTGAAGACAAGGCAGACGTTGGTGTGACAGATCTACATGCCAGAAAAACCACATATTTCTGGCACTACTAGAAGCTAGAAGAGACAAGGAAGGATTTTTCCCTAGATCCTTTGAAGGGGAGTGTGATCCTGCTTATTACCTTGATTTCAGACATCTACCCTGGAGAGCTGAGAAAAAATGTTTTGTTTCAAGCCACCTAGTTTATGGTACGGTGCTGTGCTTAGTCACTCAGTTGTGTCTGACTGTTCATGACCCCATGGACTGTAGCCTGCCAGGCACATCTGCCCATGGGGATTCTCTAGGCAAGAATACTGGAGTGGGTTGCCATGCCCTCTCCAGGGGTCTTCCCAACCCAGGCATCTAACCCAAGTCTCCCACATTGCAGGAGAATTCACTATCATCTGAATCAGCAGGGAAGCCTAATATGTGGTACTAGGAAATTTAATATGGTGGTCATTAACTCATTTTAGCTTCTGAGCCTGTGCTATTATCCCTTAGACTAATAGATTCCTGCCTAGATGCAAGAGGAGAAGGACTGGAGGAGGTTAAGCCACAGGAGTCTACTGATACATTTAGCTGCAGTAACCAAACTGAGAGACAAGCCTTCTGCAGCATTCTCCAATAGGGATGCTAACATTGACATAGCCACACAAACTCAAGACTCTTTATCCTGTGAGATTTACTTGGGGATAGTTATTCAGTTCAGTTCAGTCGCTCAGTTGTGTCTGACTCTTTGCGACCCCATGAATCGCAGCATGCCAGGCCTCCCTGTCCATCAGCATCTCCCGGAGTTCATTCAGACTCACGTCCATCGAGACCATGATGCCATCCAGCCATCTCATCCTCAGTCGTCCCCTTCTCCTCCTGCCCCAATCCTTCCCAGCATCAGAGTCTTTCCCAATGAGTCAACTCTTCGCATGAGGTGGCCAAAGTACTGGAGCTTCAGCTTTAGCATCATCCCTTCCAAAGAAATCCCAGGGTTGATCTCCTTCAGAATGGACTGGTTGGATCTCCTCACAGTCCAAGGGACTCTCAGGAGTCTTCTCCAATACCACAGTTCAAAAGCATCAATTCTTCAGCGCTCAGACTTCTTCACAGTCCAACCCTCACATCCATACATGACCACAGGAAAAACCATAGCCTTGACTAGATGGACCTTAGTCAGCAAAGTAATATCTCTGCTTTTGAATATGCTATCTAGGTTGGTCATAACTTTTCTTCCAAAGAGTAAGTGTCTTTTAATTTCATGGCTGCAATCACCATCTGCAGTGATTTTGGAGCCCCAAAAAAGTAAAGTCTGACATTGTTTCTACCGTTTCCCCATCTATTTCCCATGAAGTGATAGGACCAGATGCCATGATCTTCGTTTTCTGTTGGTTTTTTTCTTCCAAGTCTGGGAGAGAGATGATCATATGGTTTTTATCTTTCAATTTGTTAATGTGGTTTATCATGTTGATTGATTTGTGTATGTTGAAGAATCCTTACATCCCTGGGATAAACCTGACTTGATCATGAGCTTTTTAATGTGTCGTTGAATTCTGTTTGCTAGAATTTTGTTAAGGAGTTTTGCATGCATGTTTTTTGGTGATATTGGCCGGTAATTCTCTTTTTTGTGTGTTGTCTCTGTCTAGTTTTGGTATCAGGCTGATTGTGGCCCCATAGGGTGAGTTTGGAAGTATTCTTCCTCTAATTTTTTGGAAAGTGAAAGTGAAAGTCATTCAGTAGTGTCTGACTCTTTGGACCCCATACAGTCCATGGAATTCTCCAGGCCAGAAAACTGGAGTGTGTAGCCTTTCCCTTCTCCAGGGGATCTTCCCAACCCAGGGATTGAACCCAGGTCTCCCACATTGCAGGCAGAATCTTTACCAGCTGAGCCACAAGGGAAGCCCAGAATACTGGAGTGGGTAGCCTATCCCTTCTCCAGGGGACCTTTCCAACCCAGGAATCAAACTAGGGCCTCCTGCATTGCAGGTGGGTTCTTTACCAACTGAACTATCAGGGAAGCCCAAGTTTCAGAAAAATAGGCATTAACTCTTTCCTACAGGTTTGATAGAATTCCCCTGTGAAGCCCACTGGCCCTAGGCTTTTGTTTTTGGGAAAATTTTTTAAATCACAGTTTTGATTTCAGTGTTTGTAATTGGCTTGTTCATAATTTCTATTTCTTCCTGGTTCAGTCTTAGGAGGTTGAACTTTTCTAAGAATCTGTCCATTTCTTCTCGGCTGTCCATTTTATTAGCATATAGTTGCTCATAATATTCTCTTATGATCCTTTGTGTTTCTGTGTTGTCTGTTTCTGTTTCTGCTGCTGCTGCTGCTGCTGCTAAGTCGCCTCAGTCGTGTCGGACTCTGTGTGACCCCATAGACAGCAGCCCACCAGACTCCTCTGTCCCTGAGATTCTCCAGGCAAGAATACTGGAGTGGCATGCCATTTCCTTCTCTGTTTTCTGTTGCAACCTCTCTTTTTTCATTTCTAATTTTGTTGATTTGATTTTTCTCCCTTTTTTCTTGACGAGTCTGTCAATTTTTTGACAGATTGTCAATTTTGTTTATCTTCTGAAAGAACCATCTTTTAGCTTTATTAATCTTTGCTATTGTTTCCTTCATTTCTTCTTCATTTATCTCTGCTCTGGTTTTTGTGATTTGTTTCCTTTTGCTGACTTCAGGGTTTTTCTGTTCTTTTCCCACATGCTCTAGATGTAGAGTTAGGTTGTCTATTCAATGCTTTTCTTGTTTCTTGAGGTTGGATTGTATTGCTATAAACTTCCTTTTTAGAACTGCTTTTGCTGAATTCCATAATTTTGAGTCTGTTTTCATTGTCTTTTCTTTCTAGAAATCTTTTGATTTCCCTTCTTACTTCTTCAATAACCTCTTTGCTATTTAGTAATATACTATTTAAACTCCATGAGTTTGTGTTTTGGCAGTTTTTTTTTTTCACTATAGTTGACATCTAGTCTTATAGCATTGTGGTCAGAGAAGATCCTTGATATGATTTCAATTTTCTTAAATTTACTAAGGCTTGATTTGTGGCCCAAGATGTGATCTATCCTGGAGAATGTTCCATGTGTAATTGAGAAGAAATTGTATTCTTCTGCATTTGGATGAAATGTCCTGAAGATATCAATTAGGTCCATCTGGTCTAATGTTTCATTTAAGGTTTGTGTTTGATTATTTATTCTGTTTTGATGATCTGTCCATTGGTGTAAGTGGAATGTTAAAGTTCCCTACGATTATTGTGTTACTGTCAGTTTCCCCTATTTTGCCTGTTAGTGTTTGCCTTATGTACTGAGGTACTCTTAGGTTGGGTGCATAATTATTTACAATTTTTATGTCTTCTTCTTGGATTGTTCCCTTTATCATTATGTAGTGTCCTTCTTTGTCTCTTTTAATATTCTTTATTTTAGTCTATTTTGTCTGAAATAAGGACTGCCACTCCAGCTTTCTTTTGGTTTCCCATTACATGGACTATCTTTTTCCATCCTTTTACTTTCAGTCTGTATGTGTCTCTAGGTCTTAAGTGGGTCTCTTCTATGCCAAATATATAAGAGTCTTATTTTTGTATCCATTCAGTCAGTCTGTATCTTTTGGTTGGTGTATTTAATTCATTTACATTTAAGGTAATTATTGATATATAGATATAGATATAGATATAGATATTCCTATTGGCATTTTCTTGATTGCTTTGGGTTTGTTTTTGTAGTTCTTTCCTTTCTCTTGCATTTGCTGACTATATAAATCCCTTCAGTATTTGTTGTAAGGCTGGTTTGGTGGTGCTAAATTCTCTTAACTTCTGCTTGGTCTATAAAGCTTTTGATTTCTCCATCAATTTTAAATGAGGTCTTTGCTGGGTAGAGTAATCATGGTTGTAGATTTTTCTTTCTCAGTACTTTAAATATATCCTCCCATTCCCTTCTGGCCTTCAGAGTTTCTGCTGAAAATCTGCTATTAACAATATGGGTTTTGCCTTGTATTTTACTTGCTGCTTTTCCCTTGCTACTTTTAATATTCTTTCTTTGTGCTTAATCTCTGTTAGTTTGAGTAATATGTGTCTCAAAGTGTTTCTCCTTGGGTTTCTCCTGTTAGGGTTTCTCCTGTAAAGGACTCTGTGCTTCTTGGATTTGATTGACTATTTTCTTTCCCATGTTGGGGAAGTCTTCAACTATAATTTCTTCAAAATTTTTCTCAGTGCCTTTCTTTCTTCTTCCTCTGGGACCCCTATGACTCAAATGTTGGTGAATTTAATATTGTCCCAAAGGTCTCTGAAGCTATTCTCAATTCTTTTCATTCTTTTCCCTTTATTCTGCTCTTCCACAATTATTTCCACCATTCTGTCTTCCAAATCACTTGTCTATTCCTTTACCTCAGTTATTCTGCTATCAGTTACTTCTAGAGTATTTTTAACTTCAATAACTGTGTTATTCATCTCTGTTTGATCATTCTTTATCTTTTCTATGTCCTTGGTGATTGTATTAACTGTGTTAAATGTTTCTTGCATTTTCTCCATTCTGTTTTCAAGTCTTTGGAGCATCTTTACGATCATTATTCTGAATTCTCTTTCAGACAGATTTCTTATTTCGTCTTCATTTATTTGGTCTTGTGAGTTTGTACCTTGTTCTTTCATTTGTGCTGTATTTATCTGTCTTTTCATCATTTTTTTCTACCTTTCTCCACTTGACGTCTCCTTTTCCCAGGCTTAAGGTTGTATTCCTTCTTCCTCCCCCCGACCCCCACCCTTGGAGGGAAATGTTTGTTGAGTGGTTAGGGGTGACTTGTGCCTGTGTTCTGATTTCAGGGAACTTAGCCTGTCCTCCTGAATGCCTAGGATCTTCTGCTGTCACCTAGAGGTTGCTTCACAGGCATTGTTCCATATCTTGATGAGTTTTTGATGTATTTGTGGGGAGGCTGGCAATGTCTCAATCTTACTCTTCTGCCATTTTCTTTCCAGTCTGTAATTCATCTTTTTTAACTTGAATTTTACTGCATGCATCCACCATATTTTATTTATCAGTTTCTCTAGCGATAAACACCAAGCTGCCTCCAACTTCCCATCACTGCAAACAAAGTGAAAGTGAAACTGCAAGTCACTCAGTCGTGTCCAACTCTTTGTGATCCCATGGACTATACAGTCCATGGAATTCTCCAGGCCAGAATACTGGAGTGGGTAGCCGTTCCCTTCTCCAGGGGGTCTTCCCAACCCAGGGATTGAACCCAGGTCTCCTGCATTGTGGGTGGATTCTTTATCAGCTGAGCCACAAAGAAAGCCCAAGAATACTGGAGTGTGTAGCCTATTTCTTCTCCAGTGGATCTTCCTGACCCAGAAATCAAACTGAGGTCTCCTGCATTGCAGGCAGATTCTTACCAACTGAGCTATCAGGGAAGCCTTTACTGCAAACAATACTACCTCCAAATATTCTCACCCCGATCCCTTTAGGGACCGGGGTGAGAGTCCCACTGTTGGCTCCTAAAGTAAAAATTCTGCTGCGTATTGCCAATTTGTTCAGGGTGGCTCTGGCATTGTGAAAACAAACCATCCAAATAATTTCTAGTTATGCCATCTTGGGAAGAGGCCTGACTTTGTCAGGTCCAAGTCATCTGCAGCCCAGCTCTACTCTGTATCTGCAGGATTGAACCATTCAGGGAAACAGAAGGTCCTTCAACTTTTTTGTTTTCATGTACAATTGAAGCATATATAGACTCAGAGAAATGGTTACATTTATGACCTAGTAGGTTGTTAGTTTAATTACAGCAATGCTCTTCTTAAATATATATTATATATACACACACATATATATATGTGTATATATATTCATTTATGTATATATACACACATGCACACAAATGGCTTCATTGCTGGAGATTTGATAAAAGTAAAACATTTTCTCTTCATCCATAAATTACTAGACTTGCAAAATAAAAAGCATGACTTTAAATGCAATTTTATGTCAACTTATTTATGGAACAAATCTGCCTTTATTGGACATTGTGTTGTTTCCTCTTTGTAGTCAGCTGAGCACATGAACAGTCTGGTGAGGACCAGGGAGGGAGAACATATGAGGGCCACTGAACCTCTGCTGTATGGTAGACCCTAAGGAGGTTCATGACATTGTACAGGCGACAGAGATCAAGACTATCCCCAAGAAAAAGAAATGCAAAAAAGTAAAATGGTTTCTAAGGAGGCCTTAAAAATAGCTGTGAAAAGAAGAGAAGTGAAGGGGAAAAGGAAAGATATACCCACATTTGAATACAGAGTTCCAAAGAATAGCAAGGAGAGATAAGAAAGCCTTCCTCCATGATCAGTGCAAAGAAATAGAGGAAAACAAAAGAATGGGAAAGACTAGAGATCTCTTCAAGAAAATTAGAGACACTAAGAGAACATTTCATGCAAAGATGGGCTCAATAAAGGACAGAAATAGTATGGATTTGAGTGAAGCAGAAAATAATAAGAAGAGATGGCAAGAGTACACGGAGGAACTATACAAAAAGGATCTTCACAACCCAGATAAGCACGATGGTGTGACCACTCACCTAAAACCAAACATCCTAGAATGTGAAGTCAAGTGGGCCTTAGGAAGCATCACTACGAAAAAACGCTAGTGGAGGCGATGGAATTCCAGTTGAGCTATTTAAATCCTAAAAGATGATGCTATGAAAATGCTGCACTCAACATGCCAGCAAATCTGGAAAACTCATCAGGGGCCATAGGACTGGAAAAGGTCACTTTTCATTCCAGTCCCAAAGAAAGGCAATGCCAGAAATTGTTCAAACAACTTCACAGTTGCACTCATCTCAGGCTTCAATAGTATGTGAACCGTGAACTTCCAGATGTTCAACCTAGTTTTAGAAAAGGCAGAGGAATCAGAGGTCAAATTGCCAACATCCTCTGGATCGTGGAAAAAGCAAGAGAGTTCCAGAAAAACATCTATTTCTGCTTTATTGACTATGTGAAAGCATTTGCGTGGATCACCACAAACTGTGGAAAATTCTTAAAGAGATGGCAATCCCAACCACTTGACCTGCCTCTTGAGAAATCTGTATGCAGGTCAGGAAGCAACAGTTAGACCTGGACATGGAACAACAGACTGGTTTCAAATAGGGAAAGGAGTACATCAAGGCTGTATATCGTCACCCTGCTTATTTAACTTCTATGCAGAGTACATCATGAGAAACACTGGGCTGGAAGAAGCACAAGCTGGAATCAAGATTGCTGGGAAAAATATCAATAACCTCAGATATGAGGATGACACCACCCTTATGGCAAAAAGTGAAGAGGAACTAAAAAGCCTCTTGATGAAAGTGAAAGAGGAGAGTGAAAAAAGTTGGCTTAAAGCTCAACATTCAGAAAATTAAGATCATGACATCCAGTCCCATCATTTCATGGCAAATAGATGGGGAAACAATGGACACAATGAGAGACTTTATTTTTTAGGGCTCCAAAATCACTGCAGATGGTGGCTGCAGCTATGAAATTAAAAGACACTCACTCTTTGGGTGAAAAGTTATGACCAACCTAGATAGCAAATTCAAAAGCAGAGACATTACTTTGCCAATAAGGTCCATCTAGTCAAGGCTATGGTTTTTCCAGTAGTCATGTTTGGATGTAAAAGTTGGACTATAAAGAAAGGTGAGCACCAAAGAATTGATGCTTTTAAACTGTGGTATTGGAGAAGACTCTTGAGAGTCCCTTGGACTGCAAGGAGATCCAGCCAGTCTTGAGTATTCATTGGTAGGACTGAAGTTGAAGCTGAAACTCCAGTACTTTGGCCACCTGATGCAAAGAAGTGGCTCATTTGGAAAGACCCTGATGCTGGGAAAGATTGAAGGGGGGAGAAAGGGATGAGATGGTTGGATGGCATCACCGACTCAATGGACATGAGTTTGAGCAAGCTTCAGTAGTTGGTGTTGGATAGGGAGGCCTAGCATGCTGCAGTCCATGGGGCTGCAAAGAGCTGGACATGACTGAGCAACTGAACTGAACTGAGGGTGCTTTTCATACACACTTAATCTCCTTTATCATCACAAAAGTCTCTGTGCTATTGTCCTCTATTTAACAGAAGACAAAATGAAAAAGCATGCAGATTATCTACTTGTTCACATTACTGAAGTAGACACAATATGAATAATGTGAAATTCCAAATGGTTGCCTATATATCTTTCATACTCATGCTTTTCATGTTTCAGCATATTGCCTCCAGGGTCTAAAATTTTATTTTATTTTTAATTGTGGTTGCAGTTACAGAACATTAAATTTACCGTCTTAAACATTTTAAAATATTCAGTTGTGAAAGTGAAGTGAAAGTCATTCAGTCATGTCCGATTCTTTGCAACCCCATGGACTATACAGTCCATAGAATTCCCCAGGCCAGAACACTGGAGTGCATAACCATTCCCTTCATACTATTTCCCAACAGATCTCTAAAACTTTTCATTTTACAAAACTGAAACTCAACACTTATTATCCCCTCCCTGTCCACTTTTGTACTTTCTATTTTTATGATGGACTACTCTAGAATTCTTCATATGAATGAAATCATCAATACTGACTCTTTTAACTGGCTTACTTCACTTAGTATACTATCCTAAAGGTTCATCCATATTGTAGCACATGACAGGATCTTCCTTTTCAAGGTTGCAAAATATTGCATTGATTCTCGGATACAGAGGGCTTGACAAGTTACACTTGGATTTTCAACTATGTGTAAGTGCCCCTAGCCCCCATGTTAATCAAAGATCAACTGCACTGGTTTATTTTTCTGCATAAATATATCTATAATACTGTTTAATTTATAATTTAAGCACAGTAAGAGATTGAAATATTAATAATACAATAGAACAGTTATAAAAATATACTGTAATATAAGTTATAGAGTTGTATTTTTCTTCTCTCCAAATATCTTATTGTACAAATTTATTACCTCTTCCATCTTATCTAAGCACGTACCAGGTGCTGCAACTACTACTTTTGTCATTTGAGATGCAACAGCAAAACTAGCACAAATTTCTCTTTGCTTCTTTACAATTACAGTAATATTAATTCTTACAGTAATAGTATTCATCCATTCTTAAGAATGAATATTCCTAAGTAGATCACAGGAACATCAGCAAAGGACTTTTTTCTTTCCTTATTATGTAGAGAGCTTTCACCTTTTCACTTAAAGGAAGCAATTCATAGCTTCTCTCTTGTGTGTCAAAATGGCCAGCAGCACTATTCCAAGGGCCATTATTACTTAAAATAAGGTCACTGGAACAGCAGCACTGCAATACTACAGCCAACTATCTGATAACCTTAGATGGGTTCTAAGTGGGCAATGGATGAGAGATGCTGAACAAAGGGATTGTTCAAATGACATGACAGAGCAAGACACTTGAGATTTCATCACAATAGTCAAAACTGTATGAAATCTAAAATTTACAAATTGTTTCTCTCTAAAATCTTCCATTTACTATTTTTGGATTGAGGTTGACCATGGGGATTTAAAACTGAGGAAAGTTAAACTGTGATTTTGGAGGAGACTACAGTAATTTTTTTTTAAATTCTAATAAGAAAAAAAGTGGTATCATGTCACGTAACTTTCAGTGTTGTCTCCTGAGATTATAATGCTTCTGTTTGTAAATTATTCTGCATGTTGAATCATATCTAGATTTATAAACAAAATATAAAAGATGACTGTGGAGCTGAAAATTTGAAACAACAATAGACAAATCTAAAAGCAAGTCACCATGGGAAAGGCCCTGGGCAACCTTGAGGGAAGGGTGCAGTAGAACTTTTTCTGTGTTTCCATTAAGGCCTCTGCCCCTTCCTGAAACTCCATCCCCTGCTGTGCTCTGGTTGGAGGGGTGGAGTTGCCTAAGAAAATGAGGATCTTCTATATAGAAGTGGATGAAGGCCCCTGCACAACCCCTTCTATTAGAAATTCATTTTTAGGAAATGCTGTTGAAGTGGATGGTGGCACCTTTATATCCAAGATTCCCAAAGAGGAAATCACCAGTGGGCTGCAGGAGTTGGAACCAGACATATGGGTCCACGGGGACCTCGTTCAGCAGATTGTTGGAGAGAAAAGATTCTGGCAGTCAAGTGACTAAGCGTGAACGCCTTGCTGGCTTGAGTCATGCGGGTAGAACACCACCTCCTATTTAGGCTTAATGATGTCATTCTTTCTTTATTCACACATCTCCAGTGTATTTATTTTTAATTTTTCTTTTAGATTGTTCTAGTAATTTTACTTCTTCAGGAGTGTATTCAGTTCAGTTCAGTCACTCAGTCATGTCTGACTCTTTGTGACCCCATGAATCGCAGCACGCCAGGCCTCTCTGTCCATCACCAACTCCTGGAGTTCACTCAGACTCACATCCATCAAGTCAGTAATGCCATCCAACCATCTCATCCTCTGCTATCCCCTTCTCCTCCTGCCCCCAATCCCTCCTAGCATCAGAGTCTTTTCGAATGAGTCAACTCTTCGCATGAGGTGGCCAAAGTACCGGAGTCTCAGCCTTAGCATCATTCCTTCCAAAGAACACCCAGGGCTGATCTCCTTTAGAATGGACTGGTTGGATCTCCTTGCAGTCCAAGGGACCCTCAAGAGTCTTCTCCAACACCACAGTTCAAAAGCATCAATTCTTCGGCGCTCAGCCTTCTTCACAGTCCAACTCTCACATCCATACATAACCACTGGAAAAATCATAGGCTTGACGAGACGGACCTTAGTCGGCAAAGTAATGTTTCTGCTTTTCAATATGCTATCTAGGTTGTACATTGTACTTAAATGGTATTGCGTTTCCTCACATGTATAATTCTTGTTTAAGGAATTGTTACTCATGAGACCTGGCTTGTAGGCAGGGGAAGGGGTCTCTATTTGGGGAAACTCCATTTGGTTGCCTCTGCTCAGATACTGTTTTGAGTCCCCTGACTCTAGAAAAGACCATTTTTTATGTCTGTGGATTGATTTGAATTTTGCTACTTTCAGAATGCAGGTCCCACACATTATGTGGTACAACAGACCTAAGGTTCCAATTATATGATTCCAGTCTGGAAGGACTAACTCTCTCTTCTTGCTTAGAACCTGGGTGAGTGGAAGGACACTCAGATTTCTGTTTTGGATGGTAGCTAAGTCCTGACTCCAGCCCCAGGTCCTCATTAAATGCCAGACCTGTGGGCTTTTAAACACCAGCCTCTACAGCCCATCTCTAGTCTCTTGAGGGCTACATAAACTCAGCTACTGCCCTATATCCAACACCTAAGGGATCCCCTCTTCTTGCCTTTTTAAAAATTATTACTATTTCTTTACTTTTGGTCTTAGTTGTAGCACTCAGGATCTTGCATTGTGGCCCGTGGGCTTTTCTCTAGTTGAGGGGATCAGGCTTAGTTGCCTTGTGGCATGTGGGATCCTAGCTTCTTGACCAGATGAAGACCAGCTTCATCTTCTCAGAAGGATAAAGGAAGAAGATTGTTTCACTGATTTTGTTCCAGACCAGACTGGGCCTCGGTTGTCAGATCTGGAGCTGGTGGTGTATCCAGCACAGGAGCAGAATTGTTCCTAGATTAGAATGATGACAGTAGAGCTGAAAGCTTCAATCCAGGAACTTGGAAAGGAGGCAGCGCTCTTGGGAGAAGCAGCAGAGGCCCCAGGCTTCCAGCTGAAGCCAGCAGAGTCCCAGCCAATGGGCATGTCCCGGGAGGAAGAAGTTTGGAATATACACCAGAGTCTACAAGAGCTGCTGAGCAGGAATACCCACAAAGTACCTGAGCCTGTATGTGAGAGGGTGGTACCTACTTACCAGATCCTAGCCTTTCCTGAGCAAACAAACATCAAAGATTGAATGATGGCACCTGAGTTCATCTTGCCTGAGTCCCAGAGTTTGCTGAAATTTGAGGAAGTGGCCATGTACTTTTCCTAGGAAGAATGGGAACTACTGGATCCCACTCAGAAGGCCCTCTACAATGGCATAATGCACGAAAACTATGAGACTGTCATCTCTCTAGCATTATTTGTGCTCCCCAAACCTAAAGTGATCTCATGTTTAGAGCAAGAGGAAGAGCCATATATTCAAGGATCTCTAGTGTTCAAAGACAATCCTGGAGAGCTGCTTTCAGAGATAAAGCTGAAAAATGACATGGAAATCATCAACCTATGTGCCTTTCTGACTTAGAAATACAAGCACCAGGAGACATAGTATCAAAAAAAGCCAGTGTGAATGTTCATCAGAAAACAACGGGCAAAGAAAATCATGGTGGTGTGTGTAGGCTGGAGAAATGGCACCAAGATTTTCCAGCGAAGGAAAGAAAAACATTTTTCAACTGGTGGGAAGAAGAGCTGCTGAAATTGCTGAAATTTGTGGAGCTTCATAGGAAAGAGTGTGCAACAGAGAAGCCTTTTAAATGTCAGGAATGTGGAAAAAGCTCCAGAGTTAGCTCTGACCTTATTAAGCACCAAATAATTCACACTGAAGAAAACCATATAAATGTCAACAGTGTGATAAGAGGTTTAGATGGAGGTCCCATGGACGGAGGAGCCTGGTAGGCTGCAGTCCATGGGGTCGCTAAGAGTCGGACATGACTGAGTCATTTCACTTTCACTTTTCACTTTCATGCATTGGAGAAGGAAATGGCAACCCACTCCAGTGTTCTTGCCTGGAGAATCCCAGGGACGGGGGAGCCTGGTGGGCTGCCATCTATGGGGTCAGACACGACTGAAGCGACTTAGCAGCAGCAGCAGCAGCAACAACACACCAAGGAGTAAAACCATATAACTGCTCCTGGTGTGGGAAAAGCTTCAGTCAAAATTCACATCTTCACACACATCAAAGAACTCACACAGGAGGGAAGCCCTTTACATGTCATGAATGTGGGAAAAAAATTCAGTCAAAATTCCCACCTTATTAAACACTGGAGAACCCATCTATAACACATGCAAGTTTCAGTAAATGCTCAAGACTTTGACACCAGAATTGACACCAATGAAGAAAAGCTTATCCAGTGTTCTTAGTCTAAAAAATTTACCAACCAAAGTTTAACCCTAAAGTTTATGAAAATTGTCAAAATTAAGAAGCATGAAGAATTTTTTACCAGTGGAAAATTTGGTGATGTAAACATCATGTCTCACAGAAAAATTAGGGTTGACTGTGAGAGGAAACAGTAGTATTAGTTGTACTACTTACTGTTTTTACTTACCACTATCACTGAATTCCTTAGGAAAATATGAGTTCTAAGAATCTGAGTAAGGGAAAAAGCTTTTGGGATTGTAGCTGACAGAATAACAACACCAGCTTCAAATAGCAGATGCAGTCATGAGTCACCAGTCTTCTGTGGTCACAGAGGTAAATAGTGTTTTTCATTGATCTTCCAGCCACTGTTAAGCACATATGATAGAAACATTTGTAGCATAGTTGTCCAAAATAAAAAGCAGTAATATCTGTGTTTCATTACATACATGGTCTCCCAGGTAGCCAACTTAGCCAGTTTCAATCGTCTTTGCGGCAGAAATGAATTTTAATATAAAGTTTTCCAGAAACAAACAAACACACAAAAAAACCCCAGGTCCTCTGCACTGGAAGTCAAGTTCTTAACCACTGAATCACCAAGGAATTCCTTTTTTCTTTCCTTTGAGACATGTATTCCTCAACTATTTGAATAGCCAAGTATTTTAAATGACATGCTGTGTAGTATTACTATGTTTTAGGCATGGAAGCGAGTGCTTTAGCATGTTCTTTATCTACCATCTTGACCTAAAACTTTAGTAGAAGTTATTTTTAGTAAAATACATTTTTAGTGTTAATTTTGTAAATAATCTATTTCCTCACTCTCTTATTTTTCTAGCAGATTTAACATGCTTCTCTTTTTCTTCTTTTTAGATGTACAACCATATGATATGTAAATAATGAGTTTTGCAAACTCCTTTTTATTAATTACATGTTTAAATTCCTCCCTTTTCTAATTGCATTGGAGGAAGTTCTAGAACAATATCCAATAATAATGGCGCTATCAGACTCCCGTTTGTATCTGACTTTATTAGAAATGCCTTTAATGTTTTAGCATTAAACATATTCTGGCTTTGGTTTTGAGAAATGTTGTCCTCATGATAAGGGAACACCCCTACATTTTCATTTTATTAACAGGTTTATAAGAAATGGGTGGAGGAATTTTATAAAATGCATTTTCAACATCCAAAGGCAATAAGATGGTTTTTGTCTTTTGATTTATTTAAAATTAAATTATATTGTCAAATTTCCTAATACGTTGCTGCTGCTGCTAAGTCGCTTCAGTCATGTCCGACTCTGTGCCACCCCATAGATGGCAGTCCACCAGGCTCCCCCATCCCTGGGATTCTCCAGGCAAGCACACTGTTACCATCCTTAATTTCTTGATTCATGAAATGAACCTCCCTTGGTCTTGGTGTTTTACTCTTTTAATGTATTTCTAGCTTGATTATATATATATATATATATATATATGTATATACACACACACACATATATGGACTTCCCTGGTGGCTCAGATGGTAAAGCGCCTGCCTATAATGTGGGAGACCTTGGTTCAATCACTGGTTCAGGAAGATCTCCTGGAGAAGGAAATGGAAACCCACTCCAATATTCTTGCCTGGAAAATCCCATGGACAGAAGAGCCTGGTAAGCTACAGTCCATGGGGTCGCAAAGAGTCAGACATGACTGAGCAAATAATAAAATTTATATGTGGAGATATATGTTTTCAGACTTTTTTTCTTTTTCATTTCTTTCAGAAGTAGAATTAATTTGTAGTTTTGTTTTTATTAGGTTATAAGATTAATGATTTACCAATATTAAAAAATGAATAAGATACTTTCCACATGTCTCTGCTCTTGAATACTTTAAACAGCTTCAGAAATATCTGTTCAGTATTTGAAAGATTCATATGAAATGATCTGGGACTAGGGTTTTTGAGAAGAATTTTCTTAATTTCTTCTGTCATTAGCTTCTTTAGGTTTTCTGTCTCTTTTTAATCTAATTTTGGTAAGATATATTTTCATAGAAAAGTATCAATTTTATTTGACTTTTCAAATAAACTAATCATAATAGTACATAATAGTCTCACACGTATCTATCCTTTCTCTGTACATGGGGCAAGTCTCTCTTTGGCATAATTTTGTATTGTTGTGCTTTTTCCTCCTGTCTCCTTTAAAGGAAATACCAACATCCACATTTTTTAGCATCCAGCTTTTAAAGTTACAAAGTTACAGCATGTAGAGTTGTGTTGTTTTTGTTTTCTTGACATTAATTTCTGCTCTTACCTTACCGGTCTCCTTATTCTGCTTTTTTGAGATTTGTTTTACTTCTTCTAACTTCTTGAAATAGTAATAGGTGAGTCCTTGTATACTTTATTTTTATTTTTTGCTTTGGTCACACCATGGGGCATGCAGGACCTTAGTTCCACAACTAGGAGTCAGACTCATGACCCCTGCTTTGGAAGCGCAGGGTCTTAACCACTGGACTTCCCAGGGATTCCTCTTGATGCATTTTTTATTTAATGACAGTTAATATAGCTGGACTTTCCTGTGAAGTAATGGATATGCACCTTCTGTTGAACTTCAGGATAACACTCACTGGAGATAAATCCTTTGGGATTTATTATAAGTACTTTCCAGAAGACTTTGGTACCAAGGGACAAGATAAGAACACTCGGTGAGATTTGAATATGCAAAAACTGGACATGAAAACATTGTAATAACTGAGGAAAAACTGTAAGAAATTCTCAAATGTAGGGAAAGACTAGGGGTATTGTCTAGCTGGAAAGTATGGCAATAGATTGGTGGTAGACATTTGGAGGGGCTTCCCTGGTGGCTCCTAGAGGAGGAAATGGCAACCCACTCCAGTATTCTTGCCTGGAAAATCCCATGGACAGAGGAACCTCATGGTCTACAGTTTATGGTTCGCAAAACGTTGGACATGACTGAGTGACTAACATACCCTGGTGACTCAGTGGTAAAGAACTAGCCTGCAATGCAGGGGCTGCTGGAGAAAAGGGTTGGATTCCTAGGTGAGGAAGATCCCCTGGAAGAAAGCACCAGAAACCCACTCCAGTATTCTTGCCTGGAGAATCCCATGGGCAGAGGAGCCTGGCGGACTACAGTCCACAGCGTCAGAAAGAGCCACACATGACTGAAGCGACAGCACACACGCAGACATTGGGAAGCAAGATCACACTGGAGCTTGAATGCAAAGCTAAAGTTGGGAAATTTCTGTAGGCTGGGAAGAGTCCTTTTGGGGCATTTTTTGTAGTGGAATGCCACAAGCTCAGAAGGGGTTCTGGCAGATGCTAGAACTAGAGTGCCAGATGCAGTGGGTGGAGCAGGATTCCAGGGATGCCTGACTTGATCAGAAATCAAGTCAGGTGGCATGAACGGGGGTCAGAAGATCAGGGCAGAGAAGCAGGATTGAAGTGGTATGCATAAAAGTAATCACAGGAGTCCTGATGTTCTAAGGGAGAGAAGGGAAGAGAGGAAGAGTCGAGGATGAAACTGTATATAAAGGGAATTAAACAGAGGAGCCCAAGAAGGGGATCTGGAGGAGACCATGGAGAGCAGTCATGGAAGCCGAGGGACAGAGCTGCACTGAGCTACAAGGAAGTGAAGCTGAACATGGGTGGAGGAGGGAGGGTGGAGCTGAAGACGCCCCTTTCTAGAGGATGCCCGCACTGCTAATACTAAACTAGTGAGGGTTAGAGAGCAGAATGGAGGCACTGGTGGGAAGTAAATTCTGAAGAGAATGGACTCTTCCCCCTTCAGATCTTTTCATTTTATTCACAATTAACAAATAAAATACTAGAGAGTTGTTGTTGCTGTTGTTGGGACTAGGAGGTCAAACTTCACCTTACCTATCTGGGTAGCATGTGCTCAGTGGAAGATATTAAATGATGTCTTTTGTCAAAGAAAAGTCAGCCTGAAAATAAGAAAAAAAACCAAGGAGGTATTCTAATTTTAGAAAAGATTTGCTACAAATTTATTTTAAACAGGGGTTTGTAAAAGTACTAAAATATTTGATTTCAAAGACTGTAAATATGCTGAACTTTTCAATGATATGATGTGCAAAAAATGGCTTGCAGGCCCTCAATCAATGTTAGTTATCCCCCCAACTACCTCCCACTCCCAGTACAAATCTATGCAAATCAGGCCTGGTGTTTGTTCAGAGGAAGCTATGATCTCCCTGCTTAGAGTTAGGTTAGGTCTTGTTGTCTGGGACTTGATGCCTCTGTGTCTTCCTAACCAGAGGCTGTGAGCTGGCCAGTGTTGACCTTTCCAACACGCATCAGCAGTCACCCCTTCTAGGCTTGCTCATTTTGCCTGATGTCTTGTAACAGGATAATTACTTTGGAAGCTTCTGGGCAGATCTCCTGCTCCTGGAGGGATGTGGAAAAAGTCACCCATGCAGTCTTCTGTGATTTACATACCAGCAAATTTTCACACTGGCCATGGTGGGCTCTGGGACAAAAAGGGAAGCCTAACCAGATTTTAAACACCTATGTAGCCCCATAAATGTGTCAAGGCTATGCCTGGGCCAGAAGGAGAGGAAAGGTGGAGAGGAGAGAACAAAGGGCTTCCTCTGGGGTCAGTGATGAAAAGTCAATGCCTAGAGAACAGTAGGCATACATTCAAATGACATTATAGCGCTATGTGGTTATCAGAACAAGAGTTTTCCCATTGCAAGATTTTTTTTTTAGCATCTTGAGAAACAACTGATCATGTCTGGGCCCATCCTTTCTGAGCATCCACTAGCTCTCCTCTCTCAGGTGTGCCATCTGACTTGAGAAAACTGAAACCATATGTACAAGCACACAGCGACTATCTACAGTAACAGAATTACTCTATTCCATTCTCTGCATCAACAAGAGTTGACTATTTCAGCTATCTCTTGCCCAGAGGATGAAAACTGAAACTATTGTTTGTTACTGGAAGTTTTAAAAAACATGATTTAAAAGATCTTTCAGCTACTCAACACTTCAACAGAAAACCTCAATTGACAATTTACTTCCCAAGATTCTCTGAATCCTTGCAGCTTCTTCTGCTGTGGCCATGAATCTTAAACTCTAATTTCGTGATCTGTACCCAATTCTAATCAAGCCCTTCCTTTAAAGCGCTTCTGAAATCAGACCCCAAAACCTTATAGACACCCTGACTTTGCCTTTTCCCCTCAAAGACACTACTAAGAGTCTATCTTACTGAAAAAAGAATGAAGTCAGTCTTGTCTTAATGACAGGTTGTCCTGGTGCTGTTTGGGGGAAGGCAACATTTGACAATCTCTTCTGACATCTCCACCTCCCTACAAGTTCTAAGTCATTCAGAATTCAGACAACAGTAATATGGGTTAGAGGTGCTCTAGTCAAGCAGAACAAAGACCTTAGTCTTAAGCATACATGGCCCAAGGTGATCTGCCTGACCCTACATGTCTTTTCAATGTATTGCTGCTGCTGCTAATGCTCAGTCACTCAGTCGTGTCTGACTCTTTGCAACCCATGGACTGTAGCCTTCCAAAATCCTATGTCCATGGAATTCTCCAGGCAGAAATACTGGAATGAGTTGCCATTTCTTATTCAGGGGATCTTCCTAACCCAGGGGTCAAACTTGCATCTCTGTGTCTCCTGCAATGGCAGGTGCGTTCTTTACCCCCAAGTCACCTGGGAAGCCCTATTTAATGTATTATTGTCTACTATTTGTCAGGTCAGAGGCCAGGCAATGGGAATTAAAAGCTGATGCTATATGGAGTCATCCTGTCTGCCTTTAGCCCATATCTCCTTTGTGAGAAAAGAGACATTTAAACAGATAAAATACACTCATTATATGCAACAATATTGTGCAGAATAGCACTTCTTAAACAATGTGTGGTGAAAAAGAAATCTCCCCCCTCCTCCAAATCCATTGTGGATCAATACTTTTGTAAAATGCCATTGTGTTCTTTATGGCTGCTACAACAAATTAGCACAAATTGAGTGTCTTGAATCAACAGAATTGCATTCTCTGGCAGTTCTAGAGACTAGATGTCTGAAACCAAGATGTTGGTAGGGATATACTCCTTTGGAAGTTTTACGAGAGGATCAGTTCTTGCTCCTTCCAGCTTCTTATAGCTCCAAGTGCTCCTTGGCTTGTGCTTGTTGTTGTTCAATCACTAAGTCCTGTCTGACTCTTGGGGACCCCATGTGCTGCATCATGCCAGGCTTCCCTGTCCTTCACTGTATCCCAGAGTTTGCTCAAACTCATGTCCATTGAGTCAGTAACACCATCCAACCATCTCATCTTCTGTCACCCCTTGTCCTACTACCCTCAATCTTTCCCAGCATCGGGGTCTTTTCCAATGAGTTGGCTCTTCCCATCATGTGGTGAATGTATTGGAACTTCAGCTTCAGCATCATCTTGTCTTGTGGTGTATTACTTTAACCTCTGCTCCCATCTCTGTGTGACTGTTTTAAGGACTCTCAACATTGGATTTAGGGCTCACCTGGAAAATCCAGGATGATCTCATCTTGTCATGCTTAATTTAATCACATCAGCAAGACTTTTTCCAGATAAGGTCACATTCACAGGTTAGAAGTGAACCATTGCTTCTGAACTCTACAATGCACCTTAATACCTTAATGCACTCTGCTATTTCTGACTCTATTTCAGTTGAACTTTGTTCTTTTAAAGTAATTATTTATTACAATATTCAAGTCAGAAAAGTTTTATTCTGATGTAATGACATAAAATCGTGTATAAGTTTAAGGTGTACATCTCGGTTTCTCAATCTCTAAACTTCTACCTTAGTTTTTCTATTCTTTTTTACTTCTAACTAACGGTAAAAATAATTGGTATGTATTTTAATTTAATTGAAGGCATAAAGAGAGCTTGTGTCTTTTTTATGGAGGCTTATTTTCCATAAGAAACCACTTCTTTCTTTATCCTGCCTGATATCTCCTCATTTGATCCTATATAAAAAAAAATTCACAGCATAAATCTTTGACCATAGCTTTGATCATGACATCTGCCTGAAAAATGTCCCTCAAAGGCACTGAGGTTCCAGTAAGTCATAATGGCTCACTCCTAACTCTGGAGTAAAAGTAAAGATGTAGGCTTACTAGCCTACCTAAACATCTAAAAATTATAGAGATAACAAACTACTACAAATGTGCCTTCATGCAGACATGAAATGCCAAGTTCAAATTGTGAGTTCTCAGACCTCTCAGAGCTCCATATTAGAATATGGAGACAAGGAGAGGGTCATCTCTGACCCACAACCCATCGCTTTCTCTTCCTGTTGCTGTTCAGTTGCTAAGTCGTGTCCAGCTCTTTGCAGCCCATGGACCACAGCATGCCAAGCTCCACTGTCCTCCACTATCTTCTTGAGTTTGCTCAAATTCAGGTCCATTGAGTCAGTGATGCAATCTAAACATCTCATTCTCTGCCACCCACTTCTTGTGTCTTCAATCTTTGCCAGCATCAGGGTCTTTTCCAGTGAGTCGGCTCTTCACATCAGGTGGCCAAAGTATTAGAGCTTCAGCTTCAGCAACAGTCAGGGGTTGACTGCCTTTCGCATTGACTGATGTGATCCCCTTGCAGTCCAAGGGACTCTCAAAAGTCTTCTCTAACACCACAATTTGAAACCATCAGTTCTTTGGCCCTCAACCATCTTCATGGTCCAACTCTCAGATCCATGCATGACTATTGGAAAAACCATAGCTCTCTTTCTACTGTCTGCTCATTCTTGAATTTGGAGAATTCTCGTTATACACAAGATGGAGGTGGACATCCAGACAGTGGGGGAAAGGGCAGACTCTCTGTGTGGGCTGCACCATCAGCTCCTTGGACTCTTCTTGTGGATTGGGGGAGGGTCCAAGAGGTGAGAGGCTTTGGATAAACCAGTGGGGCAAGGAACAAGATGAGGTGGAGTTTAAAGGCTGTGGTGGCCTTCAAGTTTGCTTGTGAACACATTGGGTTCTCTCTACATTTCTTTCTTGGGGAACTGTTATCTCTAGCCCTTGTGCTAAACACAAACTAAAATGAAACACAGGAGAGTAAGGGAACAAACACATAATTAAATACAACTCTAAAGTAAAGTAGAAAATAAGGGTAAAAGGAAAGCTAAATTAAGAGTTAAAAAAAAGGTAAATATTAGTAAAAGAAACAAAGCAAAAACTCGTGCTGGAAACCCCAAAAAGATATGATAAAGGATATTTAACATATATGATGTCAATGTTAAAACCAATACAAGAAGTTAAAAGCATGAAAATAGAGGCAATAAAAAATTTAGTGGGAAGAAAGTGAGCTCACATCCCCAACTCTTTCTTCCTGCAAGGAGAAGTAAGATAGAAAGCACTAAAGATAAAAAATTAGAAGCACAATCTATAAGTAGATCAATCGGTGCGGTGCCTGCACATAATACCTAGTGAAATAATGCACACAGAAGTGTTACGATCTTAGTAAACAACATCAAAAGTTATATAACAAGATACCACTTTTTTCTTATTGAAACATGTTTTTAATTTTAATAATCCCTCCCCAATCCAGTTTCACTTTCAATATTTTGAGCTACCCATGGTAAACCTCAATTCAAAAATATTAAATGGAAGATTCCAGCAAAAAACTATTCATAAGTTTTAAATATCATGCAGTTCTGATTAGTGTAATAAAATCTTAAGTGTCCTGCTCTGTCATGTCACTTGAATGATCCTTTGTCCAGCATCTCCCATCCATTACCCACTTAGAACCTGTCTAGATTGTCAGATAGCTGGCTATGGTATTGCAGTGCTGGTGTTCAAGTGATCCTATTTTATGTAATAATGGCCCTCAAATTAGAATAGTGCTGCTGGTCATTTGCATATGCCAAAGAGAAGCCATAAATTGCTTCCTTTAAGTGAAAAGTTGAAAGCTCTCAACTTAATAAGGAAAGAAAAAAACCCATATGCTGAAGTTCCTAAGATCCACTTAGGGATATTCATTCTTAAGAATGGATGAATGAATATTACTGTAAGAATGAATACTACTGTAATTGTAAAGAGGTAAAGAGAAATTTGTGCTAGTTTTGCTGTTGCATCTCAAATTACAAAAGTTATAGCCACAGCACATGGTAAGCGCTTAGACAAGATGGCAAAGGTAATAAATTTGTTCAATAAGATATCTGGAGACTGAAAAAAAAACACAATTCTATAACTTATAATATAGTCTATTGTTATGATTGTTCTATTGCATTATTAATTAATGTTGTTAATCATTTATTGTGCCTAAATTATAAATTAAACTTTATCACAGATATATTTATGCAGAAAAAAAGTGAAACAATGAAGTTGATCCTTGACTTACAAGGGGATTAGGGGCACTTCCACGTAGTCGAAAACCTGAGAGAACTTGTGAAGCACTCTGTATCCGAGGTACCTCTGTATCTGCAACTCCACATTCACAGATTCAACCAACCGTGATTATGCATTACTGTAGTATTACTATTGAAAAACATCCATGTACAGGTTTATCAGTGCAATTCAAACCAGTGTTGTTTAAAGGTTAAGTGCATATATAGTGTTCAATACAGTTGTTACAAACCAAATCTGTTTGCCCGACTTGCAGCAAATCAGATGCTGAGATGCTGAGTTTTATAGCTGAGAGAGTTATTCATAAGCAGTCAAATGAGGGAAAAAAAGAAATAATTCTCAAACAAACCCCAGAAGGCAAAGGATGGCATTAGAGGAGAAGAAAGGTGATTGGAGGCAGGGAAAAGTTGAAGGGAATCAATGTTCTGTGCAGGTGCTTCTCAGTTAAAACTTCTGCATATTCAAAAGGGAGGTGCTCAGTCAATCTGAAGGTGGAACATTCTCTTCTTTGGATGGCTGTACAGTTATAGGGCTTCAGTCAAGCCCCAGTTGGCTCAAACTGGACAGGAATTGACTCCAAGTTCCTGGAAAACAGGGGCTTCCCAGGTAGCTCAGTGGTAAAAATGTGGCTGCCAAGGCAGGAGTTGCAGGAGAGCTGGGTTCTATTCCTGGGCGAGGAGGATCCCCTGGAGGAGGAAATGTCAACCCACTCCAGTATTCTTGCCTGGAGAATACCATGGACAGAGAAGCCTTGGTGGGCTACAGTCCATGAGGTTTCAAAGAGTTGGACATGACTGAGCATGCATGTACACTTATGTAAAACAACTGAGCTGCATGAAGCTGGGAAGGCAACTTACAAGCAAAGGTGTTTTAACAAGCTGTTCCTTTATGTATTTCTCTGGAAGATAAGTTCAAAGATTTCTATTAGTTCTCAGCTTCTGTTAACTCTATGGGGCACGGTTTCACTATCTGCAGTTTCAAGTACCCATCAGGGGTCTTGAAACACACTTTCCATGCATAAGGGGGGACTACTGTGCACTTTGTTGGCAGCCACAGGAAGAAGCTGGCCCTGTCAGTCAAGGCAATCTAAATCACTAACAGTTTTTGAAAAGCATGTGGGTAACATTTAGCAAAAGCTGTAACATGGCCATGGTCTTTGACCCATTAATTCCACAGACCCATTAATTCTGTGACCAAGAGGGTAGGGCTGAGAAAGGATGCATTCTTATTGTTGGTGAGGAAGAAATTTCCTCTACCTTTCTAGGTTCCTCTGGCTGTTCCAAGAATGAAATTGACAAATTACAGATTAACAGGAAAAAAGTGCAAGCAAAAGTATCCTGTAGACAGAGGAGCCTGACAGGCAACAGTCCACAGGGTCACAAAGAGTTGGACATGACCGAAGCCACTTGCATGCATATATAAGAGAGGCCTTTCCTGGTGGCTCAGTAGTGAAGAATCTGCCTACCAATGCAGGAGACATAAGAGACTCGTATTTAATGCCTAGGTCAGAAAGATCCTCTGGAGAAGAAAATGGCAACCCACTCCAGTATTCTTGCCTGGCAAATCCTATGGATGAAGGAACCTGCTGGGCTACAGTCCATGGGGTCACTAAAAAGTTGGACATGACTGAGCGACTAAAGAGCAACATACATGAAAGAAACCCAGAAAAGCTGAATAACTCACAAAAATAGCCAAAACCCTCAACTTAAACAATGACAAAGTGGATGTCAGGGGTATTGTACTGCAATCTCAAAGGAGGAGGAATGCAATTTATATGGAGAAGGAAAAGCAAATATTTGGTAAATAAATGTTTGTTGGATCCTGCAGAGACATGGGACACAGAGAAATTTGAACAGACTTTACTAGATCCCTCCCTGTGTACACATTTAGTTCACACAATAGTTCTATCCATGTTGACAGCTCTCTTTCTGGAATAGGTCCTTTATCTTCATTCTTTAAGGCAGTCAGAGGGAATGTCAAAGTGAGACAGAAAAAGAGCAGGACATAATCTTTAAAAGAATGATGTAGCCATTGAAGACACAACATAAAATGCTTAGAACCAACTAGGTCCAAGACGGTGACAAGTCAACTCCCACTACATAGTTCAGTGTATGCTCATTCTAATACATCAACTGCCAATGACACACTCAGAGGTGCCATGACACTTCTGAGGCCAACCATGAAAGGCCAAAAAGTGGGAGGTGACCCAATTCCAGAATATCCCACCCCTTCTTCAAAGTACTTGGAATAATCCTTCTACTTATTAAGTTATCCAATCCATAAAAATTAACCATCCCATATTTGGGGGCCTCTCACCTTCTGAGATCGTCCACACACTCCCAAGCCACTCTCACTCTCTGAGACTGACAGCACACTGTTGATGGAATGCACATCTCTCTAACTAAACCTGCTTTCACTTTACTATTGGTCACTCTTGAATTCTTTCTTGTGTGAAGCTAAGGATCCATACATGGCAGCACATCCCAGGGACTGGCCTGGGACATAACCATCCACTCTTGCCCCACTTTTTCCTGCAACAAAAGATTTTTCTCAGTCTTTTGGGCCTCAAAATTAATCAGCCTAAAGTAATCCTCAGGCCGAAAATAACACATTTTGGGGTGGCACACTTCACCCTGCTATATTATCTATGAAATTTTCTATCTTTGTATTTATATTGATTAGAAACTTAAAATAGTAAAATGTCTAGAGGGAGTAAGGGAAAGATTGACAAATTATGGTGCATTCATCTGAGGAGTTATGCAGCAAATAAAATAAAAAAGTGAAGTCACTCTTCTCTTTACAATAGGTTGTCCTGGTGCTATTTGGGGGAAAGGCAACATTCAACAGTCTCATCTGACATCTCTACCTCCCCAAAAGTTCTGAAAGCCATTCGGATTTCAGACAAAGGTGACATGGGTTAGAGGTGCTCTGGTCTAGCTGATCAAAGACCTTAGTCTTATCTTCAGCATACATGACCATAGGTGAACCTCCTGGTCCCACATGTATATTCAATGAATTGCTGCTGCTGTTACTTCTCAGTCACTCAGTCGTTTCCAACTCTTCGTGATCCAATGGACCATAGCCTTCCAGGCTCTTCTGTCATGGAATTTTCCAGGCAGGAGCACTTGACTGGGCAATTAAATTAACGGTCACAAAAGACTTTTAATGAAAAAGTCTTATGAGAGGAGCGGTGCCTATGTGGGCACAGGAGGGTCTAGAGGAGCCATCCTATGTTGAAGGTCAGGAAGGGTGGCAGTGAGGAGATACCCTTCATCCAAGGTAAAGAACAGTGGCTGCACTTTGATGGAGCAGCCGTGAAGAGATTCCCCACACCCAAGGTAAGAGAAACCCAAGTAAGATGGTAGGTGTTGCAAGAGGGCATCAGAGGGTAGACACATTGAAACCATACTCACAGGAAACTAATCAATCTAATTACACTAGGACCACACCCTTGTCTAACTCAATGAAACTAAGCCATGCCCATGGGGCAAACCAAGACGGGCGGGTCATGGTGGAGAGGTCTGACAGAATGTGGTCCACTAGAGAAGGGAATGGCAAACCACTTCAGTATTTTTGCCTTGAGGACCCCATGAATAGTATGAAAAGGCAAAATGATAGGATACTGAGAGAGGAACTCCCCAGGTCAGTAGGTGCCCAATATGCTACTGGAGATTAATGGAGAAATAACTCCAGAAAGAATGAAGGGATGGAGCCAAAGCAAAAACAATACCCAGCTGTGGATGTGACTGGTGATAGAAGCAAGATCCGATGCTGTAAAGAGTGATATTGCATAGGAAACTGGTATGTCAGGTCCATGAATCAAGGCAAATTGGAAGTGGTCAAACAAGAGATGGCAAGAGTGAACATTGACATTCTAGGAATCCGCGAACTAAAATGGACTGGAATGGGTGAATTTAACTCAGATGACCATTATATCTACTACTGTGGGCAGGAATCCCTCAGAAGAAGAGGAGCAGCCGTCATGGTCAACAAAAGAGTCCGAAATGCAGTACTTCAATGCAGTCTCAAAAATGACAGAATGATCTCTGTTCATCTCCAAGGCAAATCATTCAATATCACGGTAATCCAAGTCTATGCCCAAACCAGTAATGCTGAAGAAGCTAAGTTGAATGGTTCTATGAAGACCTACAAGATCTTTTAGAACTAACACCCAAAAAAGATGTGTTTTCATTCTAGGGGACTGGAATGCAAAAGTAGGAAGTCAAGAAACACCTGGAGTAACAGGCAAGTTTGGCCTTGGAATGCTGAATGAAGCAGGACAAAGACTAATAGAGTTTTGCTAAGAAAATGCACTGGTCATAGCAAACACCCTCTTCCAAAAACACATGAGAAGACTCTACACATGGACATCACCAGATTGTCAACACTGAAATCAGATTGATTACATTCTTTGCAGTCAAAGATGGAGATGCTCTTTACAGTCAACAAAAACAAGACCAGGAGCTGACTGTGGCTCAGATCATGCACTCCTTATTGCCAAATTCAAACTTAAATTAAAGAAAGTAAGGAAAACCGCTAGACCATTCAGGTATGCCTTAAATCAAATCCCTTATGATTACACAGTGGAAATGAGAAATAGATTTAAGGGCCTAGATCTGACAGATAGAGTGTCTGATGAACTATGGAATGAGGTTCCTGACATTGTAGAGGAGACAGGGATCAAGACCATCCCCATGGGAAAAAAACGCAAAAAAGGGAAATGGCTGTTTGGGAAGGTCTTACAAATAAGTGTGAAAAGAAGAGGAGGGAAAAGCAAAGGAGAAAAGGAAAGATATAAGCATCTGAATGTAAAGTTGAATAGCAAGAGGAGATAAGAAAGCCTTCTTCAGCGATCAATGCAAAGAAGTAGAGGAAAACAACAGAATGGGAAAGACTAGAGATCTCTTCAAGAAAATTAGAGATATCAAGGGAACATTTCACGCAAAGATGGGCTCGATAAAGGACAGAAATGGTATGGACCTAACAAGCAGAAGATATTAAGAAGAGGTGGCAAGAATACACAGAAGAACTGTACAACAAAAATCTTCATGACCCAGATAATCACGATGGTGTGATCACTCACCAAGAGCCAGACATCCTGGAATGTGAAGTCAAGTGGGCCTTAGAAAGCTAGTAGAGGTGATGCATTCCAGTTGAGCTGTTTCAAATCCTGAAAGATGATGTTGTGAAAGTGCTTCATTCAATATGCCAGCAAATTTGGAAAACTCAGCAGTGGCCACAGGACTGGAAAAGGTCAGTTTTCATTCCAATCCCAAAGAAAGGCAATGCCAAAGAATGCTCAAACTACCACACAATTGCACTCATCTCATATGCTAGTAAAAGTAATGCTCAAAATTCTCCAAGCCAGGCTTCAGCAATACATGAACTATGAACTTCCTGCTGTTCAAGCTGGTTTTAGAAAAGGCAGAGGAACCAGAGATCAAATTGTCAACATCCGCTGGATCATGAAAAAAGCAAGAGAGTTCCAGAAAAACATCTATTTCTGCTTTATTGACTATGCCAAAGCCTTTGACTGTGTGGATCACAATAAACTGTGGACAATTCTGAAAGACATGGGAATACCAGACCACCTGACCTGCCTCTTGAGGAACCTGTATGCAGGTCAGGAAGCAACAGTTAGAACTGGACGTGGAACAACAGACTGGTTCCAAATAGGAAAAGGAGTACATCGAGGCTGTATATTGTCACCCTGCTTATTTAATTTCTATGCAGAATACATCATGAGAAACGCTGGACTGGAAGAAACACAAGCTGGAATCAAGATTGCCAGGAGAAATATCAATAACCTCAGATATGCAGATGACACCACCCTTATGGCAGAAAGGAACTCAAATGCCTCTTGATGAAAGTGAAAGTGGAGAGTGAAAAAGTTGGCTTAAAGCTCAACATTCAGAAAACGAAGATCATGGCATCTGGTCCCATCACTTCATGGGAAATAGATGGGGAAACAGTAGAAACAGTGTCAGACTTTATTTTTTGGGCTCCAAAATCACTGCAGATGGTGACTGTAGCCATGAAATTAAGATACTTACACCTTGGAAGAAGAGTTATGACCAACCTAGATAGCATATTCAAAAGCAGAGACATTCTTATGCTGACTAAGGTCCATCTAGTCAAGGCTGTGGTGTTTCCTGTGGTCATGTATGATGTGAGAGTTGGACTGTGAAGAAGGCTGAGCACCGAAGAATTGATGCTTTTGAAGTGTGGTGTTGGAGAAGACTCTTGAGAGTCCCTTGGACTGCAAGGAGATCCAACCAGTCCCTTCTAAAGGAGATCGGCTCTGGGATTTCTTTGGAAAGAGTCATGCTAAAGCTGAAGCTCCAGTACTTTGGCCACCTCATGCGAAGAGTTGACTCATTGGAAAAGACTCTGATGTTGGGAGGGATTGGGGGCAGGAGGGAGGAGAAGGGGATGACAGAGGATGAGATGGCTGAATGGCATCACTGACTCAATCGACATGAGTCTGAGAGAATTCTGGGAGTTGGTGATGGACAGGGAGGCCTGGCGTGCTGCGATTCATGGGGTCTCAAAGAGTCGGACACGACTGAGCAACTGAACTGAATGCAGAAAATAAAGTTCATTGTGCTTTGCTGCTGCTGCTGCCAAGTCGCTTCAGTCGTGTCCAACTCTATGCAACCCCATAGATGGCAGCCCACTATGCTCCCCCATTCCCGCAATTCTCCAGGCAAGAACTAAAATTATTAAATTAAATTATATATATATATAATTATTTATATGAATTATATATAATATATAAATTATATAATATAAATTATAAGATATTTAATTTAAATCATTCTTTTAATTAGTGTTCTAACAGCAGCTATGATGTTTCAGTGCTAAAGTAGGGGTTATTCCCCTTCCCTTTTTTATCCCCAAACTGGGTTCACTTCTTGATGGATGTCAACCAAACCAGAGATAAGGAGAAGGAAGAGTTTGTTACTTGCAGCAAGTAAGGAGGCCATCGGAGATCTTTCCCAAAGCAGTGTCTCCAGGAACAGCAAAATTGGGGAAGTTTTAAGCTAAAGGTATATGCATACTCATTAAGGGACTTGAGCAGAAGAGAAGTCAGCACAGAATTTGGGCAAAGGTTGAAGAGTCCCAAGCTCTAGTAGATTGAAGTCACAAAATTCAGGAAAGGTCAACATCATCATTCCTTTGTTGTTGTCTTCAGTCTTTAAGTCATGTCCAATTCTTTGTGACACTGTTAGGGGAAGCACACTGATTGAAACCGCCCACCCTGGCCAGGTACCATAGTAACCATTTGCATGAGTTGTTTTATGACAGAAGATCCTGATGAGGAATACGGAACTAATAAGCCACCAAAAACCGGAAGAGTTCGGGAAAGGTCTAAAGGAGACACTGTGTGTTCATCCACTTCCCAGAATCCCTCTCACTAGCATCCATCGTGGCTGAGTGATGCGTGCACCACCAGGAAAGACTCTGAATTAGAATGATTGGTCAAAGACCACCTGGAAACTAATCCCAGCACCATAAAACCCAACATTGCGAGCCATGGGGCAGAGCAGTTCTCCTGGGTTTCCCTACCCTACTGCTCTCCACCCGGGTGCCCTTTCCCAATAAAATCTCTTGCTTTGTCAGCACATGTGTCTTCTCGGACAATTCATTTCCAAGTATTAGATAAGAGCCCAGTTTCGGTCCCTGGAAGTGGTCCGCCTTCCTGCAACAACACCATGGACTGTAGCACACTGGACTTCCCTGTCCTTCACCCTCTTCCAGAGCTTGCTCAAATTCATGTTCATTGAGTCGATGATGCCATCCAACAGTCTAATACTCTGTCACTCCCCTTCTCCACCTGTCCTTAATCTTTCCCTGTATCAGGCTCTTTTCCAATGAGTTGGCTCTTCACATGAGATGACCAAAGCATTGGACCTTCAGCTTCATCATCAGGCCTTCCAGTGAATATTCAGGATTGATCTCATTGAGGATTGACTGGTTTGATCTCCTTTCTGTCCAAGGGACTTTCAAGAGTCATCATCCCCCCCCAAAAAAGTCATCATCCCTTAAGTTCCTGTTGATCTAGTGATTGAGCACTGGAGGGGGACTTGAGTTTCTGCAACAAAGCTTAAGAAAGTGCTTCAGGCTAATCTTTACCATTGAAATAGAACTGGGAATCTTTACAACTCATTTGTTATCTTTTCTGTTGTTACTTCTCTTGCCTGATAACTGAGTATTGTTCTTTCAAGAGCATTATTGCTGAGACCATTTCAAGGGGAGCATTATGGCCAGGCTTAGATCATAAAATATCTTAAGGTCTAATATTGTTTACCCAATATCAAGATTTACCTAGTTCTTTTCTTCTTCTAGCCTGTCTACTTCCATTTCATGAGATAAACCTTCTAAGCCTCCTCAATTCATTTTCTACAGGTTCCCAGGGCATACAGTGTACAGCACACAATTTTCATTTATGAAACTCACAATTCCTTCTTTAGTGCCTGGCTTTCCCACTAATGGTCTTCCCTGGTGGCTCAGATGGCAAAGAATCTGTATGCAATGTGAGAGACCTGGGTTTGATCCCTGAGTTCAGAAGAAGGTGATCTTACCTAGAGAATTCCAGGAACAGAGGAGCCTGGCAGGCTCCATGGGTCACAAAGAGTTGGACACGACTGAGTGACTAAAACTTTCAGTACTTTTCCCCAATTTGAGCATAAACTATATGAAGTCAAGGAGTATCTCTTAGAGTAAAGAAGATATTCATATCCTTGGTATACAGTTAGCAACTTCTGTTGTTACAATGAAAGATGGACATCACAGTTTCTAACAATCCAGCCTTTGCTGACTGACTAGGTAGTTTAAAAGTTTAAACATAAAATGTTTAAACATAAAGAGTTTAAACATAAAATGTTTAAACATCTGCATACTCCAAAGAAAAGATAAAAATTAAATAGAAAGTCAAAATTGCAGATTTTGACAAGATTTCTAAACCCCAGTCATACTGAAGAATCAGGAATTCTCTGTATGAGTCAAGTCTTCTCTTCTCTGGGTTTTTCCTCGCTGCCCTATCAATCTGGAAGCCCTTCTTCCTGTCTTGCTCTAGCTAACTCCTAGGACCCTTCAAGGCTTAGTGTGCACATCACCTCCTTTAAGACTTCTTCAAATGCAGTGCCATGCTGGATGAACCACAAGCTGAAATCAAGATTGCCAGGAAAAATATCAACAATCTCAGATACGCAGATGATACCACTTTAATGGAGAAATCAAAGAGGAACCAAAGAGCCTCTTCATGAGGGTGAAAGAGAAGAGTGAAGAAGCTGAATTTAAACTTAACATTAAAAAAAAAAAAAACTAAGATTATGGCATCCCGTCCCATTACTTTTTGGCAAATAGAAAGGGAAAAAGTGGAAACGATGATAGATTTCATTTTCTTGGGTTCCAAAATCACTGTGGACAGTGACTTCAGCCACAAAATTAAAAAATGCTTTCTCCTTAGGAGGAAAGCTATGACCAACCTGGACAGTGTATTGAAAAGCAGAAACATCATTTTTCTGACAAAGGTCTGTATGATCAAAGCTATGTCTTTTGTTTGTTTGTTTTGGGTTTTTTAATATAAATTTATTTATTTTAATTGGAGGCCAATTACTTTACAATATTGTATTGGTTTTGCCATACATCAACATGAATCTGCCACAGGTATACACGTGTTCCCCATACTGAACCCCGCTCCCTCCTCCCTCCCCGTACCATCCCTCTGGGTCGTCTCAGTGCGCCAGCCCCAAGCATCCAGTATCATGCATTGAAACTGGACTGGCAATTCGTTTCATATATGATATTATACATGTTTCAATGCCATTCTCCCAAATCATCCCACCCTCTCCCTCTCCCACAGAGTCCAAAAGCCTGTTCTAGTCATCTCTGTCTCTTTTGCTGTCTCGCATACAGGGTTATCATTACCATCTTTCTAAATTCCATATATATGCATTAGTATACTGTATTGGTGTTTTCCTTTCTGGCTTACTTCACTCTGTATAATAGGCTCCAGTTTCATCCACCTCATTAGAACTGATTCAAATGTATTCTTTTTAATGGCTGAGTAATACTCCATTGTGTATGTGTACCACAGCTTTCTTATCCATTCATCTGCTGATGGACATCTAGGTTGCTTCCATGTCCTGGCTATTACAAACAGTGCTGTGATGAACATTGGGATACATATGCCTCTTTCAATTCTGGTTTCCTCGGTGTGTATGCCCAGCAGTGGGATTGCTGGGTCATAGGCAGTTCAATTTCCAGTTTTTTAAAGAATCTCCACACTCTTCTCCATAGTGGCTGTACTAGTTTGCATTCCCACCAACAATATAAGTGTTCCCTTTTCTCCACACTCTCTCCAGCATTTATTGCTTGTAGACAAAGCTATGTTTTTTCCAATAGTCATATACATATGACAGAGTTGGACCATAAAGAACACTGAGTGGCAGAAAATGGATGTTTTCAAATTGTGGTTCTGGTGAAGACTCTGGTGAGTCCCTTGGACTGCAAGGAGATCAAACCAGTCAGTCCTAAAGGAAATCAACCCTGAATATTGATTTGAATGATTGATGCTGAAACTGAAGCTCCAATACTTAGGCCATCTGATGCAAAGAGCCAACTCATTTGAATAGACCCTGATGCTGGGAAAGATTGAGGATGGGATGGTTGGATGGTATCACCAACTCCATGGACATGAATTTGAGCAAATTTCAGGAGATAGTGAAGGACAGGGAAGGCTGGAGTGCTATAGTCCATGGCATCATGAAGAGTTGGACACAACCAAGCAACTGAACAATAACAAACCCTTCTTTGACTCCCTAGACTATGCACCTTTGCATGAACCAATGAAGTTGCTCAGTAGTGTCCAACTCTTTGCAATCCCATGGACTATAGCCTACCAGGGTCCTCTATCCATGGAATTTTCCAGGCAAGAATACTGAAGTGAGTTGCCATTTCCTTCTTGAGGGGATCTTCCTGACCCAGGGATTGAACTCAGGTCTCCTGCATTGCAGGCAGACGCTTTACCGTCTGAGCCACCAGAACAATTATATTATGAGAATGGATGCAAACCATTTAATGACTGTCAGAACCACAGTTCACTTCTTACCCTCTTCATGTCCTGTATGTAAAGACAAGGACACTATGTGGGTAGGGATTTAGTCCCTCGGGTGTTCATATTTCTTAAAAAATCTGAAAGTAGCTGGGAATGTAAAATGGTACAGCTGCTATGACTGCAGCCATGAAATTAAAAGGCGCTTACTCCTTGGAGAAAAGTTATGACCAACCTAGATAGTATATTCAAAAGCAGAGACATTAATTTGCCGACTAAGGTCCGTCTAGTCAAGGCTATGGTTTTTCCTGTGGTCATGTATGGATGTGAGAGTTGGACTGTGAAGAAGGCTGAGTGCAGAATTGATGCTTTTGAACTGTGGTGTTGGAGAAGACTCTTGAGAGTCCCTTGGACTGCAAGGAGATCCAACCAGTCCATTCTGAAGGAGATCAGTCCTGGGATTTCTTTGGAAGGAATGATGCTGAAACTGAAGCTCCAGTACTTTGGCCACCTTATGCGAAGAGTTGACTCATTGGAAAAGACCCTGATGCTGGGAGGTACTGGGGGCAGGAGGAGCAGGGGACGACCGAGGATGAGATGGCTGGATGGCATCATGGACTCAATGGACGTGAGTCTGAGTGAACTCCGGGAGTTGGTGATGGACAGGGAGGCCTGGCGTACTGCGATTCATGGGGTCGCAAAGAGTCGGACATGACTGCGCGACTGAACTGAACTGAACAGCTGCTATATCAAACAATGCCAAGCCTCCAGAATATTTTTTTTAATGCAAGTGCTATAGGATCCAGCAATCACACTTGTAGGTAGGTATCTAAAAGAATTCAAAGCAGTATCTCAAAGAGATATTTGCACAGTAAAGTTCCATGGTGACTCAGGCGGTAAAGTATGTACCTGCAATGCAGGAGACCTGGATTCAATTCCTGAATTGGGAAAATCCCCTGGAGAAGAGAATGGCAACCCACACAATACTCTTGCCTGGAGAATCCCCTGGACAGAGGAGCTTGGCAAGATACAGTCTACAGGGTAGCAAAGAGTCAGATGTGACTGAGCGACAAAGCACGCACACATTCATTGCAACCTTATTTTCAATAGCCAAGAGATATAAATAACCCAAATTTTCACAGACAGATGGATAGAGAATAAGTGGTATTGACATTCAATGAAATACTATGAAGCCTCAAAAAGGAAAATCCTGTCATATGTTACAATATGGATAAACTTTAGGATAGTATACTAAATGAAGTAAGCCAATTACAAAAGTTTAAATATTGATGATTTAATTCGTATGAGGAATTTTAGAGTAGTCCAGTCATAGAAACAGAAAACACAAAAGTGGATGGGGAGGGGAAATTAATGGCTGTTGAGTTTCAGATTTACGAGACAAAAAATTTTAGAGATCTATTGGGAAACAGTGTGAATATATTTAAACACTACTCAACTGAATATTTTAAATGTTTTAGATGATAAATTTAATGTTATGTAACTGCAACCACAATTAAAAACAAAATAAAATTTTAGACCCCTGAGGCAATATGCTAAATAAAACACAAAGCATAAGTTTGCAACAGATATGTAGGCAACCATTTGGAGTTTCACATTATTCATATTGCTATCTACTTCAGTAATTTGAACAGTTAGATAATCTGCATGATTTTTCATTTTGTCATCTGTGAAATGGTGGATAACAGCACAGAAGACTTTTGTGATGATAAAGGAGATTATGTGTGTATGAAAAGCACCCTCAGTTCAGTTCAGTCGCTCAGTCGTGTCTGATTCTTTGTGACCCCATGAATCGCAGCACGCCAGGCTTCCCTGTCCATCACCAACTCCCGGAGTTCACTCAGACTCACGTCCACTGAGTCCGTGATGACATCCAGCCATCTCATCCTCGGTCGTCCCCTTCTCCTCCTGCCCCCAATCCCTCCCAGCATCAGGGTCTTTTCCAATGAGTCAACTCTTCGCATGAGGTGGCCAAAGTACTGGAGCTTCAGCTTTAGCATCATTCCTTCCAAAGAAATCCCAAGGTTGATCTCCTTCAGAATGGACTGGTTGGATCTCCTTGCAGTCCAAGGGACTCTCAAGAGTCTTCTCCAACACCACAGTTCAAAAGCATCAATTCTTCGGCACTCAGCCTTCTTCACAGTCCAACTCTCACATCCATACATGACCACAGGAAAAATCATAGCCTTGACTAGACGGACCTTAGTCAGCAAAGTAATGTCTCTGCTTTTGAATATTCTATCTAGGTTGGTCATAATTTTTCTTCCAAGGAGTAAGCGTCTTTTAATTTCATGGCTG
>SJXQ01007329.1:250320-300413 GCA_006408695.1 Aepyceros melampus | reverse complement strand
GGAAAAATCATAGCCTTGACTAGACGGACCTTAGTCAGCAAAGTAATGTCTCTGCTTTTGAATATTCTATCTAGGTTGGTCATAATTTTTCTTCCAAGGAGTAAGCGTCTTTTAATTTCATGGCTGAAGTCACCATCTACAGTGATTTTGGAGCCCAAAAATATAAAGTCTGACACTGTTTCTACTGTTTCCCCATCTATTTCCCATGAAGTGATGGGGCCAGATGCCATGATCTTCGTTTTCTGAATGTTGAGCTTTAAGCCAACTTTTTCACTCTCCTCTTTCACTTTCAACAAGAGGCTTTTTAGCCCCTCTTCACTTTCTGCCATAAGGGTGGTGCCATCTGCATATCTGAGCTTATTGATATTTTTCCCGGCAATCTTGATTCCAGCTTGGGCTTCTTCCAGTCCAGTGTTTCTCATGATGTACTCTGCATAGAAATTAAATAAGCAGGGTGACAAGATACAGCCTTGACGTACTCCTTTTCCTATTTGGAACCAATCTGTTGTTCCATGTCCAGTTCTAACTGTTGCTTCCTGACCTGCATACAGATTTCTCAAGAGGCAGGTCAGGTGGTCTGGTATTCCCATCTCTTTCAGAATTTTCCACAGTTTACTGTGATCCACACAGTCAAAGGCTTTGGCATAGTCAATAAAGCAGAAATAGATGTTTTTCTGGAACTCTCTTGCTTTTTCCATGATCCAGTGGAAAAGCACCCTAGTGTCTATCATACAGCAGAGGTTCAGTGAGGTCCTCACATGTTCTCCCTCCCTGGTCCTCACCAGACTGTTCATGTGCTCAGCTGAGTCCAAGGAGGAAATAACACAAATGTCCAGTAAAGGCAGATTAGATCCACAAATAATTTGATATGAAAGGGCATTTAAAGTCATGCTTTTTATTTTATAAGACTAGTAAGGAAGATTTATGGATGGAGAGAAAATATTTTGCTTTTATCAAATCTCCAGCGATGAAGCCATTTGTGGGCATATGTGTCTATATGTCTATATATATACATACATATATATATAAAGAGAGAAGAGCATTGCTGTGTTTAAACTAACAACCTTCAGGGCATAAATATAACCATTTCTCTGAGTCTGTACATGCTTCAACTGCACACAAGAACAAAGAAGTTGAGGGGCTTTCTGTTTCCCTGAATGGTTCAAGCTCATGGAAAGAGTGGAGCTGGGATGTGAGTGACTTGGACCTGGCAGAGTCAAGCCTCTCCCCATGATAGCAAACTACAAATTATTTGGATGCTTCTTCATTTTCATAATGCTAGAACCACCCTGAATAAGTTGACAGCTCTAAATCAGCAGAATTAAACATAAGCTTACTTTATGGAGTCAACAGAGGGACACTCACTCAGGTCCCTAAAGGGATGGGGTGAGAATATTCATAAGTAGCATTGTTTGCAGTGGTGGGAAGTTGGAGGCAGCTTGGTGTTTATCACTAGAGAATCTGATAAATAAAATATGGTGGATGCATGGAGTAGTTTATTCAACTTATAAACAATGAATTATATGTGCATGAAAACCCACACGGATCTTTTTAAAAGAATGTTGAGTATAAATGAGGTCTAAAGCATAGATTTACATAAAGTAAGTTTACATAACTTAGTTTAGATTTATTTACATAAATTAAACATAGTTTATATTTACATAAACTAAGGACAAAATCATCCACAAAATGACATATTTTAGAAGAAACACATATATCCAAGGACTTACGTGACACACATTACAGTGGGTGAATACTGGGATATGGGAAGTGCAAGTGAGGATAGAGGATAAAAATTAAAATGGAGAGGAAACTTTTGTAGATTTAATGATAGAGTAGCAGAGACTAAAGGATATTATAAGGATATTATGAACAGCTTACTTTTAGTAGAAATTCTTACCTCTTTCCTAGTTTTGGAGAAAAAACAATAAGTATCCTTAAATAAATCTCACAGGACAAGGAGTCTTGAGGTTGTGTGGTTATATCAATGTAAGCATCCCTATTGGAGGATGCTGCAGAAGGCTTGTCTCTCAATTTGGTTATTGTAACTAAATGTGTCAGCAGACTCCTGTGGCTTGACCTCCTCCAATCCTTCTTTTCTTGTATCTAGGTAGGAACTGGTTATTAGTCTAGGAGATAATAGCACGGGCATGGAAGCTAATATGAGTTCATGACCACTGTATTAAGTTTCCTAGTACCAGAAACTGGTGGCTTAAAGCAAAAACATTGTCTCCCAACTCTCCAGGGTAGATGTCTGAAATAAGGTATAGGCAGGATCATGCTCCTCTTCAAAGGATCTAGGGAAGAATCCTTCTTTGTCTCTTCTAGCTTCTTGGGTTTCCAGAAGTAAATGATTCTTTTTTTGGCGTGTAGATGCATCACTCCAGCCGCTGCCTGTCTTCACACTGCCTCCCACTGTGTATGTCCATATGTCCTTAGTTTTCTTTTCTTATAGGGACACCAGTCATTCAATTAGAGGTCAACTTTATAGAAGAAAAACTACATTCAGTTCAGTTCAGTAACTCAGTCATGTTTGACTCTTTGCAAACCGATGGACTGCAGTGCACCAGGCTTCCCTGTCCATTGAGTCCATTCCCAACACCTACTCAAACTCATGTCCATTGAGTCAGTGGTGCCATCCAACCATCTCATTCTCTGTCATCCCCGTCTCCTCCCACTTTCAATCTTTCCCAGCATCAGAGTCTTTACAAATGAGTCAGTTCTTTGCATCAGGTGGACAAAGTATTAGAGTTTCAGCTTCAGCATCAGTCCTTCCAATGAATATTCAGATTGATTTCCTTTAGGATGGACTGTTTGGATCTCCTTGCAGCCCAAGGGACTCTCAAGAGTCTTCTCCAGCACCACAGTTCAAAAGCATCAATTCTTTGGCACTCAGCCTTCTATATAGTGCAACATTAAAGGGAGGAAACTGAAATGCATATTACTAAGTGAAAGAAGTCAATCTGAAAAAGACACAAACTGTATGATTCCAACTGTATGACATTCTTGAAAAGGCAAAAGTGTGGAGACAGTAAAGGACCAGTCCTTCATAGGGACTGGGAAAGAGGTATGACTAGACAGAGCATAGAGGACTTTCAGGACAGTGAAACAATTCTGTATGATACAATGGTGGATATGTGTCACACATTTGTCCAAACTCAGAATGTACAACATGAAGAGTGAGCCCTAGTGTAAGCTATAGATGTTGGGTGATAAGATGTATCATTTAAGTTCATGGATTGTAACAATGGTGAGTCTGGTGTGAGATGATGATGAGAGAGAGGTGCTTGTGTAACAGCTTGGAGTGTGTGAGAACTCTGTACTTTTCAGTCAATTTGCTGTAATCCTAAATTACACAAAAAAGGTTAACTTTATTAATTTTTTTAAGAATGAGCATAACACACCTTACTTGCAATGCTGAAGTCTAAAAAATGGAACACTAGAGACTACAGTAAGTCCCCTAAATATGAACCTTCAAGTTGTTAATTTTCAAAGATGGGAACATGCATTTTCATGTCCCATCACATAAGTTATTACGGTTCATGAATCTGGCTTACATTGTCTTATATGTGCATCCACTCCAAGAGGCTGTGCTTTTCTGTACTTTACTGTACAGCACTGTATAGAGTACAGTAGTACAGTACCTTTGTTTCAGGCTAGATCTACAAGAGGGACTCTTCATTGAACTTCTTGCTGTGCTTACTTATTTACTTGTGCTTACTTACTTACTGTGCTATTTACTTACTGTGAGGAGCTTACTAATGAAGACCTTGTGGAATTGGAGTCCCAGAGAAAGGACAAAGAGAGACAAGAAGGCCAAGATGAAGAAGAAGTAACTGAATAACCAAAGAGATTCAAGATGCAGGAAATGACAAAATTTTCTTTTTTTGAGGAGGCACTGTTAGCTTTTGAGACATGAGACCTGAACTTTGGATGGTATAGGAAGGTTGCAGGAGCTATTCAGAATGCAATCCAGCACTACTACATCATACATGATAAGAAAAACAGAGGCACTACCCAGACATTACTGGACCATTTTTTCAAGAGGGAAGACAGAATTGAATCCAACAAGGAACCAGAACCTGTGACATCAATGCCAGGCATGAATGAAATTGCAGCTTGCTCTCCAACTGCTATTGCTCATGATTCTTCAGCTCTTCCATCTCTCACCTCCTCTCCCTTCTCCAGTCAGTAATTCTTCGTGCCTTTTCACTTGATGCCAGCCGCTGTACTGCACTGCCATATTTTTCAAGGTACTCTACTGTAAAATTAAAAATGTTTCCTTTTTCTGTGTTTGCTTTCTAATGTATTATTTGTGTGATAACTATTATAAATGTATTACAGTACAGTATTATGTAGCTAATTGTGTTTGTTGGGTACATAGGGTAACTTTGCTGGACTTACAAAAAAATTGGACTTATGAACAGGCTCTTGAAACAGAAATCATTCATATGGAAGGGACTTACTGTCATATAAAAAGACTGGGATGGAAAGTCCTGGTGGTGCAGTGGATAAGAATCCATCTGCCAATGCAGGGTACATGGGTTTCATCACTGGTCTGGGAAGAATCCACATGCCGTGGAGCAACTAAGCCCATGTGCCACAACTACTGAGCCTGTGCTGCAGAGCCCATGAGCCACAAATACCAAGTCTGTGTGCTGAAACTACTGAAGCCTGCACACCTAAAGCCTGTACTCTGCAACAAGAGAGATCACTGCAGTTAAAACCTGCACACTGCAACAAAGACCCAGTGCAGCTAAAAATAAATTTTTGAAAGTTATTTTTTAAAAGACTATGATGTAAGAATCATATGAACAGCTAACACAACATTAATGCAAAGGCCAAGGAAAGAAGCATATTTACAATCAAGAAGTTCAAAATTTTTCATTATACATAGGTTGGGATGTCTTTCATTTTTTGAATTATGATAAGATATAAGGGTTTTTAAGAGAAGGCAATGATACCCCACTCCAGTACACTTGCCTGGCAAATCCCACAGACAGAGGAGCCTGGTAGGCTGCAGTCCATGGCGTCGCTGGGAGTCGGACACAACTGAGCGACTTCACTTTGACTTTTCACTTTCATGCATTGAAGAAGAAAATGGCAACCCACTCCAGTGTTCTTGCCTGGAGAATCAAAGGACGGGGGAGCCTGGTGGGCTGCCATCTCTGGGGTTGCACAGAGTCAGAAACAACTGAAGCAACTTAGCAACAGCAGCAGCAAACCAAGAAAAATTAAGATGGCATAAAATTAAAAGATAAAGACTTCTATCTTCGTCATTTAAATACTAAAAGATATTTAAATTCAAAAAACACCCATTAGCCAAAGTTAAGGGAAATTTGAAAATATTGGATATCAATAATAATAACTGCTTGTGGTAAAACTGGAGAATTGAGGGACATTTACAGATTTAAAATAGTAGAAAAGTAGAATAGGTGAAAATTGAACTAAATTGCAAGATTTAAAAAAAATGGATTCAGGAAGCTGACAACGTTGAAACTCTGAGTGGCATGGATTTAGCTAGAAAAAAAGGTACAAATAAATAACATGATGAACAAAAAGGGGGTACAATCAGATAAAATAGGAATATTGTTGAACTTTCTCAGTTAAATTTGAAAACTGAGACACAACATTTATCTTAGTAGTACCCAGACTCTTCTAGAGAACAGCAAAAAAGAAAGCATATCAGTTTGCTTCAGGAGACTAGATAACTTCAATAACAAAGCAAAGGACAATGAGGAAAAAAAGATATTTCCTCAAACTCCTAAATATATGGAAATGCAACAACCTTAAAGAAAATAGTAGCAAATCAAATTGCACAGCTATCTAAAGGGATTCATCAAGATCAACCTTGTTTATTCAAGAGTGTAAGGAGAGTCACTGTGAAAAATAAGGGGTACCCTAAAAAATTAACTATAGAATTACCATATAGTGCAGCATTTCACTTCTGGGCATATATACACAAGAACTGAAAACAGGGAGAAGTGGTATTTATTTAAACAATCATGTTCCCAGCACCATTATTCCCAATAGACAAAAGATGGGAGCAACCAAGTGTCCTTCAAAGGATGAATGGATAAACAAAATATTATATATATATATATATATATATATATAATAGATTATACATATTGTGGTACTGTGCTGTGCTCAGTTTCTCAGTTGTGTCTGACTCTTTGTAGCCCCATAAACTGTAGCCTGTCAGGCTCCTCTGTCCATGGAATTTTCCAAGCAAGAATACTGGAGTAGAGTGCCATTTCCTACTCCAGGATTCAGCCTTTAAAAGGAAGGAAAATATGACACATGTTACCACATGGATGAACCTTGAAGATATAAAGCTAAATGAAATAGCAAGTTACAAAAAGACCCGTATTGTGTGAGTCCAATATATGAGGTACCTAAAATAGTCAAATTCAGAGAGAAGCAAAAATGAATAGTATTGCCAAGGACTGGAGAGGGGAGGGAATAGGGATATAGTGTTTAGTGGGTAGAGTTTCAGTTTGGAAAGATGGAAAAAATTTGTTGTACCAGCAAAGGAGAAAAGGAAAGATATAAGCATCTGAATGCAGAGTTCCAAAGAACAACAAGAAGAGATAAGAAAGCCTTCTTCAGTGATCAATGCAAAGAAACAGAGGAAAAGAACAGAATGGGAAAGACTAGAGATCTCTTCAAGAAAATTAGAGATACCAAGGGAACATTTCACGCAAAGATGGGCTCAATAAAGGACAGAAATAGTCTGGACCTAACAGAAGCAGAAGATATTAAGAAGAGGTGGCAAGAATACACGGAAGAACTGTACAAAAAAGATCTTCATGACCCAGATAATCATGATGATGTGATCACTAACCTAGAGCCAGATATCCTGGAATGTGAAGTCAAGTGGGCCTTTGAAAGCATCACTACGAACAAAGCTAGTGGAGGAGATGGCATTCTAGTTGAGCTGTTTCAAATCCTGAAAGATGATGCTGTGAAAGTGCTGCACTCAATATGCCAGCAAATTTGGAAAACTCAGCAGTGACCACAGGACTGGAAAAGGTCAGTTTTCATTCCAATCCCAAAGAAAGGCAATTCCAGAGATTGCTCCAACTACCACACAATTGCACTCATCTCACATGCTAGTAAAGTAATGCTCAAAATTCTCCAAGCCAGGCTTCAGCAATATGTGAACTATGAACTCCCTGATGTTCAAGCTGGTTTTAGAAAAGGCAGAGGAACCAGAGATCAAATTGCCAACATCCGCTGGGTCATGGAAAAAGCAAGAGAGTTCCACAAAAATATCTATTTCTGCTTTATTGAATTCAAATCCTGGAAGACGATGCTGTGAAAGTGCTGCACTCAATATGCCAGCAAATTTGGAAAACTCAGCAGTGACCACAGGACTGGAAAAGGTCAGTTTTCATTCCAATCCCAAAGAAAGGCAATTCCAGAGATTGCTCCAACTACCACACAATTGCACTCATCTCACATGCTAGTAAAGTAATGCTCAAAATTCTCCAAGCCAGGCTTCAGCAATATGTGAACTATGAACTCCCTGATGTTCAAGCTGGTTTTAGAAAAGGCAGAGGAACCAGAGATCAAATTGCCAACATCCGCTGGGTCATGGAAAAAGCAAGAGAGTTCCACAAAAATATCTATTTCTGCTTTATTGACTATGCAAAAGCCTTTGACTGTGTGGATCACAATAAACTGGAAAATTCTGAAAGACATGGGAATACCAGACCACCTGACCTGCCTCTTGAGGAACCTGTATGCAGGTCAGGAAGCAACAGTTAGAACTGCACATGGAACAACAGACTGGTTCCAAATAGGAAAAGGAGTACATCAAGACTGCATATTGTCACCCTGCTTATTTAACTTCTATGCAGAGTACATCATGAGAAACGCTGGAAACACAAGCTGGAATCAAGATTGCCAGGAGAAATATCAATAACCTCAGATATGCAGATGACACCACCCTTATGGCAGAAAGTGAAGAGGAACTCAAAAGCCTCTCGTTGAAAGTGAAAGAGGAGAGTGAAAAAGTTGGCTTAAAGCTCAACGTTCAGAACACGAAGATCATGGCATCTGGTCCCATCACTTCATGGGAAATAGATGGGGAAACAGTGGAAACAGTGTCAGACTTTATTTTGGGGGGCTCCAAAATCACTGCAGATGGTGAGTGCAGCCATGAAATTAAAAGATGCTTACTCCTTGGAAGAAGAGTTATGACCAACCTAGATAGAATATTCAAAAGCAGAGACATTACTTTGTCGACTAAGGTCCATCTAGTCAAGACTATGATTTTTCCTGTGGTCATATATGGATGTGAGAGTTGGACTGTGAAGAAAGCTGAGTGCCGAAGAAGTGATGCTTTTGAACTGTGGTGTTGGAGAAGACTCTTGAGAGTCCCTTGGACTGCAAGGAGATCCAACCAGTCCATTCTAAAGGAGATCATTCCTGGGATTTCTTTGGAAGGAATGATGCTAAAGCTGAAACTCCAATACTTTGGTCACCTCATGCCAAGAGTTGACTCATTGGAAAAGACCCTGAGGCCGGGAGGGATTGGGGGCAGGAGGAGAAGGGGATGACAGAGGATGAGATGGCTGGATGGCATCACCGACTCGATGGACATGAGTTTGAGTGAACTCCAGGAGTTGGTGATGGACAGGGAGGCCTGGCATGCTGCGATTCATGGAGCACAAATAGTCAGACACAACTGAGTGACTGAACTGAACTATTTAGATCCTGGCTCGAATAAATGAGTTGGAGAGAGCAAGACACCAGAGGGCAGAGGCAGCCAAGAGGAGCTACCCTGCATCAGAGGTAAGGAGTAGCGGCTGCGCTTTGCTGGAGCAGCCGTGAAGATAGACACCATGTCCAAGGTAAGAGAAACCCAAGTAAGATGGTAGGCACTGAGAGAGGGGATCAGAGAGCACACAGACTGAAACTACAATCACAGACAACTAGCCAATCTGATCACATGGACCACAGCCTCGTCTAACTCAGTGAAACTAAGCCATGCTGTGTGGGGCCATCCAAGATGGCCAGGTCATGGTGGAGAGGTCTGACAGAAGGTGGTCCACTGGAGAAGGGAATGGCAAACCACTTCAGTATTTTTGCCTTAAGAACCCTGTGAACAGTATGAAAAGACAAAAAGATAGGACACTGAAAGATGAACTCCCCAGGTCGGTAGGTGCCCAATATGCCACTGGAGATAAGTGGAGAAATAACTCCACAAAGAATGAAGGGATGAACCCAAAGCAAAAATAATACCCAGTTGTGAATGGGACTGGTGAAAGAAGCAGGGTTTGGTGCTATAAAGAGCAATATTGCATAGGAACCTGAAATGTTAGGTCCATGAATCAAGGCAAATTGGAAGTGGTCAAACAGGAGATGGCAAGAGTGAACATTGACATTCTAGGAATCAGCAAGCTAAGATGGACTGGAATGGGTGAATTTAACTCAGATGACCATTATATCTACTACTGTGGGAAGGAATCCCTTTGAAGAAATGGAGTAGCCATCAGAGTCAACAAAAGAGTCCAAAATGCAGTACTTGAATGCAGTCTCAAAAATGACAGAATGATCTCTGTTCATTTCCAAGGCAAACCATTCAATATAACTGTAATCCAAGTCTATGCCCTGACTAGTAACACTGAAGAAGCTGAAATTGAACAGTTCTATGAAGACCTGTAGGTCTTCATAGAGATTCTAGAGCTAACACCCAAAAAAAGATGTCCTTTTCATTATAGGGGACTGGAATGCAAATATAGGAAGTCAAGAAACACCTGGGTAACAGTCAAATTTGGCCTTGGAGTACAGAATGAAGCAGGGCAAAGGCTAATAGAGTTTTGCCATGAAAATGCAGTGGTCATAGCAAACACGCTCTTCCAACAACACGAGAGAAGACTCTACACATGAACATCACCAGATGGTTGACACCAAAATCAGATTGATTATATTCTTTGCAGCCAAAGATGGAAAAACTCTATATAGTCAGCAAAATCAAGACTGGGAGCTGACTGTGGCTTGGATCATGAACTCCTTATTGCCAAATTCATATTTAAACTGAAGAAAGTAGGGAAAACCACTAGACCATTCAGGTATGACCTAAATCAAATCCCTTATGATTATACAGTGGAAGTGATAAATAGATTTAAGGGACTAGATCCAATCGATAGAGTGCCTGATGAACTATGGATGGAGGTTTGTGACACTGTACAAGAGACAGAGATTAAGACCATCTCGATGGAAAAGAAATGCACAAAAAGCAAAATGGCTGTTTGAGGAGGCCTTACAAATAGCTATGAAAAGAAGAGAAGTGAAAAGCAAAGGAGAAAAGGAAAGATATCCCCATTTGAATGCAGAGTTCCAAAGAATAGCAAGGAGAGATAAGAAAGCCTTCCTCATCAATCAGTGCAAAGAAATAGAGGAAAACAACAGAATGGGAAAGACTAGAGCTCTCTTCAAGAAAATTAGAGATACCAAGGGAACATTTTGTGCAAAGATGGGCCAGATAAAGGACAGAAATGGAAAGGACCTAACAGAAGCAGCAGATATTAAGAAGAGGTGGCAAGAATACACAGAACTGCACAAAAAAAAGATCTTCATGACCCAGATAATCACGATGGTGTGATCACTCACCTAGAGCCAGACATCCTGGATTGTGAAGTCAAGTGGGCCTTAGGAAGCATCACTATGAACAAAGTTAGTGGAGGTGATGGCATTCTAGTTGAGCTGTTTCAAATCCTGAAAGATGATGCTGTGAAAGTGCTGCACTCAATATGCCAGCAAATTTGGAAAACTCAGCAGTGACCACAGGACTGGAAAAGGTCAGTTTTCATTCCAATCCCAAAGAAAGGCAATTCCAAAGAATGCTCAAACTACCGCACAATTGCACTCATCTCACATGCTAGTAAAGTAATGCTCAAAATTCTCCAAGCCAGGCTTCAGCAATGTGTGAACTGTGAACTTCCTGATGTTCAAACTGGTTTCAGAAAAGGCAGAGGAACCAGAGATCAAATTGCCAACATCTGCTGGATCATGGAAAAAGCAAGAGAGTTCCAGAAAAACATCTATTTCTGCTTTATTGACTATGCCAAAGCCTTTGACTGTGTGGATCACAATAAACTGTGGAAAATTCTGAAAGAGATGGGAATACCAGACCACCTGACCTGTTTCTTGAGAAATCTGTATGGAGGTCAGGAAGCAACAGTTAGAACTGGACATGGAACAACAGTCTGGTTCCAAATCAGGAAGGAGTATGTCAAGGCTGCATTGCCTGCTTATTTAACTTATATGCAGAGTATATCATGTGAAATGCCAGGCTGGATGAAGCACAAACTGTAAACAAGATTGCCAGGAGAAATATCAATAACCTCAGATATGCAGATGACACCACCCTTATGGCAGAAAGTGAAGAAGAACTAAAGAGCCTCTTGATGAAAGTGAAAGAGGAGAGTGAAAAAGTTGGCTTAAAGCTCAACATGCAGAAAACTAAGACCTTGGCATCTGGTCCCATCACTTCATGGGAAATAGATGGGGAAACAGTGGAAACAGTGACTGACTTTATTTGGGGGGGGGGCTCCAAAATCACTGCAGATGGTAACTCTAGCCATGAAATTAAAAAACACTTTCTCCTTGGAAGAAAAGTTATGACCAACCTAGACAGCATATCCAAAAGCAGACATTACTTTGTCAACATAGGTCCATTCAGTCTAAGCTTTGGTTTTTCCAGTAGTCAAGTATGGATGTGAGAGTCAGACTATAAATGAAGCTGAGCACTGAGGAATTGATGCTTTTGAACTGTAGTGTTTGGATAAGACTCTTGAGAGTCCCTTGGACTGCAAGAAGATCCAACAAGTCCATCCTAAAGGAAATCAGTCCTGAGTTTGATGTTGAAGCTGAAATTCCAATACTTTGGCCACCTGATGCAAAGAACTGACTCATTGGAAAAGAGCCTGATGCTGGGGAAAATAGAAGGCGGGAGGAGAAGGGGATGAGAGAGGATGAGATGGTTGGATGGCATCACCGACTTGATGGACCTGAGTCTGAGTCAACTCTGGGAGTTGGTGATGGACAGGGAGGCCTGGCGTGCTGCGATTCATGGGGTCGCAAAGAGTTGGACATGACTGAGTGACTGAACTGAACTTAACTGAACCTTCTGAAGGAGATCAACCCTGGGATTTCTTTGGAAGGAATGATGCTGAAGCTGAGGCTCCAGTATTTTGGCCACCTCATGTGAAGTGTTGATTCATTGGAAAAGACCCTGATGCTGGGAGGATTTGGGGCAGGAGGAGAAGGGGACGACCAAGGATGAGATGGCTGGATGGCGTCATGGACTCAATGGACGTGAGTCTGGGTGAACTCCAGGAGTTGGTGATGGACAGGGAGGCCTGGCGTGCTGCGATTCATGGGGTCGCAAAGAGTCAGACACGACTGAGCGACTGAACTGAACTGAACTAAACTGAAACTAAGTTGAACCAAATGTAAAGTTTATTTGCATCTTGTTTTATGTCTCAAAAAGAGAGTCAAATTAGTTATGGTCAAAAGTATAATGTCAAAAATTTCTAAATGCTTAATGTTCATATGTCTACATTCAGTTTTCATTGTAAAATTCCCTGACTATAAGAAAGAAGATTTAGTTCACACCATTGATAGGAATTAGCTCTTAAGACTGAGATGGCTTCTTCTAGGAATTTCTTCTATGATTATATGAATGGAATGAGTTATATATATATGAATTTTATGAGTGGTGGGTCACTCATCATGTCAGTTTTTAAAACTGCACAAGCCAATTATTATAATTATAATAATAGACAGGTAAACAGGTAATGCAACTGCCCAGTTTTTTGAGGCTGGTAGGTTAAGCCTATAAAGTTTATCCAGCATTCAAGAACAAAAAGCCTACACAAGATATAGTATGGTGTCAAACTGGAAGGTTAAAAAAGGAACAGAGCATTTATGAATTGCTCTTTCTAGCAACAGCCATAGTGAATTTTCTCCCACTTTCTCTTTGTCTTTGTACTATATTCTCAGTTCTGAGTCTGTGTAAGAACATGAGGGAGGAAAACTAAGGGAAAGACTGTGAAGCCAGGCCCCCCACCCCTATGTTATGGCGCCCCCACCCTTACTTGCTATGGCCCTTACTCCTGTGCTATGGCCCCGAAGAGTTTAAGAGGCTCAGTTTCCAGGATTCAGGTTCCATATGTTCCAACTCTTCTGAGTCCTAGTACCCTGGGACTTCTGCTATTAAGGCACTCATCCTTCCTGATTCAGGCTTTTGGGTTGAGACCACCACTGACCAGCTCTGTGACCCAAAGTAAGTTAGCAAACTTCTCTGTGCTTCCATTTCTAAAATGTATGAAGTAGGCAAAATAGTACCTACCTCATGATGTTGGAAGAACTTGAGATAATTCAGGTAAAGTGCCCTTCATGATGCTTAGAATTCAGTAATATATGCATATTGCAATGTTTGTTAATATGTGAAAGTATAAAGAATCAAAGGTACCCTCAACATTTGATGCACGTTCTTTCAGATTTTTTTCTAGGACTTATACTTGCATAAAATATGAACCTCTTGTTCCAGTGAACTCTCCTTATTTAGGGATTTTCATGACACTTGAGCTAAATATTTAAAAAAAAAAAAACAATTGAGGAATAGTTAGATATTATTCAAATTTTCAACAGTGAAGATGAAATCTCATCAAGTTATTTAAGCTCTTCGTACTTCCATTTCCTATACAATGAGAAATACACTGGTACCTACCTCATAGATTGTTGAGTAAATGAAGTAAAACATGAAAAAGTGCTAGAATAGTGCTATGTAAGCCTCCTATAATCATCTAATAGTCTCATTATTATCATTTGTTTAAACTTGGCCTTTTTTTTTTCAAATAGATCTCACATATTTTCTTTCTTTTTTCAGTTAATATTATTCCTAGGTAAATATTATTTTTCACCACAATGTGAATGATATTTCCCACACACCAGTCTATGACTGATAAATTGGAGAGAAATAGCTGATAGCCTATGGCTAGCAGCTCATAGTCTAGCATCTCCTGGGAAAGACAGATCTTGTAAACAGATTTAATTAACATAACACCTTAATTGAAGAAGTAAAGCCAAGCATGGTTTCTGTGAATGGCAGAGAAGGCCGTCAGCCACACTTGCAGCTGGTGTCTGGGCAAGTTTCTTGGGAAGTGGTCATAGGGGGTTGGGTCCTCAAGGAAAAGCATTTTGCACCTGTTGTTGGTACTGTGCTCCCATCACTGCCTAACTGCTGTTCAGTTGAGGTGCCAAGGTGGTGGGTTCTACCACTGATGCAGGAGTCAGTTCAGTTCAGTTGCTCAGTCATGTCCAACTCTTTGTGACCCCATGAATAGCAGCATGCCAGGCCTCCCTGTCCATCACCAACTCCTGGAGTCCACCCAAACCCATGTCCATTGAGTCGGTGATGCCATCCAACCATCTCGTCCTCTGTCGACCCTACTCCCCCTGCCCCTGATCTTTCCCAGCATCATGGTCTTTTCCAATGAGTCAGCCCTTTGCATCACGTGGCCAAAGTATTGGAGTTTCAGCTTCAACATCAGTCCTTCCAATGAGCACCCAGGACTGATCTCCTTTAGGATGGCCAGGAGTCAAAATGGAGGCAAAAGAAGAGAGAGTCTGTTGCAGCCATCTCTATCTTCCAGGGACTAGGCAGATAATCTAGTCTAACTAGAGACCCTGTCCCTTCGCTTTTCACTCCTGTTGCTCCTAAATTCCACACCTATCCTAACCCACCTAACTTTGCAGCTAACACAGAGCTTTCCTTTGGGGTGTAGCACTGTTCTAGCATGGTGGACATATTCTAACCTAGTAATCTTTCTCTAGAGGAAAGTGGTTTCTCTGAAGAAAGGATACTTAATTCCATATTGTATTAAAGATTCTAGTTTCTCATTTCACGGTGAGGATGCTCTCCTGTATTTATGTAGTGAGATCAAGGAATTTCTTTTGAAGGAGATTTCATTCAGATGACATGAGTCAGGTAGTGGAAAATCTGCACCATCTTCTGGCCAAGAGTGTAAGTAGCTTTCTTGAAACTTTCTTTTAAAAACACTGTTTACTGAAATATATTTGATGTACAATATTATGTAAGTTACAGATGTACAGTATATACAATTTTAAAGTTTATACTCCATTTATGGTTCTTTAACATTAAATACAGGTTTTTTTCTTCTTTTTTAGTTGCTAAATCTAAAGCTTTGTGAACTTCAACATGTATTCAGTGATAACTCACCTGTGGAATTAGGTGAAAAGTCAGATTCTGATTCTTAAGTGTGCACCTGCCTTCACCAGGATCCTCTGTAAACTGTTCACAGACAACACTCTTGATAAACAGTAAAAATAATGGGACAAATGGCAAAATGTAAATTAATAATGGGTTTTTAAAAATCATTTTATGATTTATTAAAAAAAAAAGAAACCACACACTTTTTTTTTGGAATTGCGTGGTGGTCCAGTGGTTATGATTTAGTGTTTACTTTGCTCTGGGCCAGGATTTGTTGCCTGGTGGGGGAATCAAGATCCCACAAGTTGCGTGGCCTGGCAAAACAAACAAACAAAAAGCCTCACACTTTTTCGTTGAAATGTGTAAGTTTGGAAAGTAACAGCAGTATTATAGATGAAAATGAAAATCACATGTAACACCAGATAAAAGTATCAGTTCTTAGTTTAATTTATCTGCCTTTTTCTGCATTTTATTTTGTGTCTCCAACAAAAACTGCTGTGAAAATATGGTTTGAACTAACTGCATCATTTTCTGCTGGTAACTATGTGCCATGTAATGTTTAACTGCTCCTACTTGAGTTATGGAAGACCTTTAGGCTGGTTTCACCATTAGAAATTATAGTATGGTATTTGTATGACCATCCATTTACAATAATCTCTGTATATAACAAAAGAGTCTAAAATGCAGGACTTGGATGCAATCTCAAAAATGACAGAATGATCTCTGTTCGTTTCCAAGGCAAACCATTCAGTATCACGGTGATCCAGCCTATGCCCCAACCAGTAACACTGAAGAAGCTGAAGTTAAATGGTTCTATGAAGATCTACAAGACCTTTTAGAACTAACACCCCCAAAAGATGTCCTTTTCATTATACGGGACTGGAATGTAAAAGTAGGAAGTCAGGAAACACCTGGAGTAACAAGCAAATTTGGCCTTGGAGTATAGAATGAAGCAGGGCAAAGGCTAATAGAGTTTTGCCATGAAAATGCAGTGGTCATAGCAAACACGCTTTTCCAACAACACAAGAGAAGACTCTACACATGGACATCACCAGATGGCTGACACCAAAATAAGATTGATTATATTCTTTGCAGCCAAGATGGAGAAGCTTTATACAGTCGGCAAAAACAACACTGAGAGCTGACTGTGGCTCAGATCATGAACTCCTTCTTGCCAAATTCAGACTGAAATTGAAGAAAGTAGGAAAACTACTAGACCATTCAGGTATGACCTAAATCAAATCCCTTATGATTATACAGTGGAAAGGATAAATAGATTTAAAGGACTAGATCCAATAGACAGAGTGCCTGATGAACTATGGACTGAGGTTCGTGACATTGTATAGGAGACAGGAATCAAGACCATTCTCATGGAAAAGAAATGCAAAAAAAGCAAAATGGCTCTCTGAGGAGGCCTCACAAATATCTGTGAAAAGAAGAGAAGTGAAAAGCAAAGGAGAAAAAGAAAGATATTCCCATCTGTATGCAGAGTTCCAAAGAATAGCAAGGAGAGATTTAAAAGTCTTCCTCAGTGATCAATGCAAAGAAAATAGAGGAAAACAACAGAATAGGAAAGACTAGAGATCTCTTCAAGAAAATTAGAGATACCAAAGGAACATTTCATGCAAAGATGGGCTTGAAAAAGGACAGAAATAGAAATGGTATAGACCTAACAGAAGCAGAAGATATTAAGAAGAGGTGGCAAGAATACACGGAAGAACTGTACAAAAAAGATCTTCATGACCAAGATAATCACAATGGTGTGATCACTCACCTAGAGCCAGACATCCTGGAATGCAAAGTCAAGTGGGCCTTAGGAAGCATCACTACGAACAAAGCTAGAGGAGGTGATGGAACTCCAGTTGAGCTATTTCAAATCCTGAAAGATGATGCTGTGAAAGTGCTGCACTCAATATGCCAGCAAATCTGGAAAACTCAGCAGTGGCCACAGGACTGGAAAAGGTCAGTTTTCTTTCCAATCCCAAAGAAAGGCAATGCCAAAGAATGCTCAAACTACCGCACAATTGCACTCATCTCACACGCTAGTAAAAAAAAAAAATGCTCAAAATTCTCCAAGCCAGGCTTCAGCAACACGTAAATCATGAACTTTCAGATGTTCAACAAAGCTGTGGTCCTAGTGTGATTAGATTGACTAGTTTTCTGTGATTATGGTTTCAGTGTGTCTGCCCTCTTGCAACATCTACTGTCTTACTTTGGTTTCTCTTACCTTGGATGTGGGGTATCTCTTCACGGCTGCTCCAGCAAAGCACAGCTGCTGATCCTTACCTTGGATGAGGGGTATCTCCTCACTGCCGCCTCTCTCGATCTTGAACATGGGTAGCTCCTCTAAGCCCTCGGGCGCCCATGCAGCTACTGCTCCCTGGACATGGGGTTGCTCCTCCCAGTCACCGCCCCTGGCCTCGGGTGTGAGGCAGCTCCTCTCGGCTGCTGCCCCTGACCTCGGACGTGGGGTAGCTCCTCCCGGCCACTGCCCCTGACCTCAGACATGGGGTAGCTCCTCTCAGTCGCTGCCCCTCTGGCGTGAGGTCCTCCCGCTTTCTGCCCCTACCTCGGACGTGGGGTAGCTCTACTTGGTCATGCTCTGCATGCCATCACAGCTGCCCGCGCTCTCTTGAGAAACCTGTATGCAGGCCAGAAAGCAACAGTTAGAACTGGACATGGAACAACAGACTGGTTCCAAATAGGAAAAGGAGTACGTCAAGACTGTATACTGTCACCCTGCTTATTTAACTTCTATGCAGAGTACATCATGAGAAATGCTGGGCTGGAAGAAGCACAAGCTGGAATCAAGATTGCTGGGAGAAATATTAATAACCTCAGATATGCAGATGACACCACCCTTATGACAGAAAGTGAAGAAGAACTAAAGAGCCTCTTGATGAAAGTGAAAGAGGAGAGTGAAAAAGTTGGCTTAAAGCTCAACATTCAGAAAATGAAGATCATGGCACTGGTCCCATCACTTCATGGGAAATAGATGGGGAAACAGTGGTAACAGTGTCAGACTTTATTTTGGGGGGCTTCAAAATCACTGCAGATGGTGACTTCAGCCATGAAATTAAAAGACGCTTACTCCCTGGAAGGAAAGTTATGACCAACTTAGATAGCATATTTAAAAGCAGAGACATTACTTTGCCAACAAAGGTCCATCTAGTCAAGGCTATGGTTTTTCCAGTTATCATGTATGGATGTGAGAGTTGGTTGGTGAAGAAAGCTGAATACCAAGGAATTGATGCTGTTGAACTGTGGTGTTGGAGAAGACTCTTGAGATTCCCTTGGACTGCAAGCAGATCAAGGAGTCCATCCTAAAGGAAATTAGTCCTGAGTATTCATTGGAAGGATTGATGCTGAAGCTGAAACTCCAGTACTTTGGCCACCTGATGTGAAAAGCTAACTCATTGGAAAATACTCTGATGCTAGGAAGGACTGATGGCAGGAAAAAGGGATGACAGAGGATGAGATGGTTGGATGGCATCGCCAACTTGATCATGAATTTTAGTAATGGAGTTGGTGTTGGTGATGGACAGGGAAGGCTGGCATGCTGCAGTCCATGTAATCACAAAGAGTCAGACATGACTGAGTGACTGAACTAGAACTACTCTGCATCTCATTGGATGGTAACTAGTTTTTGGTCACATTTTTAAAAATTATTTCATTTGAGTCCAGCCATTAAGTATAAGTTATTTACCATAGAAGGGAACTATTTTCCTAGAATGTGAAGCCATTGAGGAAGTATCAGAAAGACTTTTTCCACCCTTTATGAGATTTTAAATAAGTTTTCTTTTCATCTTGAGTCTGGAATGTAAATATATGATATTGACCCTTATAACCATGTCATTCCATTGGAATGTCTGAGCCCAGAACAAGGTAAGATGAACAAGAACAGCCTGCTTCTCTACCATGTCATTGCTCTAGAACTCACTCCACAAATAACTGCTGAGACTGGCCAACTGTTTCTGTATTGGCCTTTAGAAGGAGCTGTGGTCCCCTGTAGAAAATCAGTGTCTAAGGTTACCATGATCTGAATTCCAGGCTAACCAGGACATTGGGTCAAGGTTCCACTGATTAAGACATCTGTCAAGTGCCTGACAGCTTCCAAGCAGCATAAGTCTGGCTGCCTGGAGACAGGTATTAGGCTCAGGCCTGGGAGAGACTCACAGGTATTTCAGCTTCCCTCACTGACTTCATGGAGCTTGCAATCTGCTTTAAGATGACAAGATACACTTGCTAATAGTAAACAGTAAAATCTGATAATTACAGCTCATTTCACAAATATTTTTAGGGTGCCCACTGTGTGCAGTTGTTAGGCTCAAATTACAGATATCACAGTGCACACTTCAGACAGCCACTTCGTGTACTAGGGGAAACAGAACAGTTAGCAGGAAGTCCAGAATACTACAGGGATATCAACAAAGTGCAGCAGAGCTCATTAGTCAAGTGAGGATGCTAGAGAAAGAGGAGTCTAATTGAAAATGCAAAGATTAGTGGATCTTAGCCAGAAAAGGAAGAGGAGTGTGAGGTGAAGAGAAAAGGGAGTGTGTTCAGGATTGGGAACACGTGTACACCCATGGCTGATTCATGTTGATGTATGGCAAAACCAATATAGTATTGTAAAGTAAAATAAGGTAAATTAAAAAAAAGAAAAGGGAGTGTGGCAGTTAGAGAGACCAGTGTTGCCAAGGCTGAAAGATTTGAGAGCCAGCATTTGGAGACCTTCATTCAGTTTGATAGAACTGCCATGTAGAGTTTGAGAGAGACCCTGAGATCAAAAGGTAGATTTGGAAAAGATGAGGCTGAAAATACATGGCAAGCAGATCATAAAGGACCCTAGCTCTGTGATGTCTTTGTTCTAAAGGCAATGAAAAGCTTTTGATTCATGACTGAGAAACTCATTTATCTAACCTTCATTTGACACAGATTTGTCAGGTGTTTATTCCTTTCCAAGCACTGTGTTTGGGGCAGGGGACACACACGGTGGTAGGCAAGTTAGGCACGAACGTACAGGTTAGCAGACAAGAGAGACAAAGATGTCATTTTGGCCCAGAATGATGCATGTAACAGCTCGGAAGTTACAGGGTATGATGGAGACAAATAGGTGGGACCATCAGCCTAGACTGTGGGTGAGGAGGAGTCAAGGAAGGCTTTGTGAGGAATGTGTAAGCTATCTGGAGGATGACTAGGCATGAGCTGGCAAAGAGGAGCTGAGGAAGTGTGCATAAAGACTCAAGATGAGGGAGAACACTCACTTGGAGCATTAGAAGAACTCAGGTGTTCTTGAAGTAGACAAAAGGAGGGATTGTGAGATGAGACCAGAGAGAAAGCCATTATATAACAAGTTTGGATTGAAGGAAATAGGAATATAAGAAGCAGTTCTCAGATTTACATCTTAGAAAAAACACTCCAGGTTTTGGGGGTACCAATGACATTTATTCAGTAAACATTTGTGGACTATCAATTCTGGGTCCTAGGCGCCAGAGTTCATGGTTTGGTGGAGGAGACAGACAGGCTGACAGAAGTAGTGGAATAATTGAATAATGGAAGTCTGAATTATGCTACAGACTGACTTAACAAAAGGGAGTCAGAGAAACCTCCAGAGAGAGTGGCTTTTGAGCTAAGCCATAAAAATGCATAAGGGGCTTCCCAGGTGGCACTTGGTAAAGAATCCATTTGTCAATGCAGGAGACACGGGTTTGATCCCCGGGTTGGGATGGTCCCCTGGAGAAAGGCATGGCAACCCACTCCAGTATTCTTGGCTGGAGAATCTCATGGTCAGAGGAGCCTGGTGGGCTACAGTCCACGGGGTTGCCAAGAGTCAGACATGACTAAAGTGACTTAGCACACACACACACATAAGGATGCAATCACCTTAGCTGGTGGCTCAAGGGTAAAGAATATCTTCCTGCAATGCAGGAGGCAATGCAGGGTTCCATCCCTGGGTTGGGAAGATCCCCTGGAGGAGGGCATGTCAACTCACTCCAGTGTTCTTGCCTGGAGAAGTCCATGGGAAGAGGAGATGGCAGGCTGTAGCCCATAAGGTCACAAAGCGTCAGACACAACTGGAGTGACTGAATAAACACACACACGTGCGGAAGGATGCGTTGGAGTTTGCCCAGGTGTTCCAGCTAGAACAGCCGGCACAGAGACGTGGAATGCGGAGGAGCAGGGCCTGCCCTTTCAGAGTCATCTTAGGAGCTCTTGGGTTTTAGTTGCACAGGACAAGTGACTGGAGAGCAGATTTAAGAAGAAGGCTGGTAGACACATTCTCCCTTGTACATTGATTAGGGATTTGAACCTGAGCCTATAACTTCAGGGAGAATCACCGACTCCTTGAAGAATCTGAGGAGAAGGCAATGGCACCCCACTCCAGTACTCTTGCCTGGAAAATCCCATGGATGGAGGAGCCTGGTGGGCTGCAGTCCATGGGGCACTAAGAGTCGGGCACGACTGAGCGACTTCACTTTCACTTTTCGCTTTCTTGCATTGGAGAAGGAAATGACAACCCACTCCAGTGTTCTTGCCTGGAGAATCCCAGGGACGGGGGAGCCTGGTGGGCTGCTGTCTATATGGTTGCACAGAGTCGGACCCGACTGAAGTGACTCAGCAGCAGCAGCAGCAGCATGATGCTGTAAGGGCCGTTCCGTCATGGTGTCAGCAGGGATAAAGAGAAGGAAAGGCATCAGGAGTGGGCATGGGCCAGGATGTGATGACAAATGGTTATGGAGAAGGGTCAAAAATGGTGATGCTACCATTCCCAATCTGTTCTTCCCATCATTCTTAGTAATAAAATCCTCATCTTTTAGCTGGACACATCACCACACAGAAGAGAGACTCCATCTCCCAGCCTCCCTCACAGCTTGACATGGTCAAGTGAAGTGATATATATGCATGCAAACACTAGCTCCTGCATTTAAAGAAGAAGGAAAGTGCATTTCTCCCTACCCACTGGCTGGGATGTGGTAGTAATGAATCTTGATCATGAAGATTAGGTCAACAGTCTAGGGATCATAGAATGACAAGTCAGATAGAGCTTAGACCCTCACATTGTAAAGCCATTGATTCTGCTTTTGACTGTTTATTCCCCATTTGATATGTGAACAAGAAATAATTCTTTAGCTTGTTTACTTCACTGCGTGTTTGGGATCTCTATTGCAGGAGGAACTGGAAAAATGCACTCAGCATCCCATGACAGTCTCAACAGTCTAAAGTTGAGGTTATACCAAATAGGAGAAAATATTTGCAAATGATGTGACCAACAAGGGCTTCATTTCCAAAATATACAAACAGTTTATACAAGTCAGCAACAAAAATTCCCAAATCCCTTTCAAAAAATGTGCAGAAGACCTAAATAGACATTTCTCCACAAAAGACATACAGGTGGCCAATAGGTACATGAACAAATGCTCACCATCACTAATCACTGGAGAAATGTAAATCAAAATTACAATGAAGTACCACCTCACACCAGTCAGAATGATCATCTTCAAAAAAAAATCTACAGATAATAAATGCTGGAGAGAGTATAGAGAAAGAGGAACTCTTCTATACTGTTGGTGGGGATATAACTTGATACAGCCTCTATGGAGAAGATTATAGAGCAGGAAGTTCTTCAAAAAACTAAAAATAGAGTTGGCATGCATGTGTGCTAAGTCACTTCAGTCATATCCGACCCTGTACAACCCTGTGTACTGTAGCCCACCAGGCTCCTCTGTCTATGGGATTCTCCATGCAAGAATACTGGAGTGCATTGCCAAACTCTCCTCCAGGGGATTGTAATGACCCAGGGATTGAACCCGCATCTCTTACATCTCTGGCATTGGCAGACAGGTTCTTTACCACTAGCACCACCTGAGAGTGGGCATATTATCTAGCAATTCCACTCCTGGGAATATATCCAGACAAAACTATAATTTGAAAAGATACATCCACCTCTTGTTCATAGCAGCATTATTTACAAAAGATATGGAAACAATGACAGATGAATGGATAAAGAAAATGTGGTGTATATATATATATATATATATATATATATATATATATAATGTAACACTGCTCAGCCACAAAATGAAATAATGTCATTTGTAGCAACATGGATGGAACTAGAGATTACCATACTAAGCAAAGAAAGTCAGAAAGAGAAAGACAAATATCATATTATGTCACTTATATGTGGAATCTAAAACATGACACAAGTGATCTTCTCTACAAAACAGAAACACAATGCCATATGATATCACTTATATGTGGAATCTAAAATATGACACAATGAACTTATTTACAAAACAGAAACAGGCTCACAGGCATAGAGAATGGATATGCGGTTGCAAGGGAGTAGGGGAGGAAAAGACTGGGAGTTTGGGATTAGCAGATGCAGTTATTTGTAGGATGGATAAACAACAAGGTCCTATGTGTCGAACAGGGAACTGTAGATCCAGAGCAGCCAGGCATCTTCTTGTGTCTTCACATCAGCTTCCTCTGTGCATGTCTATCTCTGTGTCCAAATGTTTGTTTTATAAGGACGCCAGTCATATTGGATTGCGGCCCACCCTAAGTACCTTATTTTAACTGAACTTCCTCTGTAAAGAACCTATTTTCAAAAAGGTCACATTGTGAGGTACTAGTTGTTAGGACTTCAATGTGTCTTTTTGGGGGAGAAGAGGAGCCACAATTCATCATATAACACATATTTTTGTTCCTCTCTTCTAAAGATGCTCTTCCCTCTAGCTCTCACTCTTCCTCAAAGTTAATGCCTACCGTTTCTTAAAAGTGCACCTCAATGAAGCCTCCATGAACTCTGCCCCCAGGACTGCCACTGCTGCTGCTGCTAAGTCACTTCAGTCGTGTCCAACTCTGTGTGACCCTACAGACGGCAGCCCACCGGGCTCCCCTGTCCCTGGGATTCTCCAAGCAAGAACACTGGAGTGGGTTGCCATTTCCTTCTCCAATGCAGGAAAGTGAAAAGGGAAAGTGAAGCGAAGTTGCTCAGTCATGTCCAACTCTTAACGACCCCATGGACTGCAGCCCACCAGGATCCTCCATCCATGGGATTTTCCAGGCAAGAGTACTGGAGTGGGGTGCCATTGCCTCTCCAGGACCACCACAGATACTCACAAATCTGGAGGCATGACCAGTAGCTCTCATAAGCTCCACATCAGTGGCACTCAAAATATGGCTAGAAACTTTATAGTAATTTGACACTGTGCAGTCAGTGGGCTTCTATTGTGTTTGCTTTTAATTCCATTTTCCTATGTATTCATGTTTATGGGTGGTGTGGGCTGAATTGTTGGTCAGTCACTCAGTCATGTCAGACTCTTTACAACCCCATGGACTGCAACATGCCAGAGTTCCCTGTCCTTCATCATCTCTGGAGCTTGCTCAAACTCATGCCCATTGAGTCAGTGATGCCATGCAACCATCTCATCCTCTGCCGTCCCTTTTTCCTCCTACCTTCAATCTTTCTAACCATCAGGGTCTTTAAAAAATTATATGTGCTGATGAGACAACTTAAACAAGTGTAAAACTTAAGACCACAGAGACTTTAGAAGAGATTACTTGGCCTCTTTCTTTCTTCCCTGTACTTCTCTGTCCAGCTGTTTGGAGAAGCAAACTAAGTGGAGTATGAGAGGGTGGTCACATCGCAGATCTCAGCACATCCCCGGACATATCCCAAGGGGTGTTCCTAGTATCATGTAGGAAAGAATTCAAGAATGAGCCATAGTAAAGCAAAAGAAGGTTTATTCAGGGAGATACACACCCCATAGACAGAGCGTGGGCCATCTCAGATGGCAAGAGGTACCAGGGGGCAAGGTTGTCCGTTTTTTATAGGGTGGGTAAATTCATAGGTTAATGAGTGAGAGGAGTATTCCACTTATTTTAGGAAGGGGCAGAGATTTCCAGGAATTGAGGCCAATGCCCACCGTTTGACCTTCATGGTCACCCTTGGAACTGCCATGGTGCCTGCAGGCATGTCATTTACCAGATGACGTATTCCAATGAGTGTATACTGTGGCTCAAGTTCTAATGGAAGTTGATTTGTCCACCATTTTGGACCTAGCAGGTTCCAGCCAGTTTGTGTTGTGTCTTCAATGCCTATGTCATGTTTTAAAATTGTGCCCTGCCCCCTTTCTGTCTCACAGTGTCTTAGAACTAGCAATTCTCTAAACGTGCTGTATTCTCTTTTCCTCTGCCTGGTCCATAAGCTGTTGCCTCTTCTGCAAAATTATTCTCCTTGTCACCTGGAAATTAGTTCCATAAAGTAGTCAGCTTCACCTCCTCCAGGAAGCTGTACCTGATACCCGAGGCCTAAGATCATAGGATCCTTCCATCCTCTTTAAGCCTCAGACTGGAAGCAAATTCTCAGGATTGGGGCTCAGGGTGGGCGATCCCCAAACCTGTCACAATGGCGTATTGATCACTTTGAATTGGACTTGCTTGAGAAGCAGACAATGCAAGTAAGAATTTCTGACTGTTCTCTGTCTCCCTGAAAAGTAAGAAATGAATCTCTCCTGAGAAAGGTGCACTCCCTCCATCTGGAGGTAGGAGGAAACACTTATCATCAGAGACAGGGAGTTCATACCTGAGAAGCCTGTGTAAACAAATCTTGTTACTTATTTGAATTTACTACCCCAAACCCAAACTCTGTTCAGGCTTCCCAGGTGACTCATTGGTAAAGAATCTGCCTGACAATTTAGGATATGCCGGAGATGCAGGTTCAATCCCTGAGCTGGGAAGATCCCCTGGAGAAGGAACTGGCAACCCTTTCCAATATTCTTGCCTGGGAAATCCCATGGACAGAGGAGCCTGCTGGGCTTCAGTCCATGGGGTTGCAAAGAGTTGAACACAACTGACCAACTAAACAGCAACATAACAAAACTATTCCTATCCATCACTACTAATAGTTAATCACCCAAAGCCTAAATTTCTTTGTACTGTCAATTCCTCACAAATTTATTGTTTCCTTGGCTAAATATTGTGAAAGCTGCCTACTTTGGCCACTTCTTAGTTCTCATTTCTATGAGATTCCATTCCTGTGAATTAAAATTTGTTTCCTTTTCTCCTGTGAATATATGTTCTGTCAATTTTATGAGCTGTAAGAACTCAAGAAGAGAGGAAAGGGAATTTTTCCCCTTCCTGACATCAGGAACTGAAGGTCCATGGTGAAAGGCCTGAAAGATGGATGGTCCCTTATAGACAGCAGGGTACTCAGCTGGAATTTCTTAATACTGTCTGAGGTCAGGATAGGCCCCAACCAGGCAAGTTGCTGAGATGGCAGGTGAGAGTCAGTTGGCTCCAGCAGAAGCCTGCTAGCCAAGTAGGGTCTGATTAGTGACAAGCTATCAATTTCCTAGAGAAGCACTTTTAAACAGTACTTCCTGAAAACAGAAAGTCCACACACTCATCTGCACTCCCAATCTGATTTCTCTAAATTCCACAAGAAACACACACACACACACACACACACACACACACAATCAGAGGTGTTTTGGGGAGTGCTTAATTTTCTTGAGCAATGACTTTGTGACTGAACTGTGAGACTATGTGGTCCCTTTGCAGCTTCTGTGTCTTTGCCCCTCTAGGCGATGGCACCCCACTCCAGTACTCTTGCCTGGGGAACCCCATGGACAGAGGAGCCTGGTAGGCTGTAGTCCATGGGATCGCGAAGAGTCGGACACGACTGAGCGACTTCCCTTTCACTTTTTACTTTCATGCATTGGAGAAGGAAATGGCAACCCACTCCAGTGTTCTTGCTTGGAGAATCCCAGGGACGAGGGAGTCTTGTGGGCTGCCGTCTATGGGGTCACACAGAGTCGGACATGACTGAAGTGACTTAGCAGCAGCAGCAGCCACACCTCGCAGCTTAGCCTTAATTCCATCTCACAGAACCAAAGAGAGAAACTAAAATCAGACTAGCACCTAGTAAAGTGTCACAGTAGAGTCTGTGTACCCTTTGTGTGCCTGAGGAGGCAGTTGCAGTGAGGACACTGGTAACCTTTTCCAAACCTGCCGCTTGTCTGGGAAACCAGCAGGATTGGCTAGGGTGAATGCTAATGAATGCTGGAAAAATCAAGCTGGCCCAGCAGAACACACACCAAATCAGAGGGCACTGGACATCTTGGGCTTGGTTGAAACCAATGAGACAATTTTCTAGCAAAAGGACTGGATTCAATAAAATTGGAGTGAGGTAGGCTTTGTCAGCCATGGTTCCCAGGGACTGGAAAGTGCTGAGTCACCATGGGTCTGGTCTCAGCTTGCAGAGCTGAATCCTCATGCCAATCCTGGGAACAGAACTGTGGCTTCCTCAAGTCAGCAGATAACACCAGGCCATTCTTGATTTTGAAAGGCAGACCCAGCTTTTAGGCAGTACTATTATATGAGCTTCCCTGGTGGCTCAGACAGGTTCAATCCCTGAGTTGGAAAGATACCCTGAAGAAGCTAATGGTGAAACCACTCCAGTATTCCTGCCTGGAGAATTCCGTGGACAAAGGAGCCTGGTACCAAGTACCCAGGTATCTAACCCACGTCTCCTGCATTGGCAGGTAGACTCTTTACCACTGAGTCACCAGGGAAGGTGTTGGGACCAGGCATGTGAGTCCATGGGGATCTGGTTTAGAAGACTGTCAGAGAGAAAAGATTTCTGGCAGTGCAAGTGACTAAAGGTAAAAGCCTTATTGGCTTGAGTCATGCTGGTAGAATCATGCTTATTTGCTCATTCCTGTTTGACTCTTTGCAACATCATGGACTGTAGCCCACCAGGCTCCTCTGTTCATAGAGATTCTCCAGGCAAGAATACTGGAGTGGGTTGTCATGCCCTCCTCCAGGGGATCTTCCCAATCCAGGGATCAAACCAGGTCTCCCGTTTAACCAGCAGATTCTTTACCATCTGAGCTACCAGGGAAGCCCATGAATACTGGAACAGGTAGCCTATCACTTCTCCAGGGGATCTTCCTGACCCAGGGATCAAACCTTGGTCTTCTGCATTGCAGGTGAATTCTTTACCAGTTGAGCTCCCAGGAAGTAGAACATAGCCTCCTATTTTCAATGATGCTATTCTTTCTTTATCCTCACATCTCCATTGTATTTATTTTAATTTCTCTTTTAAATTGTTCTAGTAGCTTTACTTCTTCAGGAGTTTATCAGTTCAGTTCAGTTCAGCCACTAAGTCGTGTCCGAGTCTTGCGACCCCATGAATCACAGCACACCAGGCCTCCCTGTCCATCACCAACTCCCGGAGTTCAAACTCACATCCATTGAGTCGGTGATGCCATCCAGCCATCTCATCCTCGGTCGTCCCCTTCTCCTCCTGCCCCCTGCCCCCAATCCCTCCCAACATCAGTCTTTTCCAATGAGTCAACTCTTCACATGAGGTGGCCACAGTACTGGGGTTTCAGCTTTAGCATCATTCCTTCCAAAGAAATCCCAGGGCTGATCTCCTTTAGAATGGACTGGTTGAATCTCCTTGCAGTCCAAGGGACTCTCAAGAGTCTTCTCCAACACCACAGTTCAAAAGCATCAATTTTTCGGTGCTCAGCTTTCTTCACCGGAGTATATACATTGTACTTAAATGGCATTGGGTTTCTTCAGAGGTATAATTCTTGCTCAAAGGATTTCTACTCATGTGACTTGGCTTGTAGGGAGGATCTCCATTTGGGGTGTTCCATTTGGTTGCCTCTGCTAAGGTACTATTTTGAGTCCCCTGATTCAGATAGGACCGTTTTTTATGTTAGTGGATTGTCTCGGATTTTGCTACTTTGAGAATGCAGGTGCTGCATGTATGTGGTACAGACCCAAGATTCCAATTATATGATTCCAGCCTAGGAGGACTAACTCTCTCTTCTTACTGAGAACCTGAGAGGGTAGAAGGTCACTCAGATTCTTGTTTGTGGATGGCAGCTAAAGTCCTGGCTCCAGCTCCAGGTCCTCATTGAATGCCAGACCTGTGGGCTTTTAAACACCAGCCTCTACAACCCATCTCTGGTCCTTTGGAGGGCTACATAAACTCAGCTACTGCCCTATATCCAACACCTAAGGGATCCCCTCTTCTTGCCTTTTTAAAAATTATTATTATTTCTTTACTTTTGGTCTTAGTTGCAGCACTCAGGATCTTGCATTGTGGCCCTTGGGCTTCTTTCTAGTTGAGGGGAACAGGCTTAGGAAGAATGTGGGATCCTAGCTTCCTGACCAGGAATTAAACCCAGTCCTCCGCACTGGAAGGCAAATTTTTTTTCAGACTTTAAACTTTTTATTTTGTAATGAGGTATAGCCGATTAACAGTGTTGTGATAGTTTCAGGTGAACAGTGAAGGGACTCAGCCATACGTATACATGTATCCATTCTTCCTCAAATCCCCCCTCCCAACCAGGCTCACATATAACATTGAGTTCTATGTGCTGTATAGTAGGTCCTTGTTGAATTTACTCTAAAGTCCAAAGTTAAAATGTCTCTTCTTTGTGTGGCACCATTATTTTACCTTAAATAATACTTAAACATTTTCCAGGTGCCAATAACTACAAACATTGGTATTTATATATTTTTTATTTGTTACATGTTTAACTTACTGGCTTCAACCAGATTTTAGGTGCAAAATGGGTTGATAAACTCTAGACATTTGCTCAGGTTGTAATCCAAGGTGCTCCCCACCCCAATTTCCAGTAATAGACTCCATAGTAGATGATCATTCCATCTTGGGAAATGTAGTCTTTTCCCTTATGGGTAAAATTAAAATGTTTCATTACTTAGAATTAAGCACCACAAAGCTTGAGGCTTTTGAGTCTTATCTATTCCTGCACCTGCTTATTTTCCCTTTTTTGTCTGCTCATGTAGACTTATTTCACCTTGCAGTTTATAGGACCAATTATGACCCTATGCCAAGACCTGCTTTGTACTATGGTTTTATTGCTTCCTAGCTGGGTTATCAGGATCATCACACACAGATATGCACACAAGTCTAGGACTGTCAAGTATTGCACAGTTGCTCCAAGGTACGTGATGTTGTGGTCCCAGGTTGTGGTTATCTGGGGTTGGTTTTTTCTTTTCTTTCATATATGGTAATATACATGTTTCAGTGCTATTCTCTCAAACCATGCCACCCTCACCTTCTCCCATAGAGTCCGAAAGTCTGTTCTTTACCTCTGTGTCTCTTTTTCTGCCTTACATATAGGGTCATTGTTACCATCTTCCTAAATTCCATATATATGAGTTAATACACTGTACTGGTGTTTTCTGACTTACTTCACTCTGCATAATAGGCTCTAGTTTCATCTACCTCATTAGAACTGACCCAAATGTGTTCTTTTCAATAGCTGAGTAATATTCCATTGTGTATAGGTACCACAGATTTCTCATTCGTTCGTCTGCCGATGGACATCTAGGTTGCTTTCCTGTCCTGCTGCTGCTGCTAAGTTGCTTCAGTAGTCTCTGACTCTATGGCCGACCCCATAGACAGCAGCCCACCAGGCTCCCCCATCTCTGGGATTCTCCAGGCAAGAACACTGGAATGGGTTGCCATTTCCTTCTCTAATGCATGAAAGTAAATAGTGAAAGTGAAGTCGCTCAGTCATGTCCAACTCTTAGCAACCTCATAGATTGCAGCCTACCAGGCTCCTCCATCCATGGGATTTTCTAGGCAAGAGTACTAGAGTGGGGTGCCAATGTCCTAGCTATTATAAACAGTGCTGCGATGAACATTGGGGTATACTTGCCTCTTTCAATTCTGGTTTCCTCGGTGTGTATGACCAGCAGTGGGATTGTTGGGTCATATGGCAGTTCTATTTCGTTTTTTAAGGAATCTCCACACTGTTCTCCATAGTGGCTATACGAGTTTGCACTCCCACCAACAGTGTAAGAGGGTTCCCTTTTTTCCACATCCTCTCCAGCATTTATTGCTTGTAGACTTTTGGATAGTAGCCATTCTGAACAGCATGGGATAGTACCTCATTGTGGTTTTGATTTGCATTTCTCTGATAATGAGTGATGTTGAGCATCTTTTCATGTGTTTGTTAGCCATCTGTATGTCTTCTTTGGAGAAATGTCTGTTTAGTTCTTTGGCCCATTTTTTGATTGGGTTGTTTATTTTTCTGGTATTGAGCTGCATGAGCTGATAGTATATTTTGGAGATTAATTCTTCATCAGCTGCTTCATTGCTATTATTTTCTCCCATTCTGATGGCTGTCTTTTCACCTTCTTATAGTTTCCTTCATTGTGCAAAAGCTTTTAAGTTTAATTAGGTCCCATTTGTTTATTTTGCTTTTATTTCCATTACTCTGGGAGGTGAGTCATAGAGAATTTTCTTAATTTCTTCTATGCCATTAAATTTTTTAGGTTTTCCATGTCTTTCTAATCTAATTTTGGTAAGGTATATTTTCATAAAAGAGCATCAGTTTTATTTGCATTTTCAAATATACTAATTATATTAGTACAAAGTAGTCTCACATCTATCTCTCCTTCCTCTGCGTATGGGGCAAGTTTCTCTTTGTCATTATTTTGTGTTGCTGTGCTTTTTCCCTCCTGTTTCTTCTTTAAAGGTAGAACCAACCACCATCCATATTTTTCAGCTATTCAAATTTTAGAGTTACAAAGTTATAGCTTTTAGAGTTACATTTTTTTGTTGTTATTTTCTTAATCATTAATTTCTGGTTTTACTTTACTCTCTCCTGATTCTACTTTCTTTGGAATTTATTTTACTTTTTCTAACTTCTTGAAACAGTAATAGGCGAGTCTTTGTATACTTTATTTATTTTGGTCACACAATGGAGTATGCGAGACCTTAGTTCTCCATCCAGGTGTCACACCCATGTCCCCTGCATTGGGAGTGCAGTCTTAACCACTGCACTGCCAGGAGAGTTCCCTTCCTGCATTTTTTCTCTTTAATGACAATTAATATAACTGGGCTTTCCTGTGAAGTCGTGGATATGCATCTTCTGTTTAACTTCCAGGATATTACACTCACTGAAGATAGCTTTTGGAATTTATTTTGGATATTTATTATATTTATTATAAGTACTTTCCAAGAGACTTTTCACACAAAGGACTAGATAAGAATGCTGGGTGAGATCAGAACATGCAGAAATTGGACATGAAAGATTGTAATAACTGAGGAAAAATTGTAAGAAATTCTCAGATATAAGGAAAGATTAGAGGTATTGTCTAGCTGGAATGTGTGGCAATAGGGTAGTGGTAGACCTTTGGAGGGGCTCCCCAGGTGGCTCAGTGGTAAAGAACCCACCTGCAATGCAGGAGCTAATGGAGAGACGGCTTCCATCCCTGGTCTGGAAGATCCCCTGGAGTAGGGCAAGGCAACCCACTCCAGTATTTTCACCTGGAGAATCCCATAGACAGAGGAGCCTGGTGAGCTACAGTCCACACAGTTGCAAAGAGCTACCTAGTACTGAAGCAACTTAGCATACATGTAGATGTTTGGAAGCCAGACCAACTGGATCTTGAATACAAGGCTAAAGTTGACTACAAGGCTAAAAAATTTCTATAGTCTGAGGGAAGTCCTTGATGGTAGGCTCTTTTAGTGTAGCATGCCACAAGCTCAAAAGGGGTTCTGAAGATGCTAGGACCAGGATGTCAGATACAGTGGATGGGGCAAGATGCCAGGGATGCCTGCATGATCAGAACTCAAGTCAGGTGAGATGAATGGGTGAACAGAGTTCTGAGGGTCAGGACAGAGAAGCAGGACTGAGGTGGATTGCATGAAAGTAATCACAGGAGTCCTGATGTTCTAAGGGAGAGAAGGGAAGAGAGGAAGAGTCGAGGATGAAACTGTATATAAAGGGATTTAAACAGAGGAGCCCAAGAAGGGGATCTGGAGGAGGAGACCATGGAGAGCAGTCATAGAAGCCGAGGGGCAGAGCTGCGTTGAGCTACAAGGGAGCAAATAGGTGGAGGAGGGAGGGTGGAGCTGAAGACGCCCCTTTCTAGCGGATGTAAACCAGTGAGGGTTAGAGAGCAGAATGGAAGCACTGGTGGGAAGTAAATTCTGAAGAGAATGGACTCTTCACCCTTCAGATCTTTTCATTTTATTCACAATTAACAAACAAAATATTAGAGAATTGCTGTTGCTATTATTGAGACTAGGAGGTCAAACTTCACCTTACCTATTTGGGTAGCATGTGTTCAGTGGAAGATATTAACTGTCTTTTGTCAAAGAGAAGTCAACTAGAAAAAAAAATAAAACCAAGCAGATGTTCTAATTTTAGAAAAGATTTGCTACAAATTTATTTTAAACACAGGTTTGTAAGAGTACTAAAATATTATTTGATTTCAAAGATTGTGGATATGCGAGTTTTCCATGATGTGATGTGTATAAAAATGGCTTGCAGGCCCTCAATCAATATTAGTTATCTACAACCACCACCCACCACCCACCCGCCTCATGTACCCCTCCCAATACAAATCTAGACAAATCAGGCCTGGTGTTTCTTCAGAAGGAGCTATTTTCTCCCTGCTTACAAATCAGATTAGATTTTCTTGTCTGGGGCCAGACACAGCATTTACCCCTTCTAGGCCTGCTCATTTTGCCTGATGTCTGCAGCAGGATAATCACATCAGAAGCTTCTGGGAAGATCTCCTGACCCTGGAGGGATATGGAAAAGTCACCCATACAGTCTTTTGTGATTTACCCACCAGCAAATGTTCACACTGGCCATGGTGGGCTCTGGGACAAAAAGAGGAAGCCTAACCAGATTTTAGACGCCTATCTAGCCCCATAATTGAGTCAAGGCTACACCATGGCCAGAAGGAGAGGGAAGGTGGAGGAGAAAGAACAAAGAGATTCCTCTGGGGTCAGTAATGAAAAGTTAATGCCAAGAGAACAGTGTGCATACATTCAAATTACATTATTGTGTTATGTGGGTATGAGGACAAAGGTTTCCTGTTGCAAGATTATTTTTTAGCATCCTGATAAGCAGCTGATCGTGTCTGGGCCCTCCAGCTCTGAGCATCCACCACTGTCTCATCTCTCAGGTGGGTCACCTGATTCAAGAGAACTAAAACCATCTACAACCACCCAGAGAATATCTACAGTAACAGAATTTTCCTGTTCTTCTGTATCAACAAGAGTTGACTGTTTCAGAGAACTCTTGACCAGAAGATGAAAGTTGAAACTATTGCTTGTTCCTGCAAATTTCCCAAAAAAATGATTTAAATGAATACTCAACTTTACAAAATAAAAATCAACTGACAGTTTACTTTCCAAAATTCTTTGAATCCTTGCTGCTTCTCCTGCTGTGGCCATCAATTTAAACTCTTATTTTGTGATCTTTACCCAATCTTACCAAGCCCTTCCTTGAAAGAGCTTCTGAACAGACTCCAGAACATTATAGACATCCTGACTTTGCCTTCTCTTCTCCAAGACACTCCTAAGATTTTGTCTCACTGAGAAAAGAATAAACTCAGGCTTGACTTAACAAGAGGCTGTCCTGGTGCTATCTGGGGGAAAGGCAGCATTCTACAATCTCATCGGCCATCTCCACTTCCCCACAAGTTTTAGAACCCATCCAGAATTCACTCAAAGGGGATATGGGTTAGAGATGCTCTGTTCAAGCAGTACAAAGACCTTAGTCTTATCTTCAACATACCATAGCCCAAGGTGATATGCCTGGCCCTACGTGTATATTCAACATATTCCTGCTGTTGCTGCTCAGTCGCTGTTATGTCTGACTCTTTGCAACACCAAGGACTATAACTCGCCATGCTACTCTGTCCATAGAACTTTCCAGGCAAGAATACTGTAATGTGTTGCCATTTCCTATTCAGGGGATCTTCCTATGCCAGGGATCAAACCTGGGTCTCTTGTATCACCTGCATTGGCCAGTAGGATTTTTTTTTTTTTTTTTACCAGAGCCACCTGGGAAGTCCTAGTCAATGTATTAGTGTCTGCTCTTTGTCAGATCAGAGACTAGGCAGTGGGACTTAAAAGCTGAAGTTACATGGTGTTTCCCTGTCTGCCTTCAGTCCACATCTCCTTAGTGAGAAAAGAGAAATTAAAACAAAGTACATGTGCAATGATATTATGCAGAATAATGCTTCTTAAACAATATGTATTTGAGAAGAGATCACTCTCCACCTCCAAATCCATTGTGGATCAGCACCATTATAAAATGCCATTGTGTTCATTATATATGGCTGCTACAACACATTAGCACAAATTGAGTGGCTTAAATCAACAGAAATCCATTCTCTGGCAGTTCTAGAGACCAGACGTCTGAAGCCAAGATGTTGGTAGGGATACATTCCTTTGGGGGCTTTACGGGATGATCAGTTTTTTCTTCTCCAAGCTTCTTGTGGCTCCAAGTATTCCTTAGCTTGTGGTTGTTGTTGTTTAACACTAAGTCATATCCAACTCTTTGGGATTCCATGGACTGCAGCACACCAGGCTTCCCTGCCCTTCACTATATCCCAGAGTTTGCTCAAACTCATGTCCATTGAGTCAGTGATGCCATCCAACTATTTCATTCTCTGTTACCACCTTGTCCTACTGCCTTCCATTTTTTCCACCATGAGGGTCTTTTCCAATGAGTTGGCTGTTTGCATTAGGTGGCCAAAGTATTGGAACTTCAGCTTCAGCAATATCTTGGCTTGTGGTTGCATCACTTTAACCTCTGCCTCCAATGTGTGTAACTCTCTTAAGAACTCTCAACATTGCATTTAGGGTTCATCTGGAAAATTCAGGATGATCTCATCTTTCCATGCTTTTTTCCAAAAAAAACGTTCACATTCACAGGTTAAAAGAAACAGGACAAGGACATCTCTTTGAGGACTGCCCTTCAATCCACACTATCCATAAACATGAATACATAGCAAAATGAAATTAAAGACAAACTCAGTAGAAGTCCAAGGAGTGTACAATGTCAAGTTGTTGTAAAGTTTCTATCCACATTTTGAATGGCACTGATGTGGAGCTCACAAGAGGTGCACATCATCCCTCCAGATTTGTGAGTACCTACAAGGGATCCAGGAGCCACAAGGAGGTCATGGAGGTCACGGAGTTTTCCCAGAGGAGGTTACATTGAGGCATAGTTTTAAAAATTGGTAGGCATTAGCTGTGAGGAAGAGTGAGAGCTAAGGGGAGAGAATCTTCAGAAGAGAGGGGGAAAAGTACATGTTATATTTTGAATTGTGTCCTCCCTTCCTCCCTCAAAACACATATGGAAGTTCTAACCCCTAGTACCTCACAATGTGACCTTATTGGAAATAGGTTCTTTACAGAGGTCAGTTCATTTCAGTTCAGTCACTCAGTCATGTCCAACATTTTGTGACCCCATGGAATGCAGCACGCCAGGCTTCCCTGTCCATCACCAACTACTGAAGCTTGCTCAAACTCATGTCCATTGAGTCAGTGATGCCACCAACCATCTCATCCTCTGTCGTCCCCTTCTCCTCCTGCCCTCAATCTTTCCCAGCATCAGGGTCTTTTCCAATGAGTCAGTTCTTCGCCTCAGGTGGCCAAAGTATTGGAGTTTCAGCTTCAACATCTGTACTTAAAATGATTATTCAGGACTAATTTCCTTTAGGATGAACTGGTTGGATCTCCTTGCAGTCCAAGGGACTCTCAAGAGTCTTCTCCAACACCACAGTTCAAAAGCATCAATGCTTTGGTGCTCAGCTTTCTTTATAGTCCAACTCTCACATCCATACATGACTACTGGAAAAACTGTTGCTTTGACTGGACAGACCTTTGTTGGCAAAGTAATGTCTCTGCTTTTTTATATGCTGTTTAGTTTGGTCATAGTTTATCTTCCAAGGAGCAAATATCTTTTAACTTCATGGCTGGAATCACCATCTGCAGTGATTTTGGAGCCTCCCAAAAAGTCTCTCACTGTTTCCATTATTTACCCATCTCTCAACCATGAAGTGTTGGGAACGGAAGTCATGATCTTAGTTTTCTGAATATTGAGTTTTAAGCCGACATTTTCACTCTCCTCTTTCACTTTCGTCAAGAGGCTCTTTAGTTAATCTTCTCTTTCTGCCATAAGTGTGGTGTCATCTGCATATCTGAGGTTATTATTTCTCCTGGCAGTCTTGATTCCAGCTTGTGCTACATCCAGTCCAGCATTTTGCATGATATACTCTGCATATAAGTTAAAGAAGCAGGGTGACAATATACAACATTGTCATACTCCTTTCCCTATTTGGAGCCAGTCTGTTGTTCCATGCCCAGTTCTAACTGTTGCTTCTTGACCTGCATACAAATTTCTCAGGAGGCAGGTCAAGTAGTATGATAGTCCCATCTCTTGAAGAGTTCCAAAGTTTGTGGTGATCCGTACGGGATTAAAGGCTTTGGGTTATTCAAAAGTAGGAGTTGTTTTTATGGGACTCTCTTGCCTTTTCAATGATCCAACGGATGTTGCTAATTTGATCTCTGGTTCCCTCTGCCTTTTCTAAATCCAGCTTGAACATCTGTAAGTTCATGGTTCACATACTGTTGAAGCCTGGCTTGGAGAATTTTGAGCATCACTTTGCTAGCATGTGAGATGAATGAAACTGTGTGGTAGTTTGAACATTCTTTGGCATTGCCCCATACCACACGTCCAAGGTCAGGAGCTGTGGCTGTACTTCGCCAGAGCAGCCAGGAGGAGATATTCCACGTCCAAGGTCAGAGAAACCCCAGCAAGATGGTAGGCACTGGAGCGGTGGCTGCTCTGTGTTGGAGCAGCTGTGAGGAGACACTCCATGCCCAAGGGCAAAGGGGAAGCCCCAGCAAGATGGTAGGAGGGGTGAATTCGCATTTAAAATCAAACCCCATACCAGCTAGACATGCTCAGAGGGCTCAAACAAACCTTGTGCACACCGGGACCCAGGGACCCCACAGAGACTGAGACAGAACTGTGTCTGAGCATCTCCTGTGGAGGTACGGGTCAGCAGTGCTCTGCCACAGAGACAGGGGCTCTGAGTGCAGCCGACTTGGGTATGGTATGAGCCCTCTTGGAGGAGGTCACCATTAACCCTACCATAGAGTTGTTAGGACTTCCACAGGACTGAGAAATAGACTCGTGGAGTCACAAACAGAACCTTGTGCACCAGGACCCAGGAGAAAGGAGCAGTGACCCCACAAGAGACTGACCCAGACTTACCCAGGCGTGTCCAGGAGCTTCCAGCAGAGGCGTGGGTTGGCAGTGGCCCTGCTGCATGGTTGGGGGCAGTGAATGTAGCAGTACATGCATAGGATCTTTTGAAGGAGGTCACCATTATCTTCATTATCCCCACCAGAGTTTAAGTGAAGTGAAGTCACTCAGTTGTGTCCAACACTTTGCGACCCCATGGACTATAGCCCACCATGCTCCTCCGTCCATGAGATTCTCCAGGCAAGAATACTGGAGTGGGTTGCCATTTCCTTCAGCCCCAGGTAAATAGCAGGGAGGGAACACAGCTCCACCCATCAACAGAAAATTGATTAAAGATTTACTGAGCATGATCCCCCCATCAGAACAAGACCCACTTTCCCCTTCAGTCAGTCTCTCCTATCAGGAAGCTTCCATAAGCCTCTTATCCTTCTCCATCAGAGGGAAGACAGACTGAAAACCACAATCATGCAAAACTAACAAATCTGATCACATGCCTTGTCTAACTCAATGACATGATGAGCCATGCTATGTAGGGCCACCCTTATGTAGGGTCATGGTGGAGAGTTCTGACAAAACGTGGAGAAGGAAATGGCAAACCACTTCAGTGTTCTTGCCTTGAGAACCCCATGAACAGTACAAAAAGGCAAAAAGATAGAACACTGAAAGATGAACTCCTCAGGTCGGGAGGTGCCCAACATGCTACTGGAGATCAGTGGGGAAATAACTTCAGAAAGAAGGAAAAAACACAGTCAAAGCAAAAACAACACCCAGTTGTGGATGTGACTGGTGATGGAAGCAAGGTCCAATGTTGTAAAGAGCAATATTGCATAGGCACCTGGAAAGTTAGGTCCATGAATCAAGGCAAATTGAAAGTGGTCACACAGGAGATGGCAAGAGTAAATGTTAACATTTTAGGAGTCAGTGAACTAAAATGGACTGGAATAGGTGAATTTAACTGATATGACCATTATATTTATGACTATGGGCAAAGATCCCTTAGAAGAAATGGAGTGGCCAATATTGTCAACAAAGGAGTCCAAAATGCAGTACTTAGTTGTAGTCTCAAAAACGACAGAATGATCTCTGTTCATCTCCAAGGTAAACCATTCAATATCACAATAATCTAAGTCTATAAAAAGCAAGAGAGTTCCAAAAAAATATCTATTTCTGCTTTATTGACTATGCCAAAGCCTTTGACTGTGTGGATCACAATAAACTGTGGAAAATTCTGAAAGAGATGGGAATACCAGACCACCTGACTTGCCTCTTGAGAAATCTGTATGCAGGTCAGGAAGCAACAGTTAGAACTGGACATGGAACAACAGACTGGTTCCAAATAGGAAAAGGAGTACATCAAGGCTATATATTGTCACCCTGATTATTTAACTTCTATGCAGAGTATATCATGAGAAACGCTGGATTGGAAGAAACATAAGCTGGAATCAAGATTGCTGGGAGAAATATCAATCACCTCAGCTATGCAGATGACACCACCCTTATGGCAGGAAGTGAAGAGGAACTAAAGAGCCTCTTGATGAAAGTGAAAGAGGAGAGTGAAAAAGTTGGCTTAAAGCTCAACATTCAGAAAACGAAGATCATGGCATCTGGTCCCATCACTTCATGGGAAATAGATGGAGAAACAGTGGAAACAGTGTCAGACTTTATTTTTCTGGGCTCCAAAATCACTGTAGATGGTGACTGCAGCCATGAAATTAAAAGGCGCTTACTCCTTGGAAGAAAAGTTATGACCAACCTAGATAGTATATTCAAAAGCAGAGACATTACTTTGCTAACAAAGGTCCATCTAGTCAAGGCTATGGTTTTTCCTGTGGTCATGTATGGATGTGGGAGTTGGACTGTGAAGAAGGCTGAGCGCAGAAGAGTTGATGCTTTTGAACTGTGGTGTTGGAGAAGACTCTTGAGAGTCCCTTGGACTGCAAGGAGATCCAACCAGTCCATTCTGAAGGAAATCAGTCTTGAATATTCATTGGAAGGACTGATGCTGAAGCTGAGACTCCAATACTTTGGCTACCTGATGTGAAGAGTTGACTCATTGGAAAAGACCCTGATGTTCGGAAAGATCGAGGGCAGCAGGAGAAGGGGACGACAGAGAATGAGATGGTTGGATGGTATCAGCGACTCAATGGACAAGGGTTTGGGTGGACTCCAGGAGTTGGTGATGGACAGGGAGGCCTGGCGTGCTGCGGTTTGTGGGGTGGCAAAGAGTCGGACAAGACTTAGGGACTGAACTGAACTGCATTCAGTTGGGTATATCTTTTCCTTTCTTCTTTGCTTTTTGCTTTGTGTATATCATGGAACTAAATCCCCGTGTAGATTATGGAACTAAATCCAGGCTGCAAAGCAGTCTGGTGAAATGAGTATTTGACACCTTCCTTCTGCTTTCATAATGAGAGCCAGGCTCCACGTTCCTTCAAGAATTATGTTGGTGAATTCCTTATGCTCAGAAAGGAAGTTCATATGCTGGGCAGCCAAAATGCACATGCGCGCATACACACACACACACATACACACTCTCTCTCACACTCAAATTTCTACTAGAGCCTTGCTCAAACTGGGGTCCGGAAACCAGCATCATTGGCATCAACTGTTAGAAATACAGATTCTGCTGCAGATCCTCAGAATCAGAATCTGTTTTTCAACAAGCACCCCAGATAATACATATGTACACTCTATTAAAGTTTTAGAAGTGCTACGCTACCTTGTACAACATGTAGTCCTTTTTAACTTCCCGAGATTAGTCACTGGTACTCTCTACTCATCCTTAGGGTTGTCAGATTTAACCAATAAAAACACAAGACTCCCAGTTAAATTTGAATTTCAAAATAAACAATGACTCCTTTTTTTAGTATGAGTATGTCCTGTATTTTATCTGGCAACTCTGCTCATCCACATGCTCCTCTCTCTGCAGTTAAGAAAATGAACAAAAAGGAAAATAACATAATGGCTGAGAGGAATGCATGTACAACAATTTTGACATGATAGATAATAAATATCATAACAGCAGAACATGTAAACTCTACACAGTTTCCAGCACACTGAGTTCTGTGCAAGCATTCCAAGCCTGAGGTCTTTATAATTTGAGGGGTGAGTGGCTTTCTCTTTTAACTGTACTATAGAATAAAGTCTTTTTTCCCCCAATAGACCTATGAATTGAAACTACTTATACTTAATTAACTTTGACCAACACCTTTAACCCATAGACTCGGACTTGCGTTCCTTTCAAAATATGGATTAAACAAATCTTAAGGAAAATACATGGTTAAAAAAAAAAGAAAATTTGAAAATACGTGCTGGCTTTCCTCTGGAGAGTACTTCTAGTATAAGACAGCTTAATTCATTCTAACATTTCAGCCAATACACCTATTGCCAAGCAACCAAATAAGGAATTTGGCATGGTTGGGAGAGAGTGCTTTCTGTTTATAATTCTTAAGAATAAGGGATAAGGTTCCTAGGTAAAAGCTTCTTCCTTTGGTGAACAGGAAGTGAGCTCCCTCCAATAAAGGTTAACAACAAACACCTTTCACTTATCATATTCCTACCCAGTGTTATTCTCTACTGTACTCATTTTTGCATGGTTTCTTTCACTCAACACTGTTATCTTGAAATTCACTCAATCTTATGCATGTATCAGTAGTTCTTCCTTCCTGCTGCTGAATAGTATTCTGCTAGACACTTCAGTTGTTCCAGTTTTAAGCTTACAGACAGAGCTGCTCGGGACAGTTGTATACAAATCTTTGTGTAGATATATGTTTTCATTTATGTTTGGTAAATACATAGGGGTGGAATAGTTGGCTCATATGATAGTAATATGTTTCACTTCAAAAAATATTTCACTGCACCAGGTCTTAGTTGCGACATGCGGAATCTTCAATCTTTGTTGAGGCATGTGAGATCTTTAGTTCGGGCATGTGGGATCTAGTTCCCTGACCAGGGATGGAACCTGGCCCCACGCATTGGAGCACAGAGTCTTAGCCACTGGACCACCAAGGAAGTCCCCCAGTTTCACTTTTAAAGAAACTACCAAACTATTTTCCAAAATGGTTGAGTGATTTTACACTCTTCAACAATGTATGAGAGCTCCTCCACAACTTCACTAACACTTGGTAAAATCAGGTTTTCAATGTTAGACCTTCTTATAGTGTGTAGTGGGCTTCCCAGGTGGCACTAGTGGTAAAGAATCCATCTGCCAATGCAGAAGACATAAAGAAATCTGGGTTCGATCCCTGGGTGGGGAAGATCCCCTGGAGGAGGAAATGGCAACCCACTCCAGTATTCTTACCTGGAAAATTCCACAGACAGAGGAGCCTGGTGGGCTACAGTCCATGGGGTCACAGAGTGGGACATGACTGAGCACATGCATACAGTTATCCTCTTGACTGGTGATGAAATGTCCAGGGACTGTTAGAGGGATTATAGTTCCAGGAAAAAGCAGGATATCCTTCGAGGCTGATGAGTATTAGGGCCTAAAATATACTTAATTTCCTCTCTGGAGGTTTTATTTCATGTTTGCTACTACCTTTTATTTTCCTGATTATTGTTTTTCTTCCACCTTTTGATTCATTGTTTGCAAGTCCCACTGTAGAAGCAAATGTCTATAATAGGTGAATGTCTATAATAACAAATGTTTATCATTATAGAATTGATAGAATGTCATCATTTTGTTATCCTTAATGAAGTGGTACAAGGAGGAAAAGATCTTCAGAGATTGCTAACTTCAGGAAAACAATAGGTTAGGCCCCAAATCGGTCAATTGACTAGGCTTTTGTTAAGTATCAACGTTAAATAATAGAGAAAACAGTTATAAGGTTATTATCAGTCACTTGTACATGCTATTTCTATCAAATAGCTCAGTATTTAATTTATAATACAGAATAGTTACAGAAACTATCTGAAGCTCTTTCCCTCCAAATAGTGGACTAGTTGAATAAGAAGTACATTCAAAAGATATAGCCATTAAAAATCATCTTTTCCAGGTCTCTTGGAGGTATAGCTGTCTCTAGGATTGGAGCAGGAAATTACAGTGTGATCCTGAAACATCTTGTCATATAAGAAAAGTATCAGTGATCACTGGATCTTGCTAAAAAGAATTCAGGAGCAACTTGAAGATCCCTCCTGTTGTTCAAAGAGGGGAAAATCTGAATATCAATGAGAATAGTAACTCTATTGGATTGAAACATATCAAATCTATTTCAATGCTTTAGGTCAGATTGATACTGTAAAACAACGCTAGGGAATCAACTCATTTTAAAAACTAGAAAATAAAATAGAATGAGGTTGTATTTATCCTGCCTTTCATAGGGCATATTGTACTTGAGGATAACCACAGAGTTAGTAAGAGGATGTTTCTCTTTATAAAATATTCTAGTTGATAATTGGAGAAGAAATGATACAATGTCATAATTTTATTATCCTTAATTAAATGGTGCAACTAGGAAAGAATCTTCAGGGGCCATTAACTTCATAAAAACAAACATTGTTTATTTTGATAAAGTCCAAGGCATTTACTTTTTCTTTTCGTGCTTGTACTTTTGGTATCATAATTAAGAAATCATTTCCTAATCCAAAGTCATAAAGATTTAACTTATGTTTCCTCCTAAATTTTTATAGTTTTAGGTTATATTTCAGGTTTTGAGCCATCTGAGTGAATTTTATATATGATTTGAGGTAGGGGCCGAATATCAGTATGTTCTTTTGTATATAAGTATCTATATTGTCACAGAATGATATGCAGAAAACACTTTTTTCCCATTGAATCAATGTGTCACCCTTGCTGATATAGCTTACCTCTGGATTCTCATTTTATTTCACTGTTATATATTTTCCTTCCTTATAGAGAAACAACACTGTTCTGATTATTGCAGCTTTATACTAAGTTGTGTAATTGAGTAGTATGAATCCTTCACCATAGTTCTTCTTTTCCAAAATTGTTTTGTCTAGTCAAGGTCTTTTGGAATTCCACATGAAATTTAGGATAAGCTCATCCACTTCTATAAAAAAAAGATTTTGATAGTTCTTTCATCCAACTGAAGATCAATTTGGGAAGAATTACTGTCTTAACCATATTATCTCTCTATTAAATTGGGCTGACTTTCTGCTTATTTAGATCTCTGTTAATTTCTTTCAAGAATAGTTTGCATTTTCCAGTGTACAAATCTTGCATTTCTTAATTAAATATATAAATATATTCTTAAGTACTTTTTTCCTTGATGATACCTTTTTAGAAGGAGTGATAATGGATTTTTCAAAAGAGCTTTATTGATATATAATTTGTATATAATGGATTTTCTGACGTACAGTACAGTGGTTTTTGGTGCATTACGCTATTTATAATAGTGGCAAAATATGTATAACATAAAGCCATTTTATCCATTTTAAGTTTATGATACAGTGGCATTAAATGAATTCATATTATTGTGTTACCATCACCACTATCTTATTTCACAACTTTTTCATCACCCCAAACAGAAAAACTGTAACCCTTAAGCAATAACTACACATTTCTGTTGCCTCTCAGCACCTGGTAACCTCTATTATACTTTATTTTTCTATAAATTTGTGTAATATAGATAACTCATATAAGTGGAATCACATAGTAGGTGTCCTTTCCTGTCTAGCTTATTCACTTAGTGTAGTGTTTCCAAGTTTTGTCCACATTGTAGCATGTATCAGAATCCCATTCATTTTTTTAAAAGTATTTATTTTTGTCTGTGTTGAGTTTTTGTTGCTCTGCAGGCTTTTCTCTGGTTGCGGCAAGCAGGGGCTACACTCTAGTTGTGGTGCGCGGGCTTCTCATTGTGGTGGCATCTCTTGTTGCAGAGCGCGGGGCTCTAGGGCACGCGGGCTTCAGTGGTTGTGGCTCCCGGGCTCTAGAACACAGGCTCAATAGTTGTGGCCCACAGGCTTAGTTGCTCCGCAGCATGTGGGATCTTCCTGAATCAGGGATCCAACCCATGTCTCCTGCATTGACAGGCAGATTCTTTACCACTGAACCACTAGGGAAGTACCCCTCCTTTGTTTTTTAAGTTGAATAATATTCCATTGTACATGTATACCATATTTTGTTTGCCCATTTATCTGTCGATGGACATTTGACATTTTGGCTATTGTGAATAACGCTATTATGAACATGAGTGTACACACACCTGTTTGAGTCTCTGCTATCAATTCTTTTGAGCATATATACAGAAGTGGAATTGATGGGTTGTGTGGCTTTGCTATGGATTAAATATTTGTCTTCCTAAAATTCATATGTTGAAACCCTAACCCTCAATGTGATGGTATTTGGAGGTGGGGGCTTTGAGAGGTAAATTTAGATGAAGTCATGAGAGTATAGCCCACATGATGAGATTAGTGTCCTTATAAGAAGAAACCTTCTCCTCTTGATTTCTCTCCTCCTACGTGAAGATACAAGAAAGCAGCTGTCTGTGAGCCAGGAAGAGGGCTCTAACTGGGAATGGAATTGGCTGGCACCTTGATCTTGGACTTCACAGCCTCCAGAATGGTGAGAAACAAATGTCTATTGTTTAAGTCAATCAAGCAGACTGAGAAAATAATTATGTGTTTAACTTTTGAGGAACTGTCAAATTTGTTTCCCACAGTGACTGCATTATTTTACTGTCCCGTTAGCAATGCAAAGGTCTTCCAATTGCTCTGCATTCTCACCAACTTGTTATTTTCTCTTTTCTTTTGAATATGCATGGTAGTGAATGTGAAGTGGTGTCTTGGTTTAGTTTTGATTTGCATTAGAATGATGCCAAACATCTTTTCATGTGTTTATTAGCTATTTTTGGTGAAATGTCTGTGTAAGTTTTTTGCCCAGTGTTTTCCGTTACCCATTTTTTAACGTGACTGTTTATCTTTTTGTTCTTCAATTCATAATGCCCAATGAAAAAAACTAGACAGAATGGTCATATGTATTTTTTATTTTTTTCAAACTTTAAACTTTTTAATTTTGTATTGGGGCATAGCCAATTAACAATGTTGTGATAATTTCAGCTGAACAGCAAAGGGACTCAGCCATACATACACATGTATCTATTCTCCCCCAAACTCCTCTCCCATCCAGGCTGGCATATAACATTGAGTAGAGTTCCATGTGCTATGCAGTAGGTCACAAAGTTCATATATTGTATGATTTTCCTTAATGTGAAATATCCAGAATATCAAGTGCATAAAGATAGATAGCAGATTAGTGGTTGCCAAGGCATGGATGGAGAGGTGAATGGAGAGTGAGTGTTTACCAGGTATGGAGTGTTCTGGGATAATAAGAGGATTTGAAACTGGATGGGGGTGATGGCTGCATAGCAAATGTACTAGATGCCATCAGATTGAACACTTTAAAATGGTTCATTGTATGTGATGTGAATTTTACCTTAATAAAAATAAACAAGAATACTAGCAAGCTTTACAGGAATCTTTGTATCTACTAACGTTTAGAAAGTAAATCTAATCTCAGAGGTTAGGAATCTCAGAGATGGAATTTTCTTGCTGGCTGATAGAGGAGAATAGTTGGGAGTAAACTGGCTTATGATAACGTAGATTTAAATCTTGGATTTTTTTTTTTTTAAACTGACCTCATAAGTCTTCTTTTACATATATGTATATAGTTGCTGTGAGGGCTTTTCTGCAGTTGTGGTGCGCAAGCTTCTCATTGTGGTAGCTTCTCTTGTTGTGGAGCACGGGCTCTAGGGCGTGTGGGCTTCAGTAGTTGTGGCTCCCAGGCTCTAGAGCATAGCGTATAGTTGTGGCACAAAGGCTTAATTGCTCCTTGGCATGTGGGCTCTTCCCAGATCAGGAATCAAACCTGTGTCCCCTGCATTAGGTGGATTCTTTACCACTGAGCCACCAGGGAAGCCCCCTAAATCTTGGATTTTAGATCAGTGATAACTGACATGTCATGAACTGAAGGGTTTGATTGCTATTAAACAACTTTTAAAATCATATTGTTCCCTCTAGTCCCAAGTGCACAGAGTTATTATAGGAAATCCCCTGGTGGGATAATAAAATGTGTCACTAAAAATAATTTAAAATGACACATACAAAGACTGCATTGTGGCATAAATTTTTTCTGTTATAATGTCAAATGATTGATTGATTTCATTCCAGCTCCCATTTTTTGAGTGTCTGCTTTGTAGTATGTTATACAAAAATGCCTGGCAACCCCAGCTTTCATGGGATTTGCAGTCTACTAAGAAAAAGAAAGTATAAAATAAACATATTGTGGGCCACAATAGCTATGAAAAGTTCTACCAATCAGTCCCTCACAGGAGTCACTCGCCATGACTGAGGATTTGGGTAGATGGCTGTTTCTCCCTCTGAATCAGTTGTCTGTAAAGGGTGAAAAATTGGCTGTTCATTACTCTTGAAAGCAGATGTGAATCCCTCAGATCAGGTTATGGGCTTCCTCCTTCTCCAGGATTTCCTTTTAGCTCTACCACTCAAATGTAGTAGTCTCTTATCACTGTGGGCCTCAAAAGTTATTTAATCCATCTGCCCATTTGATGCTTGGGCCTTTGCTATCAAAAATGATCATTGGGCCTGTATTACTTAGAAACGCAAAATGACAATTAACAGAAAACTCAAATCTCACTACCCTAATCAATGAAGGTAGACCTAGACTCAAAAGCTGCTTGATTCAGAGGCTCAAAAATGACACCAGAGTCAGATTTCTTCCTGCCTGTGCTTCTTGATGTGTGCTTTATTTTGACTTGGCTCTTTCTTACTGCTGATATGTGGCTGCCCGCAGTTATCAGGGGCTCTTTGTTTCTTTGAGCACATGAAGAGGAGGCGGTTGCTTGCTTCCACACTCCTCCAGATAATGAAAGAAAAAGTTTCTCCAAAGCCCCGGGAAATTGCTACCCTCCCCTGCCTCAATTAGATTATGCTCATAGCCAGCCAGTGGCAAGGAATGGGACAAGGCTGATTAATTTGGATTTGAATTGTGCTAATTTGCTGAGAATGGAATCATATGTTTTGGGAGGGAGTTAGGGCAAGGATGTGACATTAAGGAACAGGAAGTGGCCACCACGATAAGGAGAGGATATTGGGGAAGTTACCACAGGGTCTGTCTGGTACAGGGTCTTGGGTTACCGTTGACAGCATCATGAAAATCCCCTGGAGAAGGGAATGACAACCTATGCCAGTATTCTTGACTGGGAAATCCCATGGATAGAGGAGCCTAGCGGGCTACAGTCCACGGGGTCGCAAAGAGATGGACACAGCTTAGTGACTAAACAACGAAGTTACAATTGCCTTCCCTGCTGGACAACTCCCATTTTAAGAAAGTATATTTTCCATTGAATCAATCTCCTTGTTTCCATCCAGTTCAGAGTATCAGTGGCTCCTTCTTGCCATGCTGTTTCCTTGAATTCATTACTCTGGATGTGTTTTCCTTCTCAGCAGCCTCTTCTGCCTGGGCCTTACCATTCTTCACTGAATTCACTGACCCCAAAGGTGACTGTCACTGGTATTTCTTCCTGAATTCTGAATTGAACTGAATGGAGGTTCAGTTATCTCTTGTTTCTCCTCCGTTTTCGGGTTCTTCCTCAAGCCAAGTTCAGAAGTTGTGCCAGATAGTGGCTATGTGATAGAACCTATCTTGTTCTCCGTGGTAAAATGAAGGGGACCGTCCTGATCCATTTCCAAGGACTGGTCCCACTGCAAGTTCTGTGACATGTTAACTATGAAAAATTCTCCCAGTCAGTACCCACACAGAAGTCCCCGTGACTGAGGATATGGGGAGCTGGCTATTTCTCCCTTTGAATCAATTGTTATTCAAAGGATGAAAAGTTGGATTCTGGTGGGAGGAAATGATTCTGGGCGTGAAGGGCTCGGTGAGTGCCGTGTTTGGAAACCTGAAGCCCACACTGCTTTGTCGAGTTTGAGGGAGTTTCTGCTCTTTATTCTGCACTGGGCTCCGCACCGAATGTGATCAACCTAAACCTACTCCGAGGGTAGGCCGAGGTATCCTGGCCTCCCTTCACGCGCGCATCTTCTTCGCCAAGCGCAGCGTAGCCGGCCCAGGCCTGAGTCGCAGCAGCCAGAGCCGCTGGGTGGGGGACGGCAGCCATCAATGGCCCGAGCAGCGGATCCAGATGGGTCCGCAGCTGCACTCCTTCTGGCTCCGCTTCGGGACAGAGGGAGTAGCTGGAAGAGCAAAAGGCTGGAGGCGCCCCGGTGCCCGTCGTCCCGCACTCCCCAGGGGCCTGCAAGCCTCTCGGCCGCCCCGCCCTTCCCTGCAGGCGGCTTTGTCCTCCCGCTGTGCAGAATCTCCCTTCCCCTCCCCCCTGCTTCAGATTCCCGCCGGCCTTTCTGCGCCCACCGCCCCTCAGCCTCCGGCAGGCCCCTACTTCCCCCGCGCAGGCGGCGCCGGGGAGGCGGCGACTAACGGGTTAACCAGGGGTCCTTCTAGGCGAAGGGGGCACGCCAGAGGGGGCGCTGGGGCCAAGCCGGTACTGAGACCACCTCAGCGACAAAAATGCCCGCCCGAGGCGGCCCACCAGCTGTGTTCCCGGGACGGCCCCCTTGCCCGGGAGGAAGGGGCGACCCGGACGGTGGGCCGCCTCCCTCGCCTGGACTCAGAGCCCCTGCTCTGGGTGAACCAGAGGCGCTCTCCCCGCTCAAGAAACGGGAATCCGGGTGGCTGGATGCGACTGTGGGGCGGCTGGCAGTTTCGGGCTGGCGACGGGGAGAGGAGTGACCCTGGCCCGCGCGCGCCCCGACTCCCGCGCTTCCGCGGGGAA
>SJXQ01007329.1:228626-250150 GCA_006408695.1 Aepyceros melampus | reverse complement strand
TGGCCCGGTCTGCACTGGGGAGGAATGGGGGCCGCGAGTCCGGGATCGCGAGTCTGCGGGCGACGTGGGGGTCTGGGACCGGGGCCCGGGCTCGGGGGCGCGTGGGCCAGAGCGCGGCTTCCGAGCCCAGAGAGACTTGTGGTCTCTGTAGGTGCCGAGCTGGTCGGCCGCGGGCACGACGGCAAAACTGGGAGGAAGCCAAGCCAAGGGAGAAGGATGCTGGGCGACAGCGAGACGTTGTTTTCTTTTTAACAACGCTCCTTGGACCCGCTTTCTGAGTCCAGGGCCCCGTTGAGGATATCCGGCGGCCGCTCGGACCTGGCCCTGCCACAGGCGCCTTCCCAGCATCAGGGCCATTCTATCCTTGAGGAGCGAGCGGGTCACTTCTTGTCTCTCCTCGCCGCCGCTGCTGCCCAGCTGGCAGGGATGCCCAACTGACCTCTTACCCGGCCTGGGCTCTTCCGCCTCCCGCCCGCACCGCTTTGGGAACTAGTGGGGGACCTTGGGAATCAGCCCGGCGCCCCCAACCTTCTTTCTCTTTCCTGACGCCCTGCTCCATCTGCCCACTCCCCACTCTGGCTTTGGTGGTCTCTCAGTGAACCTCCTTCCCCAGTTTAGGACCTGCTGGAAGGGGTCCTAAGATGAAAGTCAGCAGCAGCGCGTGACCACTGTAGGCACCTAGGAGCTGAACAACCTGTTCCACTTCAATTCGGTTTGAGAACTTTCCTCGGCATCTTGGAATGCTGCGGAAGTTTACAAACAAAAAAAGGAAAGAAAAAAAAAATGGGGAAAAAAAAAAGCGATCTGGAGGTTAGGCAGCTTGAATTCCATCTGCTTTGAGCAGTAGGTTCTCGGGGCCAGAGTCCAGCTTCCTCGACTCGGACATCTGAATTTTGATGTAATGTCTAGACTTGCAGATTTAAAACTTGACTGCCAGAGCGGTCATTTGATTTAACCAGTTGAAAACAGTGAAATCATGAGTCACTCTCTGACCCTGATACTTACTAGGAATTTAGGTATTTAAGTATTATATGAAAAAAGGTTAATTTTTTTTTCAATATCCCTTTCAATTCCCTTCTCCAAGATCAGATTAATACAGTTAATGTTATCTGGGCTTTCCAGGTGGCGCGAGCCTGGCAGGCTATGGTGCATAGGGTCGCAAAGAGTCAGACGCTACTGAAGCGACTTAGCAGGCATGCAGGTGACATCTGAAAGATGTCAGTTATAAGAAAGTATAGGGCTAGAATTTTCAGCCAGTTTTAACTGGGCACTTTTATTTTAAGACTGTTTTGGCTTTTTATTTTTGACATAGGAAATAATTTAATGCCTTAAAAACCCCCTTGGTTTTGGCTGATATTTTTTGTTATTAAATGGTTGAATTTTGTTGTTAACTGCTGCATAAGAGGCAGAATCAACACTTGTTCTATCAGACTGTCATATGGTGAATCTTTACTGTGTGTGGTAGTGTCATTGGACACAATTTTGACTGCATATGTAAATGTAGAGTAAATGCAGTGAGATTTTCTTTCTTCCGAAATGAAGCTCAGAGGCAAAAAATTACAATGCAAATTTAACAATCTTAAAATCTCTCATGTAAGTGACTAGTTTTTCAAAACAGAACGACTGTATTGTTGGGAAGTCAAATCATTCAATGCATTTGCCGTATATTTGTGGACTATTATTTAAAATGTTAATGAAATAAATGATACAAATGAATAGAAATTTAGATTTAAAATTAAATGACATTTTTATTCCTAGATTAGTGCTGTCTTGAAGTTTACTTTCTGTGTATTTATGACTAACTCCATTATTAAACATTTAGCCCATTTTTGTACTTTGTTTTTCAAACTTTTGAAATGTAAATTTTTATCAACATTCCAGTAGCAAGGTCTATCTTATCTGTAAGGGGAGTGTGAGAATTACATAAAAGAAGCTTTATAAATTGTTTAGTAGAATATCTGGAATTTTTTAAGCACTCTATAAACACTCATTCCTCTTTTTACTTCTGTTCCCATGAAAAGTTACAAATTGATTTTGATACAAACATGTTGGGAACTCTTAACAGTCTTGGATGCTCCTTGGAGAGGCAGCTGTTTTGAATTCCTGCAGTTTGTTCTGAGCAAGATATGGACCTCTTAACCATTTTTTTTAAAAGTGCTCAACCAAAGGTTGTATAAGTCAGGAAAATTAAACTCTGTAAAATTGGAGACATTAGAGAAGTTCTCTACATTAAGAGGTTTTTCTTGGTTTGGGAAATTATTGAGAAAAAAACTGTATCAACTCAGATTCTTATGACAGAATGCAGATTCTTAGAAGACAGAATGCCTCAGTTTCTCAAATCTTTTTAAAGGCAAGGGGAGCTCTTTACCTCACAGGGTAGTTATGAGACCTAACGGGGTATGTCTCTCAAGAGTTTGTCATGCTCAATAAATATTAGTTTCTTTCGTTTATTTATTTTTGGTTGTGCTGCATTTTTGTTGCTTCCTGCAGGCTTTCTCTAGTTGTGATGAGTGGGGGCTATTCGTCGCTGAGGTGCATGGGCTTCTCACTGAGGTGGCTTCTCTTGTTGTGGAGCGTGGGCTCTAGGTTAATGGGCTCTGTAGTTGCTGCTTGCAGGCTCTAGAGCACAGGCTCACTAATTGTAGCCCATGGACTTTAGTTGCTCTGCAGGCTTGTGGAGTCTTCTCCGCCAGGGATTGAACCTGTGTCCCCTACATTGACAGGCGGATTCTTATCCCCTGTACCACCAGGGAAGTCCTTCTTTTTGTGATGTGCTTTTGTTTTCATATATTCTAATACTTTTATTTTGAGAATAACAAGTTTGAAATGATTTCCCTCAGTATATTGAATCTCTTATTTATGATATATATCCAATGTTACCTAACTGAAATGATTATTTTAATGTTATTATGTCTTACTGTGCACTTTTTTTTTTTTTTTGCATGGAGCAAGGCATTTTCTAGGCCTTTAGCATAGCTAATTATGCAGTAAGGTACCAGCTGTCCTGAACCAAATATCTTCTCTGAATTAAAGATACCACTGTATCTAATTGTTTCTTCTTTCCTGTTTCTTGCTGTGCTGTTCTTAATTTCCCACCAATCCTATCTCCTTCCGTGGTATCACTTTTGCTCAGTATCTTTTTTCCAACTTGGAGTCTTGTACTCTTAGATATCTGTTCTCTTGTCCTTGGACTGTTTACATAGAAATCTGCCCCCTCCTTTCATTTGTGAAACATTTATTGATATTCTGTTGTATTCTAGTCACTGGAACTGCGTGGACAAAAGAAAAATGATCAGTTCACATTCCCTGGGCAAGAGTGCTGAATTCCATGGGAAAGACAAGGAACTGTATTATATGCTAATAAGTGATATAATACAGACAGCCCATGGAGTAGTGGAAACACAGAAATACAAGCAACATTTGTTTAATTTAAGCCTTCAAGGCATACAGCAAACTGAATGAAAATGATAATCTGTTGGAGCAGAAGATTTCAGCCTGTAGACATGTTCTATTATTCAAGTGGTCTTGGTCAAGTGAATCACTCTATCTAGATATCCCATTCTTCATGTGTAAAGCAAAAGTTTGGAACAAAACCATGGTTTCCAAAGTGTATTTTATACAATATTACTAGTGTGCAGATAAACAGCTCCATGATCAAATACATTTGTGATTACTGGGTGAAACCAATTTAAGCAGATTTGTTTATTGTTGAATTTCTCAGTTTCTGATTGGATATTGTAAATTATACATCATCAAGAGAGGAATCTAATTCTTTACATTTTTTTATACCATAGAATCTTTTTGTATCAGAAATTAACTGCTACATAACATTTCAAGAAATATTTAACCTTTAGGTCATTGTGAGTTTATTGCTATATGAAACATAAAATGAGTGATTTTTTTTTTGTGTGTGTAAGATTATCCAATTTTTACAGCATCATTTATTGAAAATATTATCCTTGTCACCTCAGTGGAAAATCAGTTGACCATACATATATGGGTCAACTTCTGGACCATCTGTGCTGTTCTGTTGATCACTGTGTCCATCCTTCCAGCAGTACTATTATGTCTTGATTACTGTACCTTTAGATAAATCTTGAAATCAGATAGTGTAAGTCTTTAACTTTGTCATTCTTTTTCAAAATTGTTTTGTCTATTCTAGGTCCTTTGCATATCAATTACGAATTTTAGAATCAATTTATCAATTTTTACTGGAAAGCCTCCTAGGATTTTGGTTGGTATTGTGTTGAATCTATTCCTCAACTCGAGAACTGACATCATATCAATATTGAGTCTTCCAGCTCATGAGGATAGTATCTTTTTCTATTTAACCAGTCTTTAATTTTGGTTAGTGATCTTTCATAGTCTTATAGTCTTATAGTTTTCAATGTCTAGGTCTTGTACATTTTTCATTCCATCTATCCCTAAATATTTCATATTTTGATGCAGTTTTAAATTATTTTGAAAACCTAAATGTCTGACTAATATATGAAAATACAATTGACTCTTGTATATTGACTTATGTACAATGACTTATGACTCTTACAGCCTTATATGCTGTAAATGAGCCTTTCTAGGCTCATTTGTTAGTTGTTGTAGCTTTTTTGTATTAATACATTCTTTAAGATTTTCAGTTTCAACAATTTATCATGTTTGAATAATGAGAACTTAATATTTTCCTTTCTACCCTAGATGCATTTTTCCTTGTCTTACTGCTCTGACTAGAATTTTTAGTATAATATTGAATACAAGTGGTAAAATTAGATAGCTTTGATTTGTTCCTGATGTTAAGGGAAAATCATTCAGTTTCTTATGAAATATGATGTTAGCTATAGGATTTTCTTCAGACTGAGGAAGACCTCTTCTGTTCTAAGAGATTTTATGCTTTTGCTAAGAAATTTTATGCTTTTGTCCAATGCTTTCTGTGTCTAATGAGATGATTATATATTTTCTTTATTCTTTTATTAATATAGTGAATTACAGTGATTGATTTTCTTTTTATAATTGAAGTATAATTTGCAATGTTGTATTAGTTTTAAGTGTACAGTAAAGTGATTTAGTTATAGTGATAGTGAAGTCGCTCAGTCGTGTCTGACTCTTTGCGACCCCAGGACAGTAGCCAACCATGCTCCTCCATCCATGGGATTTTCCAGGCAAGAATACTGGAGTGGATTGCCATTTCCTTCTCAAGGATTTAGTTATACATATACATATTCTTTAAATTTTTTGTTTTTAATTGATTTTTTTATTGAAGTATGGTTGACTTATAATGTTGTGTTAATTTTAGGTATACTGCAAATTCATTCAGTTATATATATATACATGTGTGCGTATATATTCTTTTTCAGATTCTTTCCCCATATAGGTTGCTACAAAATATTGAGTATAGTTCCCTGTGCTGTGCAGTAGGTCCTTGTTATTAATTTGTTTAATATATAATAGTGTGTATTTGTTAATCCCAAACTCCAAATTTATCCCTTCCCTCTACTTTCCCCTTTGGTAACCAAAAGTTTGCTTTCTATGTCTGTGAGTCTATTTCTGTCTTATAAATAAGTTCATTTATATAATTTTTTAAGATTCCACGAAGTGATATCATATATTTGTTTTTCTCTGACTTGCTTCACTTAATATGATAATCGCTGTGTCCATCAATGTTGCTGCAAATGGCATTATTTCATTCTTTTTTATGACTAATATTCCATTTTGTATGTACCACATCTTCTTTATCCATTTATTGATGTACATTTAGGTTGTTTCCATGTCTTGACTATTGTAAATAGTGCTACTATGAACACTGGAGTACTTGTATCTTTTCAAATTACAGTTTTCTCTGGATATATGCCCAGGAATGGGATTGTGGGATCTATGGTAGTTCTATTTTTAGTTTCTTAAGGAAGTTCCATACTGTTCTCAGTAGTGACTGCACCAATTTACATTTCCACCAACAGCGTAGGAGAGTTTCTTGTTCTCCACACCCTCCAGCATTTATTGTTTGTAGACTTTTTGATGATGGTCATCCTGAATGGTGTGAAGTGATACCTCATTATAGTTTTGATTTGTATTTCTCTAATAATGAGTGATATTGAGCATCTTTTCATTTGGCCATCTGTATGTCTTCTCTGAAGAAATGTCATTTAGATCTCCTGCCCATTTTTTGATTTGGTTGTTTGTTTTTTTGATATTAAGCTGTATCAGCTGTTTGTGTATTTTGGAAATTAATTACTTGTTGGTCACATCATTTGCAAATATTTCTGCCCATTCTGTGGGTTGGCTTTTCATTTTGTTTATGGGTTCTTTTGCTGTGCAAAAGCTTTCAAGTTTAATAAGGTCTCATTTGTTTATTTTTGTTTTTATTTCCATTACTGTAGGAGACAATCCCCCCCAAAAAATGTTGCTGTGATTTATGTCAAAGACTGTTCTGCCTATGTTTTCCTTTAGGGGTTTTATATTATCCGGTTTTATATGTAGGTCTTTAATGTGTTTTGAGTTTATTTTTATATATGGTGTTAGAGAATGTTCTAATTTCATTCTTTTACATATAGCTGTGCAGTTTTCCCAGCACCACTTATTGAAGAGCCTGTCTTCTCCATTGTATATTCTTGTCTCCTTTGTTGCACACTGTGCTGTGTACTTAGTCACTCAGTCATGTCCGACTCTTTTCCTCTTTGCATGGGGATTTTCCTGGCAAGAATACTGGACTGGGTTGCCATGCCCTCCTCCAGGGGATCTTCTCAACTCAGGGATCAAACCCAGGTCTCCCACATTGCAGGTGGATTCTTTACCATCTGTGCCACCAGGGAAGCCCAGGAATACTGGAGTGGGTAGCCTATCCCTTCTCCAGGGGACCTTCCTGACCCAGGAAGTCCAACTGGGGTCTCCTGCATTTACCAGCTGAGCTACCTGGGAAGCCTTTGTTGTACATTAATTGATCTTAAGTGCATGGGTTTATTTCTGGGTTTTCTATCGTCTTCAATTGATTTATATGTTTGTTTTTGTGCCAGTGCTATACTGTTTTGATTACAGTGACTGATTTTTGATAGTCAAACATAATTTGCATTCCTCAGATAAATCCCATGTAGTCATGATGAAGCATCCTTTTTACATATTGTTAGACTTTACTTCAGAGAAGGCAATGGCACCCCACTCCAGTACTCTGCCTGGGAAATCCCATGGACGGAGGAGCCTGGTAAGCTGCAGCCCATGGGGTCGCAAAGAGTTGGACACGACTGAGCGACTTCACTTTCACTTCTCAGTTTCATGCACTGGAGAAGGAAATGGCAACCCACTCCAGTATTCTTGCCTAGAGAATCCCAGGGACGGGGGACCCTGGTGGGCTGCCATCTGTGGGGTCACACAGAGTCGGACACGACTGACGTGACTTAGCAGCAGCAGCAGCAGACTTGCTAAAATTTTACTAAAAATTTTTGCATATAAGTTCTTGAGGAATCTTGTTCTTTGTTTTCTTTCTTATAATATCTTTGATTTTGATTCTGGAGTAATGCAGGTCTCACAGAATGGGCTGGAAAGTAATTCAGTAGCTTCTATTTACTGGAAGAGTTTGTCTAGAATTGCAATAATTTCTTACTAAATGTTTAGGAACATTCACCAGTGACGTTATCTGGGCCTAAAGTTTCTTTTGTGGAAAAGCTTTTAAACTACAAATTAATTTTTGTAATAGTTGTAGGGCTAGTTGGGTTGTTGATTTCTTCTTTTGGAGGCTTTTAAAAAATATTTTAAGTTAATTTTTATTGGAGTATAGTTGCCTTACGATGTTGTGTTAGTTTCTGCTGTACAGCAAAGTGAATCAGCCACATGTATACTTATATCTCTTTCTTCTTTCTTGGATTTCCTTCCCATTTAGGTCACTACAGAGCATTAAGTGGAACTCCCTGTGCTATACAGTAGGTTCTCATTATTTATCTATTTTATCGTACTAGTGTATATTTGTCAATCACAGTCTCTCAATCCATCCCACCCTCCCCACCAGTATCCATGTGTCTGTTGCTGATTTCTTTTTTTAAGATGTATTTATTTATTTTTAGCTGCACAAGGTCTTCATTGCTACACTCAAGCTTTGTCTAGCTGTAGTGTGTGGGGGCTCCTCTTCATTGCAGCTCACGGACTTTTCACTGCAGTGGCCTCTTGTTGCAGAGCACAGGCTCTAGAGCCTGGGTCATAGTTATGGCACACAGGCTTAGTTGCTCTGAGGTACGTGGAATCCTCCCAGATCAGGGACCATGGTGTCCCTTGCATTGCAAGGCAGATTTTAACCACTGGATCACCAGGGAAGCCCCTGATTTCTTCTTGAATGAGCTTTGATAGTTTGTGTATTTTTAAAAAAATTTCCGTTTATCCTTTTCGTTGTCAAATTTATTATCATAAAGCTGTTGATAGTATTTCCTTAACATTTTACATTCGTACTACTTAGCTATTTCTAAATAATAAATTACCCAAAACTTAACAGCTTAAAACAATACATATTTATTATCTCACAGATTCTGCAGTTCAGGAATTTGGGTACAGCTTAGCTGGGCTTCCCTAGTGGTTCAGATGGTAAAGAATCTGTAGTGTAGGAGACCCAGGTTCAATCTCTGGGTTGGGAAGATCCCCTGGAGAAGAGAATGGCAGCCTACTCCAGTATTCTTGCCTGGCAGGCTACAGTCCATGGGGTCACAAAGTCAGACACGACTGAGCAACTTAACACTTTCACTTTCACTAGCTGGATCCTCAGTTCAAGGTCTCCCATAAGGCTGTAATCAAAGGCCCTGTCAGCCAGGGCCAGGGTCTCACCTGAAGACTTGACTAGGGAAGAATCCAAATCTATGCTCACATGAGTGTTAACAGGATTCAGTTCCTTGTGGGTTGTTGAACTGAGGTCCTCAATTTTTGCTGGATGTTGGCAAGAGGGGCCCTCAGTTCTTTGCCATGTTATCGCTCCAGCATGGCAGCTTGTTTCATTCAAGTCAGCCATAGAAGGTAGCAAGATGGAGCCATAGCCTAGTTATGGAAATGACATCCCCTTACCTTTGTCATGTTTTACTGGTTAGAAACAAGTCACTAGGTCACTTCACACTCAAGAGGAGAGGACTACACAGGGGCATGAATACTGGGAAGCAGGCATCAATGGGGATCATTTTAGATACAATATTTGTAGGATCTATGTTTTATAGTTTATTGATATTCTCAAAGAACCAGCTTTCTTTGTTTTTCTGTTTTCACGGTGTTTGAATTCTGTCATCTTTACTTTGGGTTTATTTTCTTACTTTAAGTTTAATTTGCTTTTTATCTTTTAATTTCTTTTTTCTTTTTTGGCCACATCATGAAGCATGCAGGATCTTAGTTCCTTGACCAGGGATCAAGCCCATTCCACCCTGCCGTGGAAGCACAGAGTCCTAACCACTAGACAACCAGGGAAATCCTTTTTAATTTTTTAATGTGAAAGCTAAGGTCATTGTTTCCAGGTCCTGAATGTTTTCTAGTATAGGCATTTAGTGCTATAAACTTTCTTCTAACAATTGCTTTAGCTACATCCTATAAATTTTTATGATTTCATTTTCTTTTTAGCTATAGAATTTTAATTTATTTTTATTGATGTTTAATTGACATATAACATACTAGTTTCAGATGTACAGCATAATGACTTAATATTTGTATATATTGTAAAATGCTCACCTCAATAAGTCTACTTATTTGTGTGTTCATAATTTTCAGTTGTCAACAACTGGCCATGACAAGAAAACTCAGCACCCTAACATTCTAGTTGACTCAAGCAATGAAAACGGGTTCATGCCATCAATCCTGATATTTCTGTGCAAAGCAACCCTAACAAGATGATGCAACAGTGACTGCTACTCCAGGTGTACACAACAAAATCATCAATCCACTGGTGATATAAAAACACTCTGACAGACACATTCTTTTGGGTTGGCTAAGGATCAGTCATGGTTCTCTTGGAGACAGGCAAGGAGTAAGTTACCAAGCCTACTGTGTGAACTCTCTACCCACAACATGCAAGCATGAGATTTCCCTATTGTTAACTCCTGCAGTTTGAGGCACAGGTATCAGTGATGGGGCAGTGAAAGAGGGTCATGGATTGGGCACTATTTGAGTCTATAATCACATATAACCTGGGGCCATTTGTTTTAATGGAAATTACTCTCTTCTTCATTTAAAAATAAAAATGTGAAGAATAGATACTTGTTTTTTGTGAGTTTGCTCTTCCTGATAATGTCAACTATCTCAGACTCTTAGAATAAAATCCAAAGTTGTTACCAGGATGTTACAGACCTACCTGGTTTGCCCCAACTGTTATGTTTCTGACCTCATCTCCAACTGCTGTCCCTCTTTATCCATCTGCTCCAGCCACTTTGGTGATCTGGATGTTCCTCAAACACACCTGGCTCACTCCTGCTTAGGGGCCTTTGCTATTGCTGTTCTCTTTGCCTAGAATGATCTCAAAGATCCTTAGAGCTCCCTCTCTCACCTCTTTCATGCCTCTCTTCAAATATCATTTCATTAGAGAGACCTTCCTGACCATTTAATCTAAAACAGCAGCCCCTGTCATTCTCTGTGTCCTTTCCTTGCTTCATTTTTCTTTACACTTAATATGTTATTAACCTGAATATTTCCTTCCTTTTTGCCTGCTCCTCCCTCAACCAGACTGTCTGTTCCATGGTGGCAGGGGCTGTTTTTAGTTCATCACTAGATTTCCCATGCCCAGCAGAGTACCTGGCACACAGTAGGTGCTTGTAGGTACTTATCAGTGAATTAATGAATGAATCTGATATATAGACATATGTCTATCTATCTAGATGTATTTATATATGTATCCATAGATATAGAGAAGGAAGTCATTTAGAACACAAGATTCTTTATCCTCAGCTCCAGACTATAGAGGAAAAAAGCTCAACTAAAGCCAACTTTTCTTTCAGGATTTGAGTATGCAAATATATTTAGTATCATAAAATCTCTTTTATAAAGATGATTTTTTTTTACTGTTTTCAGATTAAAAGTAACACTTTCAGAAAAGAAAATGTAAGCAATGCAGAAAGGACTCAGATGGAAAGTGAAAGTCCTCTGGACTGAAGGTGAGGAGAGAGAGCAGGCCTGGAGACTGAACTGCACTGTGCATTGAGACGGAACACTGGGGAAACCGCAGCTGCACTAGAGCAGTTGTGTCAACAGGGCTCATCAGAATGTCCCCACAGAAAAACTGGCCACATCAGACTGTCTTGCTTTGCTGTTATTATCTTCTGTCTACTATTCTAGGAAAATACCTTTCAGCGTTTGTATTGTTTTAAGTTATGAAGCTCATTGTATACTAAAGAGCTTTTAGTCTGTCAAATTTGTTACAATTTTTTCCCTAAATTATTGTTCATCTTCTAACTTTTTGGTGTTTTCTGCCATTCAGAAATGATTTTTATTGTGTTGTCAGTTCTAATAATCCTTTTCTTTTGTTGTCTTTGCCTCTGATAGCATGCTTAGAAACTCTTCTTCAGCCCCACAATTATAAGTGTTCACTTGAATTTTCTTCTGCTACTGTCATAGTTTGATTTTCTTTTTCATGTTTAAATTTTCAGGGGACCTGGAATTTACTTGGTGAAAAGGCATGTCTGGAATTCTTGTGGTGTGCCAGGTTTTATTCAAGTGCCTTATATGAATCATCACATTTGAATGCTCAGAAACTCAGGAGGTGGGTGCTAATAGGAGCATTGTTTTCACAGGGGAGGAAATTTAGGAACAGGCAGGGTGGGTACTTGTCCAAGACCACACAGCTGGTGAAACCTGGCCCATCAGTGGGAAAGCCTAAACAGGGTTAAGGAATAGAGTCGGCATGTGAAAAGTTTCTGAAATATAGAAGTCAATAGAAGGTAGAGTTTTTTTTTTTTTTTACTACTTTTATTATTATTACACGGTTCTCATAAACATAATTTCTGATGGCTGCAAATTATTTGAAAAATCATGTATATTTAAGGCAAGCACAACTCTAAAATACTGTTCCTTCAAAAACATGTTTAGAATTCCATGGTAACAAAACCTTTATTTAGAGAAACAGTTGTCTTAAAAAGAAATTCAGAAAGAACATTTATCAACATGTGAAGAACTTTATAGGATATGGGATTACAGATTTTTACAAAAATCTTATCTTTGCACTCCAGTTTTCTTAAAAGAGCATATTTTTAAAATGTTCTGATCAGAAATAAAGCCATGATAACTGTTCTTGTTTTTTTTTTAAAAAGCTATAACAAAATAATGAAGCTGCTAGAAAAGCAGTTTGGTAGTTCCTTGAAAAGTTTAATATAGAATTACCATATCACCCAACAATTCCACTCCTAGGTGTAGGCCCAAGAATTCAAAGCAAGGAGTCAACCAATATAATTCAAAGCAAGGAGTCAAACAAATTCTTGTAACCAGTTTTCAAAGCAGCATTATTTACAGTGACCAAAAGGTGAAAACAACCCAGATGTCCATCAACATATGAATGGATAAGCAATATGTGGTACATATATCAGTTCAGTTCAATTCAGTTGCTCAGTCATGTCTGACTCTTTGTGACCCCATGGACCGCAGCACGCCAGGCTTCCCTATCCATCATCAACTCCCGGGGCTTACGCAAACTCATGTCCATCGAGTCAGTGATGCCATCCAACCATCTCGTCCTCTGTCACTCCCTTCTCCTCCTGCCTTCAATCTTTCCCAGAATCAGAGTCTTTTCCAATGAGTCAGTTCTTCACATCAGGAGGCCAAAGTGTCAAAGTTTCAGCTTCGGCATCAGTCCTTCCAATGAGTATTCAGGACTGATTTCCTTTAGGATGGACTGGTTGGATCTCCTTGCAGTCCAAGAGACTCTCAAGAGTCTTCTCCAACACCACAGATGAAAAGCATTAATACTTAGGCACTCAAAATTCTTTATAGTCCACCTCTCACATCCGTACATGACTATTGGAAAAACCATAGCTTTGACTAGACGGACTTTTGTTGGCAAAGTAATGTCTCTGCTTTTTAATATGCTTTCTAGGTTGGTCATAACTTTTCTTCCAAGGACCAAGCATCTTTTAATTTCATGGCTACAGTTACCATCTGCATTGATTTTGGAGCCCAAGAAAATAAAATTTGTCACTATTTCCATTGTTTCCACATCTACTTGCCATGAAGTGATGGGACCAGATGCCATGATCTTCATTTTCTGAATGTTGAGCTTTAAGCTAATTTTTTCACTCTCCTCTTTCACTTTCATCAAGAGGCTTTTTAGTTCTTCTTCACTTTCTGCCATAAGGGTGGTGTCACTGCATATCTGAGGTTACTGATATTTCTCCTGGCAATCTTGATTCCAGCTTGTGCTTCTTCCAGCCCAGCATTTTGCATGATGTACTCTGCATATAAGTTAAATAAGCAGGGTGACAATATACAGCCTTGACGCACTCCTTTTCCTATTTGGAACCAGTCTGTTGTTCCATGTCCAGTTCTAACTGTTCCTTCTTGACCTGCATACAGATTTCTCAAGAGGGAGGTCAGGTGGTCTGGTATTCCCATCTCTTGAAGAATTTTCCACAGTTTGTTGTGATCCACACAATCAAAGGCTTTGTTATAGTCAATAAAGCAGGAGTATATGTTTTTCTGGAATTCTGTTGCTTTTTCTATGATCCAACAGATGTTGGCAATTTGATCTCTGGTTCATCTGCCTTTTATAAATCCAGCTTGAACATCTGGAAATTCTCAGTTCATGTACTGTTGAAGCCTAGCTTGAAGGAAATTTTTGAGCATTACTGTGCTAGCGTGTGAGATGAGTGCAATGGTGCAGTAAGTTGAACATTCTTTGGCGTTTGCTCTTCTTTGGGATTGGAATGGAAGCTGACTTTTTCCAGTCTTGTGGCCACTGCTGAGTTTTCCAAATTTACTGGCATATTGAGTGCAGCATTTTCACAGCATCATCTTTTAGGATTTGAAATAGCTCAGCTGGAATTTTATCACCTCCACTAGCTTTCTTCATAGTGATGCTTCCTAAGGCCCACTTGACTTTGGACTCCAGGATGTCTGGTTCCAGGTGAGTGACCACACCATCGTGGTTATCTGAGGCATGAAGATCTTTTTGGTATAGTTCCTCTGTGTATTCTTGCCACCTCTTCTTAATATCTTCTGCTTCTGTTAGGTCCATGCCATTTCTGTCCTTTATTGTGCCCATCTTTGCATGAACTGTTCCCTTGGTATCTCTAATTTTTTAGAATAGATCTCTAGTCTTTCCCATTCTATTATTTTCCTCTACTTCTTTGCACTGATCACTGAGGAAGGCTTTCTTATCTCTCCTTGCATTCTTTGAACTCTGCATTCAAATTGGTATATCTTTCCTTTTCTCCTTTGCCTTTAGCTTCTCTTCTTTTCTCAGCTATTTGTAAGGCCTCCTCAAACAACCATTTCGCCTTTTTGCATTTCTTTTTCTTGGGGATGTTCTTGATCACTGATTCTTGTACAATGTCATGAACCTCTGCCCATAGTTCTTCAGGCACTTTATCAGATCTAATCCTTTGAATCTACTTGTCACTTCTACTGTATAATCGTAAGGGATTTGATTTAAGTCATACCTGAATGGTCTAGTGGTTTTCCCCACTTTCTTAAATTTAAGTCTGAATTTGGCAATAAGGAGCTCATGATCTGAGCCACAGTCAGCCCCTAGTCTTGTTTTTGCTGACTGTATATAACTTCTTCATCTTTGGCTGATTTCAGTATTGACCATGTGGTGATGTCCATGTGTAGAGTCTTCTCTTGTTTTGTTGGAAGAGGGTATTTGCTATGACCAGTGCGTTCTCTTGGCAAAACTCTACTAGCCTTTGACCTGCTTCATTTTGTACTCCAAGGCCAAATTTGCCTGTTACTTCAGGTATCTCTTGACTTCCTACTTTTGCATTCCAGTCCCCTATAATGAAAAGGACATCTAAAGGGTGTTCTAAAAAGTCTTGTAGGGCTTCATAGGACCATTCAGCTTCAGCTTCTTCAGCGTTACTGATTGGGGCATAGACTTGGATTACTGTGATATTGAATGGTTTGCCTTGGAAATGAATAGAGATCATTCTGTTGCTTTTGAGATTGCATCCAAGTACTGCATTTTGGACTCTTTTCTTTACTATGCTGGCTACTCCATTTCTTCTAAGGAAGTCTGCCCACAATAGTCGATACAATGGTCATCTAAGTTAAATTCACCCCTTCCAGTCCATTTTAGTTTGCTTATTCCTAAAATGTCAATGTTCACTCTTCCCATCTCCTATTTGACCAATTCCAATTTGTCTTGATTCTTGGACCTAACATTCCAGGTTCCTATGCAGTATTGCTCTTTTCGCATCGGACTTTACTTTCATCACCAGTCACATCCACAACTGGATGTTGTTTTCACTTTTGGTCTGCTGCACCCAGAGCCCTTGCCTATGCGGCAGGCCATTGCTGACCCGAACCTTCGCCGGAGACACCTAAACCCAGTTCGGGCTCAGTCTCTGTGGGGTCTCTGGGTCCTGGTGTGCACAAGGTTTGTTTGAGCCCTCCGAGCATCTCTGGCAGGTAAGGGGTTTGATTCTAAACCAATTTTACCCCTCCTACTGTCTTGCTGGGGCTTCTCCTTTGCTCTAAGAAGTGGGGTATCTTTTTTTGGTGGGACCTGACATTCTCCTGTTGATGGTTGTTCAGTAGTGAGTTGTAGTTTTGGCGTTCTCGCAGGAGAAAATGAGCGCACGTCCACCATCTTAATTAATCTCACTCTATAATGTTGGTACATATATACAATGGAATAATTATTGTACAAAGGAAGGAAATTCTGAAATAGAGTACAACATGGATTAACATTGAAACCCGATACGAGGTGAAAAAAACTAGATACAAAAGGACAAATATTGTATGATTTCACTTATATGAGATACCTAGAATTGTCACACTCAGAGAGACAGAAAGAACAGTGGATATTAAGGGCTGCAGGGAGAGTAGAAGGGGAAGTGATTGTTTAATGGGCTTATGTTTGAAATAATGGGAAGTTCTGAAAATGGATAGTGACTCATCCCAGGTGGCAGTGGTAAAGAACCTGCCTGCAATGCAGGAGAGGCAGCAGGAGCCACCGGTTTGACCCCTGGGTGGAGAAGATCCCCTGTAGAAGGCAATGGCCACTCACTCCAGAATTCCTGCCTTGGAAATTCCATGGACAGGGGAGCCTGATGGGCTACAGTCCAAGTGGTTGCAAAGAGTCAGAGACGACAGCCATTGAGCATGCATGCAGTGTTGTTTGCACAACATTGTGAATGTACTTAATGCCACTGAACTATTAAAACGATAAATTATATATATTTTACAATAAACAACAATGACAGCAGCAACAAAACAGAAGGAGTCAAAATTAGACTCTTTCATAGAGTTGTATTTGCTAAGTTGATTAAGTTTGCTCAATTTCGTATGCATTGAGTCGGTGATGTTATTTAACCATCTCATCCTCTGCCACCCCTTTCTCCTTTTGCCTTCAGTCTTTCCCAGCATCAGGGTCTTTTCCAGTGATTCGGCTCTTCCCATCAGGTGGCCAAAGTATTGGAGATTTAGCTTCAGTGTCAGTCCTTGCAGTGAATATTCAGGGTTGACTTCCTTTAAAATTGACTGGTTTGATCTTCCAAGGGACTCTCAAGAGTCTTCTCCAGCACCACAATTTGAAAACATCAATTCTTTGGCACTCAGCCTTCTTTATGGTTGAACTCTCACGTCTGTCTACGACTATTGGAAAAAACATGGCTTTGACTATATGGATGTTTGTCTCAGAGTGCTGGGCTTAAATGAGATGATTCTTGTGCTGTGCTTAGCATAATGCTCGGCTTACGAATAAATTTCTAATACTTGGAACCATTTGAAGATGGAATGGGCTTCCTTAGGGATGGGATAGTGACTGAGTCCATGCTACTGGATGTGTTTAACAAGAAGTGGATCAGACTTAAGTTTCGTATGCAAATGAATCACCTGGGGATAGTGTTTAAATACAGATTCTAATTTAAATAGGTCCTTTCTGGGGCATGAAATTCTGCATTTCTAATAAGCCCTAGGTGATGATGAAGATGCCTAGTGATGAAATTTGAATAGCAGGGAGCTAGATGATTCTTTGGAGTGAGAGGATGCTGGTGAAGGTCTGTGATACTCCATCAGGTGGGGCATTGAAGTAGATCTCTGCTGTCCATTATGGTGGCCACATCACCATACGTAGCTGTTTGAAATGTATCTTGTCTGAGATGAGTTGTGGGTGTAAAATACACAAGAACTCAGTATAAAGAAAAGAAACTGTAAGATAGCTCATTACTACTTTTTATATTGATTGCATTCTGAAATGATATTATTTTGGTTATATTGGGTTAAGTAAATATTGTAAATTTTTTACAAGGGCTGTGAATAGAAGGTGATTGGGCAATAACTAGAGGGTGTCAAAGGATTAGAAGAGGATTTTCTTGCTTTGGCAGCCTGGAAAGAATATGAAGCTAATAAGAAAGGGAGACTTTGGCTCTCCAGGATCAGCAAAGTGGGTGAGTGAGGTCTATAAGAAGGAAAGGAGGTTAAGACAAGGTTTGTGTGGCTTGTATTGTTGTTTAGTCAGTAAGTGGTATCTAACTCTTTGCGACCCCATGGACTGCAGCATGCCGGGTTTCCCTATCCTTTACTCTTGTGGCTTGTATACAGTTATATAAAAGATGGAAAGACTGGAAGGAAACATGTAGAAATGTTAACGCCAGTATCTAGGTAGTGGGGATGATGTTTGTGAAAGTGAAAAGAAGTGTTACTCGCTTCAGTTGTGTCTGACTCTTTGCGATGCCATGGACTATAGTCCGCCAGGCTCCTCGGTCTGTGGAATTCTCCAGACAAGAATACTGGAGTGGGTAGCCTTTTCCTTATCCAGGGGATCTTCCTGACCCAAGGACCAAACCCCAGTCTGTTGCTTTGCAGGCAGATTCTTTACCGTCTGAGCCACCAGTACTTCTTTGTATATGTTTTTGTATTTTCCTTTTTCTTCCATAAAGATGCATAATTTTTAAAATTGGGGAAACGTAGAGGGACCAGAAGTCAGAGGTAGCTTGGAACACTGACTTCAGCACATGAGGCCACCCCAGAGAAACGTGTGACAGGAGCACACAAATCACAAGAATGATAGTATAATAAGCAAATGTGTAGGCATAGAAGAAAGAAGACTAGGAAGAGGTGCTCCACACTTAAGAGGAGTGTCTGTGCATATTAGGATTTCAGGTAATTTATTCCATCTTTTCACTCCCAATCCAGGGATTGAACCCAGGCCTCCTGCATTGCAGGAGACTGTGGATTCTTTACCAGCTGAGCCATAAGGGGAGCCCTAAATATCATCTTTTGACTTTTGTGTATAATTCACTTTTGTGTATAAAGTTTAAAATTATTATGTACTTTTTTATAATCAGAAAAAAAAGGTATTGTACTTTTGAAAAATAGGCATGTTCTTGCCTCACAGAAAATAGTAGTCCCACTATATCCTGTGTTGATAAAACCACATCTTAGGCTCTCGTCTTCTGCCAGCTTGGAAGAAACAAGTGGCCTATAGAACTGCCTGGGAACTGCCTGTGGAGAGGGCCAAATCACGGGAAACTGGGCTGCTACAGGGGCTGGGAGTGGCCTCTGGCCAACAGCCAGCAAGAAAGTGAAGCCCTGGTGGCACAGCTGCATAGAAGTGAACTCTGCAACAACCTGAGTGAGTTTGGACATGAATTCTTCCCCAGTCAAGTCTTGAGATAAAAACACACTGGCTATTTACAGGATAGGAGGCAGGCGGTCACTACAGGTGGGTCACTGCAAGATTATTGCATAACACGCAATAATCTGAAGAGAAAAGGGAGGAGGGAATGTCTTTTAGGGCTGTTTAATAATCACTGAAACAATGGAATATTACTCAGCCATAAAAAGAATGAAATAATGCCATTTGCAGCAGCATGGATGGACCTAGAGACTGTCATACTGAACGAAGTAAGCTAGAGAAAGATAGACAGCTGATTCTTAAACAGCCCAAAAAGACACTCCCGCCTCCCTTTTCTCTCCAGACTTTTATGAAGTGTCTTTCAAGTAGTTTTCCTGTTTAAAAAAAATGAGTTGCCTGTCTTTTGATTGCTGAGTTTGCTAAGTCACTTCAGTCGTGTCCGACTCTGTGCGACCCCATAGACGGCAGCCCACCAGGCTCCCCCGTCCCTGGGGTTCTCCAGGCAAGAACACTGGAGTGGGTTGCCATTTCCTTCTCCAGTGCATGAAAGCGAAAGGTGAAAGTGAAGTCGCTCAGTCAGGTCCGACCCAGCGACCCCATGGACTGAAGCCTACCAGGCTCCTCCATCCATGGGATTTTCCAGGCAAGAGTACTGGAGTGGGGTGCCATTGCCTTCTCCGGATTGCTGAGTTTAGGAGTTTTTATTTATACTGGATATGAAATTTGGTGGGATATGTGGATTAAAAATCTCTTCTCCCAGCCTGGAGCTTACCTTTTCACTCTCTTAATTGTGACTTTTAATGAAAATAAAAATGTTATCAATATTATTTATTTTCCCCCAGTTTTATTGCAATATAATTGACATAATATTGTATTAGTGATGTGAACTTCACCTCAATTAATTTAAAAAAAGGGCTTTTGACTCCAAATAAAATTCTTTTTTCATTTTTTTAAGACGAGATTTTTCTCTTGGGAGAGTAGAAAGATGAAAGCACTTTTTGGTTCAACATAAGTGAGAGTTTTCAAACAGAACTATTGAAGAGCTTAATGGGTTGACTTGTGATCTGTGCTTACACTGGAAATATTCTAGCAGGGACTGGACAATTGTCTGTAATGAATATTATAGAAGGGAGCTCTAAATCTCCTTCTGACTTGAAGATTCAAGAATTCTATTCACTGGAATAGCTGATCTCTTGGAGAGATCAGAATTTGAACATTCCTGGCACCCACAACTACTGCATAACCCAAGACAGAGCATAATCAAATTTGGGTTGTGTGGTAGAGACTGTAAACAGAAAGTGATTAAAAAGTGACCAACTTTGACAAATTAGATTTTTTTTAAATTTACAGTTTAAAAAAATTTTGGAAACTAAGCAAACAGCAAATGTGTTAAATAAAAGTGTGCTATATGTTTATAGTGTTGTTTCTACAAATGCTATTTTAAAATTAATCTATTGTAGATCTTTTAAAATAAGTCATTTGAAAACAATGCTTCTTTTAACGAAGTTTATCTAGGTGTTTGGTGAGATTATCTGGCAGTGGCTGAGGCGACAAAAGTGCAGTACAGTCTTGTAGAAAAGCTGAGAGAGTGATTTGGTCACAAAGAGAGCCACGGTTCTACAAGGTTGGGCAGTCTGGATGTGAGGGACAGGCCCAGGTCACAGCTTCAGCTAGACATATGGTTCATGTCACTGGAGAGAATATAGTCCTTCCAATTTAGAAGACTCTAAGCTGTAACCCCCTTAGTCGGGCTGGAAGAGAGTACTTTGCTGAGATGTAAATTTGAGGGTATTCACATTTTGGAATGCATGTACAGGTTTCTCACATTAGTTTTAGTAAGGAAGTTTTCTGAAGGTACTAAAGTTGAAAGCAGCGCCGCATAGTGGTTAAGAACTTGGGCTCTTAAGTCAGAACTGAATTTGAATACCAGCTTTGCCACTCACCATGTTACTCTCTTAACTTCTTAAGACCTCACTTTTCCTATCTATTAAAAGGGGGAAATAATAGCCCCTGTCTCATAGGGTAGCTTTGTGTATATGAAAGCTTTTGGCACCACCCTTGGTAAGTATTCCATAGTGTCAGCTGATACTATGTGTGCTGCCTGAATAAATTTTTTAAGTGGAGGCAAAAAACGAAAATGTGAACTAAAATGAGAATGATCCTTTTGGAACAAAGGTATTCTGAACATTCATTCATTTAACAAATAATCATTTAGAGCCACGTGCTTTACATTGACTTTTACTCAACATCTAAACCATACTATTTTGTATTCCCATGTGATTATGGATCCTTCACGCAAGAGGCTTAAAAATGTAGCCCACTGGTTAACGTAATCACCTAGGGTGATTTGAAGTTGTCCCTTCTGGTTCCTGGGGGTGGCTAGAGCCCGAAGCTGGTCACCAGGCCCTCTTATCCATTTGCTGGCTGATTGTGAGGTCTGGATTAACTCTTGGACTCCCCTGTTAGTATTTCCACTCTTTATCTAAAACTTTTTATGGTTCCCTTTTCTGCTTCTAATTTGCTCTTTCTTAACCATGCTTTGTTTCCAAATAGGAAAAGGAGTACGTCAAGGCTGTATATTGTCATCCTGCTTATTTAACTTATATGCAGAGTACATCATAAGAAATGGTGGGCTGGAGGAAGCACAAGCTGGAATCAAGATTGCCGGGAAAAATATCAAGAACCTCAGATATGCACATGACACCACCATTATGGCAGAAAGTGAAGAAGAACTAAAAAGCCTCTTGATGAAAGTGAAAGAGGAGAGTGAAAAAGTTGGCTTAAAGGTCAACATTCAGAAAACGAA
>SJXQ01007329.1:217283-228114 GCA_006408695.1 Aepyceros melampus | reverse complement strand
AGAGTCCTGTGGACTGCAAGGAGATCCAGCCAGTCCATCCTAAAGGAGATCAGTCCTGGGTGTTCATTGGAAGGACTGATGTTGAAGCTGAAACTCCAGTACTTTAAGCCACCTGATGTGAAGAGCTGACTCATTTGAAAAGGCTCTGATGCTGGGAAAGATTGAGGGCAGAAGAAGGGGACGACAGAGGATGAGATGGTTGGATGGCATCACCGACTCAGTGGACATGGGTTTGGGTAGACTCTGGCAGTTGGTGATGGACAGGGAGGCCTGGCGTGCTGCGGTTCATGGGGTCACAAAGAGTCGACATGACTGAGTGACTGAACTGAACTAAACTGAACCATGCTTTGAGGTCCTGGCGACTTCAGACTTGATGCTGAGGTTATTTGCTTACTTGATCTTTATTTCTGTCTCCTCCACCCCCATCTTCTCCCCCCCAGCTCAACTGCTGCTGCTAAGTCACTTCAGCCATGTCCGACTGTGTGTGACCACATAGACTGCAGCCCACCAGGCTCCCCTGTCCCTGGGATTCTCCAGGCAAGAACACTGGAGTGGGTTGCCATTTCCTTCTCTAATGCATGAAAGTGAAAAGTGAAAGGGAAGTCGCTCAGCGTGTCCGACTCTTTGCGACCCCATGGACTGCAGCCCAGCTCAGGCACCCCTCTAAATAGGGCTCAAGCCTTTTCCCACTTTTAAGATCTTTGCCCCTCCTCACGCTCCCTTCATTCCCGTTTTCTGAGCGCAGGCGTCCCACCCCTCTTCTTTCCCTAGACCTTGCACGCACGAGGTGGGTGGTGATACTGTAACAAGGCATCACTGTGCCCACGTTAGCTGCAGAACCTGCTACATTCTCATGCCTTAGCCTCTTCTCCCTGCACTTCCCTAAAGTCAGGTTTCCCCCTCTGGGCCTTTGCGCCGGTAGCCTGCCCGACTCCCCCGTCAAGACCCTTGTCATTCCCGCCTCTTTCGCGCCTCTGTTTTTAGGCTTAGAGGGGCGGAGTTGGGATGGCTGTACCACCGTTGCCGAGGCGACAGCTTGGTTACTTCCGTTGGTATCAATGCTTCCGGGTTGGCGTTGCAGTGGCGCTTCCGACTGTGGGAGCCTCGGCTTCCCAGTCATCCGAAGAACCCGAGCAGGTGAGGGGGAGCTCCTGCACTTCCAGGCTGGGGAGCGGGGCTGGGCCGCGCCAGGCCGCGCGGGGCCGGGCTGGCCTGGTTCCCGACCTGGGAGGGGCTTAACGGTCCTTTGATCTCTCTCTCCCCTCAGCTGAGTCCCTTCCCTGTTTTTCACTCTTCTGGCATCGGTGGTTTTACTTCTTCTTGGATTGAACCCTGCTTCCTCGACCCCCCAGGGAGGCCGCCTCATTAAGGCGCCTCCCTTCTCTCCACGAACTCGCTCTGACAGCTGAGGAACTGGCAAGATCCTGCTACCCAGAGGGTGAATGGGTATCTTTCCCGGAATAATCCTAATTTTTCTAAGGGTGAAGTTTGCAACGGCGGCCGTGATTGTAAGCGGAGTAAGCAAACACCTCCATTGTACTAGTGTGAGGGATGCTGTTGAAAGGTGCTCCCTTTCAATTTCTACCCCCTGTCACTCCTTGAGATCAAGGCATTGAAGGCATCTATTAAAATGAGTTCAGCTAACTGATTGGGATGACAGCCATTATGAATATGAATTAGCTTCTCAGACAAGGTAACAGCAGGGACATTTGTAGTTCTCTGTCAGTGTTTCCTTGTTTTTTTTTTTTTTTTTCCAGGCCAGGGGTGCTTCAAGTCATCAACTCTTCCCTCACCTTCATTCCCTACATCATCAAGTTCCTTTGTGTCTCCATTTTAGAAGTTTATCTCTAACCTTGCTGCCAACAAACATCTTGTCTGCTTTACTTTACACCATCCTAAGCTAGTTTCCCTGCCTCTCCTGTTTGTAATGCATTGCTTGCTGCAACCCTAGTAGGCTAACTAAAATGTGGTAGGTTTCATCAGGTCACTAGTCTATTCAAAAATTTACAGTATCCCTTCCACTCTGCCACACTCATTTTGATTTCATGCCTTTCAACTGAATCTGTTCCTTATCATACTGTTTGTCTGATATTGTTTCAATATAAACAGTATGTAAACAACATATTGTTTCAATATAAAATAATTCTGTCTTCCAGTTAGGTTGCGTTCTTCCTTCTGAGAACAAACCATACTGCTGCTTGCCTCCACATCCTATGTTTTTCCCCAAATTTGTGTCTATACAGCCTGTTTTCCCCTTACTCTCTCCTTTACCTACACCTGTTAATATTCTACCTGCCCTCTATCAAGGCCCACTTTAAGTTCTCTCATCTCCATAAGCTTTTTTGAATTATTCAAGCTCACGTGGATTGGTTCCTTTTCCATGCTTGTCCTGCTCTTATAGTTTGTGCTATATAGTTTAGCACTTATTTTTTTTCCTCTGATGAATTACTTTGATTTCTTCCACTGGATTATAAGCTCTTGAAAGGCAAGTACTGTATTTCATACAACTTTTATCCCCACACCCATCTCCTTAATTATCCAGGAAACATAAATATTGTCATGGTGTTAGAACATGTTATGTGGTTTTTTAAAAAAACATGGCATTTGCACTTGTAGCACATTTGGGCATTTAGTATGCCTTCAATAAGCATTTGCTGAGTCTCTATTTTATCTTCTGAATCTGAGAATATCTAATGCCTACTCTTTCTTAAAGGGGAAACCGAGAAAAGCGCCTGGATTTTTCTGACCAAAGCTTTGCAGTAGTGTGACAGGATTATGTAACTTGTGTTCTAGGACATTCTTCTCACTCTTTAGGCTATCAAATTTTCCTTAGTCAGATTTCAGAATACATGTCTGCATTATGAAGGCATTTTTCATTGGCTTCTTTATACAATAAAAATACTTAAGGTACTGTATTTCTATTTTAACTCAGATGTGGCTTCTTTTACCCATATCTGGGGATAGACCCCCACAAACCAAAATCCTTTGGGGAGTATTTTACACAAATAATTTTCTGCAGCAAAACCTAGGGAGAGAGTCTCTGAGGATCAGCAAAGTGTCATGTATAGAGTGTGTAGTACTGGTCGGGTCCAGCATGTTGTCTTTCTGATTTCCCCTGTAACCTTTTACATATAGGCTGTATATGTTTATAAAAGACATCACGCTGGAACCAACCAAATATTTAATGGATGTGTACCCAGTTCTGTGTAAGCTATTTTAGGGGTTATAAAAAGTACTGTGAGACCAGGTGCCAGCCTTCAGGGATCTTACCTAGTTAAGAGAGAAAATAACATGGGGCAACCAGCATATAAACCTCATCCTAGTCATTATTTATATGCCTGAGATTTAAGATATAGAAGGGATAAATGAAGGCTCAAAAGAGCATTACAGAGCTGTGGTATAGGTAGGACATAACATGCATGCATATATACAGCCTTATGTAAAAGACTTGGAGATTATAGCTGACATTTTAATGATTCAGTAGTGTGATATGACTCCCATAAAAGTGACTGCAATTTTCAGCTATAGTAATTGAAGTGTGATATGGAGAAAAACAAAAATTATTGGTAGATATTTAGCCTAAAAATAAGATGTAGGAGGAAAATGTAGCTTTCTTTTAACTGTTTGAAGGACTCCCTTAAAGGAAAAGAATAAATTGTTCATACTTCCTCCAAAATTGGGTGAAAACTAGAGGAAGACAGACTTTTGGCTCAGTATGAGGAGGGACTGTCTAAAATCAGACTTAAAGATGATACAGGATTTCTTCATAACAAAATTCTTTCCCTGCATTGGAGGGAAAGAAAGTTTACTATCAGATGGGAGCAGGAAGATGGCAGTGGTCCCAGACTTTTAGTCTTCATGGACCAGTAAAATTGAAATGAAACTGTGGGGAGGCGGCACAAATTAGGGTAGCCAGTCTTATTTTGCCAAATAAGAACACTAAACAAAATCAACTACCAGCTATTACATTTCATATAAGAAAGGTGATTTTTGAAAAATGCTCCAGGAGTAGGAAGAACATGATCTAATAGTCCTTTAAATGAGATACATTTAGCTGAAAAAAGGCACTTGCTGCCCTTATTTTCTTTATTTCAATTCAGAATTGTGAAAATTTCATTAAAGGACTACTGGGCTAACTGACCAGAGACTGTGACTGGTCTTTCTGCTCCCTGCTGTGGCTTTGCCCCCTGCCTTTAATTGCATTAGTAGTATTCTCTGAACCCTGAGTACATCTTTATTAAAAGGCTGGGTAGCAGGTAGTCAAGTCAGGCTTCTTCTATAATGAAGAGTTGAAAGAAGTTATAAAGAGAGAGCTTTCGAGAGAAGCATAGCTGCCTTTTGAAATATTTGACTGTTTTGGGAAATCTCTAAATTAGTGAATGGAAAGGGCATTCCCCCTCCCCTAAGCTTAGAAAAGGGATATGCCAGTTCCTTGCTTTTCCATGTCTACCCTTTCATTGTGTGTGTCATGTGTTGCTATTATTTGTAGTCTTAAAATATGGGCATAACTGAAAATGTTGATAAGGTAGTATTTAGTACTCAAGACTCTTTCAAGCTGCAGCTGATATTTAAAGTACTTATTCCTACTTTGCTTTTTAGAATTCTTTTAAACAATTTTCCTCCAAAAGAGCTATATATTGCCGACTCTGTATGTCAGATGGACTGGCTGATCATATGCATGAAAGGAAGTTTCCGTAATATTTTTGTGGCCTCTTAAACATTTGTCTGCTTGTTAGCTATCCTTTCTGGAAACTTGTTTTTCTGTGCTTAGTTACAGAGGATTCCTTATGCAGAAACAAAGCAAAACCTTGTCTCCTCTTAAAAGAGACTGTCAATTCAGTGCTAGTCCCAGATTGGGCAGTAGGGGAAGTGGGAAGTAAGTATTATCTGTGAAAATATATATATATATGAGTACTTAACTATTCAAAAAATGTAATAATGTTAGCTAGTAGTTGTTGAATTAGGTGCCAGGTACTTTTCTAAGAGTTTTATGTGTTGTGTTTAATTTTCACAACAATCCTATAGTACAGTACTTATTATTATCCCCATTTTACAATTCAGCAAACTCAGGCACACGTGGTTAAATAACTTGCCCGAGGTCACAGAATGAATAAGTGGTGGTGCCAGGATTTAAACCTAGGCAAGTCTAACTTTTCGAATCCTCATTCCTGGCCTAAGACCAGTTGAAGTTGCTTTTGAAATTCAATAGTAGGCAGACCATGAAGATCTGAAAAAAAAGGAATATTTAAGAGAAATCTGAGAAGCCATCCTAAGAAAATAGCTTCCAGCTGGACCAGAATTTAGTAGGCAAGGCCTAGAGCAGTAGGTCTTAAAGCTTGAAAGTATCAGCATTGTTTGCAAGTTTTCACATTCTCAGGCCAGACCCAGACCACCAATCAAAAACTTGCAGGAGTAAGGCCCAGCAATCTGTGTTTTAATCTGCCTTTTGGGTGATTCTGGTGCCCATTAAAATTTGAGAACCACTCTTGGAGAAGGCAGAGCTGTGGGGAAAATAAAATTCCAGAGAGAAATAGCTGGGGAGTGGCAGGAAAAGAAAATAGGCTGAAAAGATTGAAGGTGACAGGTCTAATGGGGGCAGGAGGGGGAGGGAGGTAAGGAGGACTGGGAGTAGAATACTTTGTTAAAGAACTCAAACATCAAAGAAAAACAGTATTTGTGCTTTAAAAGGACAGGGACAAGGAGATTCACTAGATGGATATAGTTAAATGTCAGAGAGAAGAGAGACATCATCCATGTTGCTGTCATTCCTCAGAGAAACAAAGGAAGGTGAAAAGGTGCTTAACTTGGCCTGGGCCTAGTGGGAGGAGGTTTTGTGTAGCTGGAAAGTAGCTAGATGAAATAAAGTTTAGTGGAGAGATGAGAGGGCTAAGAATATGAGAGGGTAGTGATGCCAGTCTGTGCTTTGCACCTGAATCAAGCTAACAATACCATGAACTGCTTTTATGAGATGCCTCAGCCTATGTAATTTAAACTCCAGATTCCTTCACTTAATTGTCTAGTTGAATGTCTAAGCTGAGTGTGCTAGATGGACTGAAACCTCTTTGGGTGGGATGGGGATAAAACACTAAAGAAACTAGAGAACGTGAAGTGCACAGGTTGGCATTTGAGTGAATCGCACACTTACCCCTACAGAAAGGCAGTAAAGAACACATTCATGGTCATCTATCACATAAAACAGGAGCCTTCATTTTGTGTCATTCCACTTGGTAGGGTTTTTCTCTATGTTTGTTTTGTTTGCTCTAAGTTGTGATCATACACTGACAGGTGCTCCTCACTCTTGTGCCTTGTTCTGATTTGTGTTTATTTTTAGCACCAGAAAAGTGCCACTGTAAGCCATGAGATGTCTGGTCTGAATTGGAAACCCTTTGTATATGGCGGCCTTGCCTCTATTGTTGCTGAGTTTGGTAAGAATGTGGAAACCGACATATCAGCTCCTTTAGGGTATAGATATGGTAATGTTATTTTTGGTAAAAAGTGGAGAAAAAGAAGCTTGCCCTATTTGTTTTAAAAACTGTTGTCTCATACATCAACATGGATTATCCAGAAACCAATAGAATACTGTAATTATCCTTCAATTAAAAATAAGAAAAAAACTTGCCTCAATGCTATCAAGTAATATTTTCTGGGAAAGTACTGCTACTGCAAGTGACGTTAAGAAAAGTCAAACTTAGGACGCTGTTTTGGTGGTTTAATGATTGAATTTGCTAAGCTTAAGAAGTGTGATGAAAATATAGAGGAGTTCAGTAAGATAGTGGTTTTTGCTATATTCTTATACTAATGGCCTTTCCTTTGTGCTAAGTTGTTCATAAGTTTCTTAGTAAGTGTTCAAACTCCTTGTTTTCAAACCTCTTTCCCATTTTGGAAGAAAATTGACCAACAAGATCAAACCAGATTCTTCTCTTTTTGATTTTAATTTTGAAGTACTTTTAGATGTTTTTCATTTTCCGGATTCTCTTTCCTAAATTGTTAAGTGACCCCACTAGCTTTTCTTGACTTTCTTGTCATGAACTCTGGTGTTATGATATCAGGTTCATCAGTGACCAGAGTTTCATAATCACTGTGTTAGTTTTAGACCTTGAAACAGTCCTTGAAACATTTTGCCAATATAATGACTCCTTTGTCTGTGTTGATACAATAAGAGAAAGAAGTTTGGTTAAAGAAATTTTCCTGCTAAACATTGTGCTGGTTAGTCCTGAATTACCTAAGGAACCAGATGAGTAGGCTATTTAGTCCTGTTTAGGACTTTACCATTATCTTTCATAATGCTAGAAAACTGTTTCTTATAAACAGATAAAAGAAAAACCCACAAAAATTTATAACAGTATTTAAGAGTATGTGGAGCAGCGATCCCATGCTTTCCTATCTTCTTTGCAAAAATTTGCAGAGATTTTATGAGGGGGAAGTGGGGAGCCAAGGTGGGAGGTGGGGCAAAAGGAAGAGACAGATAATTGCCAGATTGTAAAGATGAAATTAAAACAGCATGTAAGTTATTTTGCATTTATAGTGTGTTAGGACTATGCTAAAGCACTTTATTATATCACAGTTTCAGTTATACTGTGGGTCAAATCCTGCTGCCTAGATAGAGTACATTTCACTTTATCATATACAGCCCTTGTCCTCTGATAGTAATATTTTAGTGACGATCTAGCTGTTATAAAAAGGACTTTGCCTTATGTTTTAAAAATTACCATTGGCCTGAATTATCCAAAATTTAACTATGACTCTCTGGAAAAACTTATAAATGGTGTGTTACTTCATAGGAACTTTCCCTGTGGACCTGACCAAAACGCGACTTCAAGTTCAAGGCCAAAGTATAGATGTCCGCTTCAAAGAGATAAAATACCGAGGAATGTTTCATGCCTTGTTCCGAATCTATAAAGAAGAAGGTGTATTGGCTCTATATTCGGGGTGAGAATGGATTCTTTCCTTACATCATGAATAGAAATAATTTTTTGAGAAGCCATGTAGTTCAGCATTCAATAGTTTGTGCCCTTTATATTCACCATTTCAACTTGTAATTCAATATTTTTTTAACTTTTTGTTTTATATTGGAGCATAGCTGATTAACAGTGTTGTGATAGTTCTAGGTGAACAATGAAGGGGGTCAGCCATACATGTACATGTATCCATTTGCCCCCAAACTCCCGTCCCATCCATGCTGTCACAAAATGTAATTCAGTATTGGTGTGCCAATTTATATTTCACTTGCTTGTAAATTTTGAGCTTTGGATTTTGTGTTCATTTGGCTATAAGTGATACATTTTTAAAATAGATATCTCAGTGTAGCCCCGGCTTTCTCCTTTTTTCCTGAGAGTCATCCATAGCCACCATGAATAGCAGAGCACCAATTGACAGTATATATTTCTGTGATATTCTTCCTGAGTTGCCAAATCCTGGCTTAACTTTGTTTTTCCTCTTTAAAGAAATACTATTCTGGCAGTTTAAAAAGAAAATGAAGAATAAGAGAGAGGGAGAACCATCATTTTTTTGGGGGGGGAATCATCTTTTGATTATTCATAAATTGGTGGCTTATTGTCCACTGTTGTTTAATCTGCTGCCAATTTACTAGTTCACTTCTGCATCTAGGGTCCCAGTTCATTGCTCTGGGAATGGATATCAATTTTATTATTAACTTATGTTGGACTTAATTTCAAAGATAATTTACTTGGGGAAAAAATCAAGAATTACATCCTGAAGCAAATGAGTCATGGATCATGTGTTTCACCTTGTTCTTTCATCGGCACAGATAATCACAAGATATTTTTTCAGATAGCAAGCAATAAAGTCAGAAATATGCATGTTTTGTCATCATTTTAAAATCTTAACTGTTTGAACTGCTGCTGTCTTTGTATTTATAACTGCTAAAGTTTAATTCTGCAATATGGAAGAATCTCAAAGGAGGTATGAGTGAGAATGTCTCCAGTTAATAAGTGAAGAAGTTAAGTTAAGCCGCTCAGTCGTGTCCGACTCTTTGTGACCCCATGGACTGTAGTCCACCAGGCTCCTCCATCCATGGGATTCTCCAGGCAAGAATACTGGAGTGGGTTGCCATTTCCTTCTCCAGGGGATCTTCCCAACCCAGGGATCAAACCCAGGTCTCCGGTATTAGAGGCATACGCTTTAACCTCTGAGCCACCAGGGAAGCCCACTCTCCAGTTAATAAGCAGAATTTAGAGTGAAATTTTGGCTCTGGTGTCTCCTGGATAATCTGCAACTGCTAGGAATTAAGGTGGATTAAAAAAAAAAAGCTATGAAGCAGGTAGTAGTATATACTTCTTCTGCATTACTGGATTCAATTTGCTAATATTTTGTTAAAGATTTTCGTATCTAAGTTCATGATAGATATTGGGTTGTAGTTTTCCTTTTCTGTACTGTATTTTCTGGTTTTGTTATCAGGGTAATACTAGCTACATAAAATAAGTTGAGAAGTGTTCCCTCTTCTCTTTTCTGGAAGAGATTGTGTAAGATTGATGTTAATTTATTAAGTGTTTGATTGAATTCCCTAGTGAAATTATCTGGGCCTAGAGATTTCCTTTTTGGAAACTTTTAAATTATAAATAAAAATGTTTTAGATGTTATGAGATTATTTGGATTATCTATTTCATATTGATTGAATTTTAGTAGTTTGTGGTTGTCAAAGAATTAATGCATTTCTTCTAAGTTGTTGAATTTATAGCATAAGGTTGTTTATTGTTGTTGAGTCGCTAAATCATGTCCAACTCTTTTGAAACCCCATGGACTATAGCCTGCTAGGCTCCTCTATGCATGGGATTATCCAGGCAAGAATATAGTCATTCCCTTCTCCCAAGGGACCTTCCCAACCCAGGGATCAAGCCCAGGTCTCCTGCATTGCAGGTGGATTCTTTACCACTGGGCCACCATTCTTCTAATGACTGTAGGGTTGTTGTGCTATTCCCCATGTCATTCCTGATATTGGTGACTTACTGTTTTTCTCCTATTATTTCATGACCCTTACTAGAGGTTTATTACTTTTGTTGACTTTTTTCGGAATAACTTTTTGTTTCATTGATTTTTCTCTATTTTTCTGTTTTCAATTTTATTGATTTATGCCATTTATTATTTACTTCCTTCTGCTTGCTTTGGGTTCACTTTGCTCTTCTTTTTTCTTGTTTCATGAGGGTAGGAATTTAGATTATTGATTTTGAGATTCTCCCTCTTTTCTAATGTAAGCATTCTGTGCTATAAATTTCTCTCTCAGCACTGCTTTGGCTGCATCCCACATATTTTAAAAGGTTGAAATTTCATGTTCATTCAATTTTATGTGTTTGAAAAATACACCAATGTCACCCAAGGATTGTTTAGAAGTACCAGTTAATTTTCAAGTGTTTGTGGGTTTTCCTTACCCTACTGATTTCCAGTTTAATTCCATTATGGTGAGAGAACATACTGTATATATCAATTATTTTAAATTTTTTGAGGTTTGTTTTATGACCCAAATATGCTCTCTCGGTGCATGTTCCATGGATACTTGAAAACAATGCATATTTTGCTGTTTTTATGGAACGAGGTGGGTGATGGAAATAAATAGGCAGTCTAGATATGTATAATCTGCAAGTATATGATAAGGATAACTTTTTGTCTTTCCTTCTCTTTGGCAGAATTGCTCCTGCTTTACTAAGACAGGCATCATATGGCACCATTAAAATTGGCATTTACCAGAGCTTGAAGAGGTTATTTGTAGAACGTTTAGAAGGTCAGTGTAGACTCATCCTCTTTTGAGATAACACTCAAAGGGATTGTTGAAATTATGCCTAGTGAGAAGTGTTAATCATGGGATGTCTGAGAATGG
>SJXQ01007329.1:162857-217120 GCA_006408695.1 Aepyceros melampus | reverse complement strand
GATGTCTGAGAATGGATAACAGTCATTGCAAGGTCAAAGTAAGCTTGTACTGATTTGAGATTAATCCCACTATAGGTTTGAGGGATCTGCTCTTCAAGTTTGTCCCTTTTCCTGTCAAACAAAAAAAGGCTTCTGGTCATCAGAAGGACATGGAACAAACTTGCTGAGAAAATAATGCTGTCCTCACCTATAAGAGAACTTCAACTATAAGGAATCCTCTAGCTGTGGGTTTTAATAAGCTTTGGTTAGATAGAGTGGTTTTATATATATATAAAATATGGTCATCTTAACCCACATTCAGCATTACCATATGTCTATTTGCTGCTATAGCTTTTTCAGCTAAATACTGTACTAAAATGATTATTTTACTACAGGCCTGAGGCTGTTGCATAGTTGGGGACAGCTGGAGAGCTTTTCGGTTAGTAATGTCCTTTGAATTGCTTTATTTTCTAAATCAGCTTTTTCTGAAGCCTCTTCTTTGAGGATCCTGAAGTATTCTAGTCCTGAAATAATTTCCTCTCACATTTTCTTCACTTGGGTTTACCTAGTTTCTCTTCATATGCTCTTCATGGTGAGGAGGCATGGTGAAGATTGAATTTTAGAATAATATGCTCTGTGGTTTCTTTGTTCTTTTTTCTAGCTGAGAGAATTTAGTTCCAAATGACTAGTTTTCCACATTTAACTACAGAAATCTTCTATAAATAAATAGACGCTAGTAGTTATCAAGGCCAATTAAAATTAGTATTTAGGAAATTTTTTTCTATTAGACATAAGATTTTATTTTTTTAATATTTGGTTCTGAGTCTGTAGAGTTGATAATTCTCTAGAAAGAGACTTAAAAGTTTTTCTTTATATGTTTGAAGTGATAAAAGTGCTATCTGCATTTTCTGAATTTATATGGAATATTGGCAGTTATATAGAATAATAGGATATATTCCAGTGTATTTTAGAAATATTTTAAAGTAATCTATGTTTTACAAATTTTTTGTTTCAGTACTCATTTGGAACCTAGAAATATTTGAGTTTCTTTATTTTCATAAGCTTTGTAGTTCATTTCTATAGTCATTTTTCTGACCATGGTTCCCTTCCTCTGATAGCTCAGTACTCTGTTTTCAGAAACTCTCTTATAAGCAGACCTTTCTTTTTCGTGTTGCTTTTTACAGATGAAACTCTTTTAATTAATATGATATGTGGGTAGTGTCAGGGGTGATATCTTCTGCTATAGCCAATCCCACCGATGTGCTGAAGGTAAGAAAAGTCTGGTTGCATTGGGTGTATTCAGTGTGAAGCAAAAAGACATGAGCTTTGTCTCAGATTTGGTCACAAATCCCTACTGTGTTACTTGCCAGCTGTAAAACCTTGGGCAGATCACTTAACTGCTTTAAGCCTCAGTTTTCTCATTTGTAAAATGAAGATAATTCAGTATAAATACATAAAGTTGTTAAGAATTAAAGATAATATATGTAAACTATGATGTGGAAACATGGTAGGTAGTAGATGCTCAATAAATAGTAGTCAGTTTATTATGATATGCTTTAATCCATTGGTCTTCAGACTATAAAGTATGCAAACCTCTAAACGTTCTTTCCAAGAGCTATGCAATTTTAAGGGAATCAATTTCCAGATCTTCTCTCCAAGAGCTATGCAATTTTAAGGGAACCAATTTCCAGATCCCTTACTTTCTTTATACCCTTCTCAAAAACTGATCTAAAAATGAACTTATGTTTATAAACAACCCTTTCCCTACTTTAAAAGAGAAAGGCATATTATATTCCCCCACCCATCTCAAATCTTAGTATGGTATATCGACCTGTAGTGTAACCTGGAATATCAAACAAAGGGATACACTGAAATACAGTTTTAGAGAAACCTCCTTTAATGACTAATTGAGGTATCTTAAATCTATAATGTTGATGTCTTTTCCTGTCTTATCCATATTTCTATTAAGGATGAGATTTGGCTTTAAAATTATATATTTTGGCTTATGTTGAGATATTCTGAATTCAGGACCAGAACATTATAGGTTAGTGGTACTGAGTTTTCTACAATATAATTGGATTTCTTTCAGTATTTATCAGAACACAGAATGAAACATTTATTTAATTATATCAGTAATATCAGTCTATATTTTATTTAACATAAGAATTGAATTTGATCTAATAGTATCAATCTATATCTTATATTTGAGATAGAGTGGTAAACATTTCCAACTTATTACTCATTTAAACTTATGATAATTAAAATTGCTAAATATATGATTAAAATGTATAAGAAGATCCCAAGTTTTAAAAAATTATTTTAGGGGAAATATGGGGGAAAAAAAGTAAGAGAACATATACTTTATTTGAAACCACAAGTGGCTAGGTTAAGTGGAAAGGGCATCTGTTGTGATTCAGAGAGTTTTGAGAACTGAGAGAGTGACTTGAAAAACACATGAAAGAAACCAGTGGTGGTTGATGATATTTCTGGATTGAGAAAAATTTACCTACAGAATTTTTATATCACTTTAGAGTATACAGACCAAGTATTTTTAGAGATAACTGACTGTATCCTAAAACTCTAAAATATTTGCCATGTAGTTACACTTATTAGAATGTGCTTTTCAGATTCACTTCAGTTTCCTGTCCCTCTGATCTGTCTGGTACAGTTGCAACCACTGACGAATGCTACAGTCTACCTTTTCCTTTCTTATACTTAGGGGGGGCTGAGTGGTGAGTGGTCCTGGGGAGTTGGGGACCAGGGTAGTCACAATCTTATTAGGAGTTATAATCACTGTTGATCTGTTTAATCCTTTCACTTATCCTTAAAGTGTTCTCTCTCTGAACTATGTGCTGCTTTCTTGCCTCTGTGCATGTAGTTCTCTTTTTGCCTGCAATGATTTTCCCCCCTTTCCTCATGAATTTGTCCTTCAAGACAGCTCAGAAACAGGGTCAGGACTAGGACAACACAAGTGAGATACTCCACTTGGGTGCAAAATGTAAAGATGTGCCAAAAAAAACCCCTCAGTAATCAAGAGGAAATAACATTTTATGCAATCTTTTTTAAAAATTTAAATGAGTGCAAAAAATTCATGATGAAACAAAATAGCCATATTTTGTACAATCCATCTCACTTGCTTATGTTAATCCTGCCCTGTTGGATCCTGTCTTTAGTTAGAATTTTGATGATTGGTTCATCGTAGGTTTTTGTGCATTCATTTTTATTTTTAAAAATATTGCATTGAAATATCATTTATCTGATTACTGAGTTTTTTTTACAGCCACCTGCTACATTCTGTGGCTGAGGAAAGTGCCACACTTACCTCAATGTCATCCCAACCCTGCTCGGGAATTACCTCCATAAAGAAGTCCTCTACTTAACGTAGGATATTTATGGTTTCAGTGTGTCTTTGTGATAGTTTCTATTTCATTTTAATATGGTTTAGGTTTTATTTCTACACTCTTAGTAGTAGCAGTTGACTTTCCACATAAAAACATATTGCTGTACCGTGACTTACCAAGAACATTTATTAAAACCTAGAGTTGTGCTTCATGAAAGTCAGGCCTGCATTTGGTCCAGTAGAATTTAGTGACTGGCGACTATGATCTGTGTGCTCTCAGTGGTGAATTGTACCAGATCTCTCACATGGCCTGTCAATGCTATCTTCCCTTTCATGTTCTTCTGAGAGGCTACTTTGCAGAATACAGTGTCATGCTTTTTACAAGTAAAACTCAATGTGAGGTCTTGTGAGCATTAGATTATATTTTAAAACTCCTCCCCCTGCTTTTTACACCTCAATAAACAATGCATGTTCAGTGTAGCAAAAAGTGGAAGGCAGGAAAAACACAAAAGAGAGAAATGCCCATTTGTGGCTTCATCACTTAAACTTAAGCTACCATCAACATTTGGTTGTGCATATGGTTATTTTTAAGTTTACATATTGTTGATAAAAATGATATGCCAAACATACTGCTTTGCAACCTGCTTTTTCTATCTAGCAGTTAATTGTTGACATTTTCAAATATCCACAAATATTATTCTACAATCAAATTTTATGGCTGCATACTACTCCATTAAATGGATGTTTGATACTTTATGCAATTAATCCTTTGTTGTTTTTGAGCATGTAGGTTGTTTCTAGTTTTTCACTAAACTAATGATAGTTTAAATGGATTCTTTTCTACCCTCTCTGAGTACATGTTCTTTTTTTTCCCCAGTTTTCTTCCAACTCCAGAAATGATGGACTTAGTATGAAGAATGTGAGGCTGATGAAAATCATCTTATAAAATATACTATGACACAAATAATGCTTTCTATACATAGCTTAAGTCATTAATTTCATCATAATAGCAGGCTGATTTTTTTTTTTTATAATTCCCAAATACTGTTTTCTTTATTTTAAATGACTGAAACGTTTCATTTTGGTTCGCTGGCAAAATGTGCACCTCTTCTGATTTTAGATTCGAATGCAGGCTCAAGGAAGCTTGTTCCAAGGCAGCATGATTGGCAGCTTCATTGATATATACCAACAAGAGGGTACCCGGGGTTTGTGGAGGGTGAGTACTCTTGGTATTATTCTTTACACCTGAAATTTGTGAAGAAGACCTTTAATATAAAGGCATAAAATTGTGAATTGTCACCTTATACTATGTAAGATTCTTGATAACTCCAAAAAGATAAGAGAGTAAGAAGCTCCTTATCACCTTTGAAAGGACCAAAACTTATCAGTTGTCTTTCAGTTCAGTTCAGTCGCTTCAGTCGCTCAGTTGTGTCTTTGTCGCTCTTGGCGACAGCACGCCAGGCCTCCCTGTCCATCACCAACTCCCGGAGTTTACTCAAACTCATGTCCATTGAGTCAATGATGCCATCCAACCATCTCATTCTCCGTTGTCCCTTTCTCCTCCTGCCTTCAATCTTCCCAGCATCAGGGTATTTTTTAATGAGTCAGTTCTTCACATCAGGTGGCCAAAGCATTGGAATTTCAGCTTCAGCACTAATGCTTGCAATGAATATTCAGGACTGATCTCCTTTAGGATGGACTGGTTGGATCTCCTTGTAGTCCAAGGGACTCTCAAAAGTCTTCTCCAACACCACAGTTCAAAAGCATCAATTCTTCGGCACTCAGCTTTCTTTTTGGTCCAACTCTCACATCCATTCATGACTATTGGAAAAACCATAGCTTTGATGATATGGACCTTTGTTGGCAAAGTAATGTCTCTGCTTTTTAAAACATTTTATTTTTTTTTAATTGAAGGATAATTGCTTTACAGAATTTTGTTGTTTTCTGTCAAACCTCAACATGATCAGCCATAGGTATACATATATCCCCTCCCTCTTGAACCTCAAAAGGAACCACAATATGATGGGCATATTGTGCCCATCTTTGCGTGAAATGCTCCCTTGCTGCTGCTGCTGCTAGGTTGCTTCAGTTGTGTCCAACTCTGTGCGGCCCCATAGACGGCAGCCCACCAGGCTCCCCCGCTCCTGGGATTCTCCAGGCAAGAATACTGGAGTGGGTTGCCATTTCCTTCTCCAATGCATGAAAGTGAAAAGTGAAAGTGAAGTCACTCAGTCGAGTGTGACTCTTCCCTTGGTACCTCTAATTTTCTTGAACAGATCTCTAGTCATTCCCATTCTATTGTTTTTCTCGATTTCTTTCAATTGATCACTTTAACATTATAAAAGTTAAAAGATATACTATAAAATATGGAGAAAATATATGAAGAAGAAAAATAACCAGTAATCTCACTAGCTAGTAATGTCTGTGCTTTATTAATTTGCTGTCTAGGTTGGTCATAGCTTTTCTTCCAAGGAGCAAGCGTCTTTTAATTTCATGGCTACAGTTACCATCTGCATTGATTTTAGAGCCCAAGAAAATAAAATTTGTCACTGTTTCCATTGTTTCTTCATCTACTTGCCATGAAGTGATGGGACCAGATGCCATGATCTTAGTTTTCTGAATGTTGAGTTTTAAGCCAATTTTTTCACTCTCCTCTTTCACTTTCATCAAGAGCCTCTTTAGTTCCTCTTCACTTTCTGCCATAAAGGTAGTGTCATCTGCATATCCTAGGTTATTGATATTTCTCCTGGCAATCTTGATTCCAGCTTGTGCTTCATCCAGCCTGGCATTTTGCATGATGTTCTCTGCATATAAGTTAAATAATCAGGGTGACAATATACAGCCTTGACATACTCCTTTCTCAATTTGGAACCAGTCTTGTGCTCCATGTTCAGTTCTAACTGCTGCTTCTTGACCTGCATACAGATTTCTCAGGAGGCAGGTGAGGTGCGCTGGTATTCCCATCTCTTGAAGAATTTTCCACAGTTGTTGTGATCCACACAGTCAAAGGCTTTAGCGTAGTCAATGAAGCAGAAGCAGATGTTTTTCTGGAACTCTCATGCTTTTTCTATGATCCAGCACATGTTGGCAATTTGATCTCTGGCTCGTCTGCCTGTTTTAAATCCAACTTGAATATCTGGAAGTTCTTGGTTCATGTACTGTTGAAGCCTAGCTTAGAGAATTTTGAGCATTACTTTGCTAGCATGTGAGATGAATGTAGCTGTGCGGTAGTTTGAGCATTCTTTGGCATTGCCTTTCTTTGGGATTGGAATGAAGACTGACTTTTTCTAGTCCTGTGGCCACTGCTGAGTTTTCCAAATTTGCTGGCATATTGAGTGCAGCACTTTCACAGCATCATATTTTAGGATTTGAAATAGCTCAACTGGAATTCCGTCACCTCCACTAGCTCTGTAGTGATGCTTCGTAAGGCCCACTTGACTTTGGACTCCAGGATGTCTGGTTCTAGGTGAGTGATCACACCATCATGGTTATCTGGGTCATGAAGATCTTTTTTGTATAGTTCTTTGGTGTATTCTTGCCACCTCTTCGTAATATCTCCTGCTTCTGCTGGGTCCCTACCATTTCTGTCCTTTATTGAGCCCATCTTTGCATGAAATATTCCCTTGGTATCTCTAAATTTCTTGAAGAGATCTCTGGTCATTCTCATTTTGTTGTTTTTCTCCATTTCTTTGGATTGATCATTTTAACACTATAAAAATTAAAAGATATACTATAAAATATTGAGAAAATATATAAAGAAGAAAAATATCCAGTAATCCCACTAACTAGAAATATCACTGTTAACATTTTGCCGTATTAACTTCCAGTCTTCTGTATGTACTTTGGGTTTTTTTTTTTGTTGTTGTTCCTATAACTTTTTGTCCTATGTTAATCACTTAAGTTTGTAATATTAAAAATAAGACTACTAGTTCAGTCAGTTGCTCAGTGGGTCCGACTCTTAGCAACCCCATGAATCACAGCATGCCAGGCCTCCTTGTCCATCACCAACCCCCGGAATTTACTCAAACTCATGTCCATCGAGTCGGTGATTTCATCCAGCCATCTCATCCTCTGTCGTCCCCTTCTCCTCCTGCCCCCAATCCCTCCCAGCATCAGAGTCTTTTCCAATGGGTCAACTCTTCGCATGAGGTGGCCAAAATCCTGGAGTTTCAGCTTTAGCATCAGTCCTTCCAAAGAACACCCAATCGACTGTTTGGATCTCCTTGCAGTCCAAGGGACTCTCAAGAGTCTTCTCCAACACCACAGTTCAAAAGCATCAATTCTTTGGTGCTCAGCTTTCTTCACAGTCCAACTCTCACATCCATACATGACCACTGGAAAAACCATAGCCTTGACTAGACCGACCTTTGTTGACAAAGTAATGTCTCTGCTTTTGAATATGCTATCTAGGTTGGTCATAACTTTCCTTCCAAGGGGTAAGCATATTTTAATTTCATGGCTGCAGTTGCCATCTGCAGTGATTTTGGAGCCCCCCAAAATAAAGTCTGACACTGGTTTCCACTGTTTCCCCATCTATTTCCCATGAAGTGATGGGGCCAGATGCCATGATCTTCGTTTTCTGAATGTTGAGCTTCAAGCCAACTTTTCCACTCTCCTCTTTCACTTTCAACAAGAGGCTTTTTAGCTCCTCCTCACTTTCTGCCATAAGGGTGGTGTCATCTGCATATCTGAGATTATTGATATTTCTCCCAGCAATCTTGATTCCAGCTTGTGTTTCTTCCAGTCCAGCATTTCTCATGATGTACTCTGCATATAAGTTAAATAAGCAGGGTGACAATATACAGCCTTGACGTACTCCTTTTCCTATTTGGAACCAGTCTGTTGTTCCATGTCCAGTTCTAACTGTTGCTTCCTGACCTGCATACAGATTTCTCAAGAGGCAGGTCAGGTGGTCTGGTATTCCCATCTCTTTCAGAATTTTCCACAGTTTACTGTGATCCACACAGTCAAAGGCTTTGGCATAGTCAATAAAGCAGAAATAGATATTTTTCTGGAACTCTCTTGCTTTTTCCATGATCCAGCGGATGTTGGCAACTTGATCTCTGGTTCTTCTGCCTTTTCTAAACCCAGCTTGAACATCAGGAAGTTCACGGTTCACATATTGTTGAAGCCTGGCTTGGAGAATTTTGAGCATTATTTCACTACCATGTGAGATAAGTGCAATTGTGCGGTAGTTTGAGCATTCTTTGGCATTGCGTTTCTTTGGGATTGGAATGAAAACTGACCTTTTCCAGTCCTGTGGCCACTGCTGAGTTTTCCAGATTTGCTGGCATATTGAGGGCAGCACTTTCACAGCATCATCTTTGAGGATTTGAAATAGCTCAACTGGAATTGCATCACCTCCACTAGCTTTGTTCATAGTGATGCTTTCTAAGGCCCACTTGACTTCACATTCCAGGATGTCTGGCTCTAGGTGAGTGGTCACACCATCATGATTATCTTGGTCATGGAGATCTTTTTGTACAGTTCTTCTATTCTTTTTTTTTTAATTAATTTTTATTTTTTAGTTTGTTTTGCTTTACAATACTGTATTCGTTTTGCTGTACATCGACATGAATCAGCCACGAGTGTTCTTGTCACCTCTTCTTAATATCTTCTGCTTCTGTTAAGTCCATACCATTTCTGTCCTTTTTCAATCCCATTTTTGTATGAAATGTTCCCTTGGTGTTTCTAATTTTCTTGAAGAGATCTCTAGTCTTTCCCATTCTGTTGTTTTCCTCTGTTTCCTTGCACTGATCGCTGAGGAAGGCTTTCTTATCTTTCCTTGCTATTCTTTGGAACTCTATATTCAGATGCTTATATCTTTCCTTTTCTCCTTTGCTTTTCACTTCTCTGCTTTTCACAGCTATTTGTAAGGCCTCCTGGACAGCTGTTTTGCTTTTTGCATATCTTTTCCACGGGCATGATCTTGATCCCTGTCTCCTGTACAATGTCACGAACCTCTGTCCATAGTTCATCAGGCTATCTATCAGATCTAGTCCCTTTAAATCTATTTCTCACTTCCACTGAATAATCATAAAGTATTTGATTTAGGTCATACCTGAATGGTCTAGTGGTTTTCCCCACTTTCTTCAATTTAAGTCTGAATTTGGCAATAAAGAGTTCATGATCTGAGCCACAGTCACCTCCTGGTCTTGTTTTTGCTGATTGTATAGAGCTTCTCCATCGTTGGCTGCAAAGAATATAATCAATCTGATTTCAGTGTTGACTGTCTGGTGATGTCCATTTGTAGAGTCTTCTCTTGTGTTGTTGGAAGAAGGTGTTTGCTATAACCAATGCATTCTCTTGGCAGAACTCTACTATCCTTTGCCCTGCTTCATTCCATATTCCAAGGCCGAATTTTCCCACTTTCTTCAATTTAAGTCTGAATTTGGCAATAAAGAGTTCATGATCTGAGCCACAGTCACCTCCTGGTCTTGTTTTTGCTGATTGTATAGAGCTTCTCCATCGTTGGCTGCAAAGAATATAATCAATCTGATTTCAGTGTTGACTGTCTGGTGATGTCCATTTGTAGAGTCTTCTCTTGTGTTGTTGGAAGAAGGTGTTTGCTATAACCAATGCATTCTCTTGGCAGAACTCTACTATCCTTTGCCCTGCTTCATTCCATATTCCAAGGCCGAATTTTCCTGTTACTCCAGGTGTTTCTTGACTTCCTACTTTTGCATTCCAGTCCCCTAGAATGAAAAGGATATCTCTTTTGGGTGTTAGTTCTAAAAGGTCTTGTAGGGCTTCATAGAACCATTCAACCTCAGCTTTTTCAGCATTACTGGTTGGAGCATAGGCTTGGATTACTGTGATATTGAATGGTTTGCCTTGGAAATGAACAGAGATCATTCTGTCGTTTTTGAGATTGCATCCAAGTACTGCATTTTGGACTCTTTTGTTGAACATGATCGCTACTCCTTTTCTTCTAAGGGATTCCTGCCCGCAGTAGTAGATATAGTGGTCATCTGAGTTAAATTCACCCATTCCAGTCCATTTTAGTTCGCTGATTCCTAGAATGTCAACGTTCACTCTTGCCATCTCCTGTTTGACCACTTCCAGTTTGCCTTGATTCATGGACCTGACATTCCAGGTTCCTATGCAATATTACTCTTTACAGCATTGGACCTTGCTTCTATCACCAGTCACATCCACAACTGGGTATTGTTTTTGCTTTGGCTCCATCCCTTCATTCTTTCTGGAGTTATTTCTCCACTGATCTCCAGTAGCATACTGGGCACTTACCGACCTGGGGAGTTCCTCTTTCAGGATCCTATCATTTTGCCTTTTCATACTGTTCATGGCGTTTTCAAGGCAAGAATACTGAAGTGGTTTGCCATTCCCTTCTCCAGTGGACCACATTCTGTCAGACCTCTCCACCATGACCTGCCCATCTTAGGTGGCCCCACATGGCATGGCTTAGTTTCATTGAGTTAGACAAGGCTGTGGTCCATGTGATCAGATTGGCTAGTTTTCCGTGATTATGGTTTCAGTAGTCTGCCCTCTGATGCCGTCTTACAACACTACCGTCTTACTTGGGTTTCTCTTACCTTGGATATGGGGTATCTCTTCACAGCTGCTCCAGCAAAGCACAGCTGCTCTTTCTTACCTTGGATGTAAGGACCTTGCTCCTTACCTCTCCCCTCATCCTCGTCCAAGACTACTAGTAGTACAGAGTATAATGGGAAATTCATTAATAGGCTCTTAAAAGGGAGAGACTCACTTTTATTTTTTCTTTATAATTTTCCCTAACTGTGCTGTGCTGTGCTTAATTGGTCAGTCATGTCTGACTCTTTGCAACCCCATGGACTGTAGCCCTCCAGGCTCCTCTTTCCATGGGTATTCTCCAGGCAAGAATACTGGAGTGGGTTGCCATGCCTTCCTCTAGGGGATCTCTCCAACCCAAAGATCGAACCCACATCTGCATTGCAGGCAGATTCTTTACCTTCTGAGCCACCAGGGAATGTCAAACATACAGAAAAGTTGAAAGAACACAACAATGAACAGAACCTACACACTTGGATTAAATGACTCAAAGTTTAGTCATATTTGCTTTATCTACGTACATATATATATATATATATACACACACACATATGCATACCCACCCACCAACCCACACACACACACTAAATTATTTGAAAGGAAGTTGCAGACATCATAGTACTCCCCTAAGTACTTCGTTATGCATATCCTAATAATAAGGACATTCTCCCTCATAATGACAGTAAAAGCTCCAATATTTTGGCCACCTGATGTGAAGAACTGACTCATTAGAAAGGCCCTGATGCTGGGAAAGATTGAAGGCAGGAAGAGAAGGGGACAACAGAGGATGAGATGGCTGGATAGCATCCCAACTCAATGGACATGAGTTCAAGCAGCTCTGGGAGATGGTGAAGGACAGGGAAGCCTGACGTGCTGTGGTCCATGGGGTCGCAAAGAGTTGGACACGACTGAGTGACTGAACAACAACAAATTGTCCCACCTCAGAAAATTTATAAGTCCCTAATACCTAACACCCAGTCCATATTCAGTTTTCTTATAAAATGTTTCCTTGCATTTCCCCTGTATTTCCTGTATGCTGGAGGTTAGATCTGTTGGCTTGATTAGATGCATGTGAAATGTTTTTGGTAAGAGAGCTTCATAGGTGACCCTGTATGTCATATTTCACCACAGCAAGAGGCACATAATGTTAGGTTGCCCCCAAATTAGTGATGCCAAGTTTGTTCACTTGTTAATATACTGTCCACCACCTCTTACCATAATAAAAGATAATAATAAAAGTCTTTCCCCCTTTGCAATTAACAGGTAATGTTTATGGTAATATATCTAACAACAACATGTATATATTCTGTTACTTAATAACCTTTCATCAGTGGCATCCATCAATGATACTTGAGGTTTGCTTTTTGATAAAAAGGCCCTTTGAGGTACCCTATCTTGATTAGTCTAATTTAAAACCAGAAAATGGAACTAACTAGAACGCTTTCACAAACTAATGCTAGGAGAAAGACAAAGAGCAATAAATAGAATTGGAGATTTTGTCAGGGGAACATAACTACTTAATTTTTATTTAAAATAATCTTTTAATTGTAATAAAATATATACAACACAATTTTACATAGTTGTACAACCAGTCTCCAGAATTCTTTTCATCCTGCAAAATTGGGACTCTGTACCCATTATACAAGAGCGTGCCATTTCCTCCTCCCCCAGCCCCTGGCCACCAACCTTTTATTATCTCCTTATGAATTTGATGGTTCTGGGTACCTCGTGTAAATGGAATCATACAGTATTTGTCTTTTTATTACTGGTTTATTTCATTTAGCATAATGTCCTCAAGGTTCAACCATGTTGTCACATGGGTCAGAATTCTTTTTTAAAGCTGAACAATATTATATACATACACTGCATTTTGTTAATCCATTCATCCATTGATGAACATTTAGTTTGTTTCTGTATTTTGGCTCTTGCGAATAATGCTGCTGTGAACATGGATGTGCAGATGCCTTTTCAAGACGGGTTTCAATTCTTTGTGTATATACTCAGAAGTGGGACTGCTGGATTGTATGGTAATTCTGTTTAATTTTTTGAGGAATTAAAAATGGCTACTTTTACAATCCAGGCTATTTACATCATCCAGACATGTAAGGTAAAGAAGTGAAATATGTTGTGTTATGTAGTCTTTTGACTTCCCAGGTGGTGTTAATGGTAAAAAACCCACCTGCCAGCGTAAGAGACGTGGGTTCGATCCCTGGGTCGGGAAGATCCCCTGGAGGAGGAAATGGCAACCAATCCAGTATTCTTGCCTGGAGAATCCAATGGACAGAGGAGTCTAGCATGCTACAGTCCAGGGGTTGGAAAGTGTCAGACATGACCGAGCAACTTAGCACATTCTTTTGACACAGACACGTATTATTTACATATTAAAATACAGGAATTTTTTTTTCATTTCAACAGGGAAGTATGTTTGCATTTTTCTTCAAACACAGGGCCCTTTTCGTCTGTATTTTATTTTCTTGCTTTGATTGTAATAACATGGGCACTGGAAACATTTCCTTTTCAGTGGAAGCATTTCCCTTTCTTCCTAACTCCATTGTAAGAAATAACAGCAGGAGTACAATAAGAAAGTGACTGGTGCTTAGGTCAGAGTCGGCGAGACAGTAGAGCGGTGACCTGGAGAGCACTTGCCCTGTCATTGCTGTCGTGCGCCATGGGAGTCCATGGCGCTTTCAAGAGAGGCTGAGGATCTGCGTTCCTGTGTGAAGTATCCATTCCTGTGGTAGTTTTTTTTTTTTTTTTTTGACAGCTAATTCAGCCTTCTAGGAAATACTGTGTAGGCCACACAAAACCTGTCTGTGACCAAAATTCACCCCGTGGAGCCATACTGTTCACCAATTAGTCTTCTGGGGCTACCTTCTAACAGAGTTGAGCAGGTGGAAGTGTCAGAGAGGAAGATACTGCTGGGCAAACCTGCCTGACCAGCAGAATCAAGCATCCGATGATAGCATAGCTCCATCACGTCCACTTTATGAATTGCGTTTCGGAATTTAGAGAGGATTGAACTCTAATTTTAACAAGTATCCCAGAAAACAGTTATTCCTCCTGGTATATTATTTTCAGTTTTTTATCAAATTATTTAAAATTTTATTTTTGGCCACGTCACACGGCATGTGGGATCTTAGCTCCCCAACCAGGGATCAAACTCATGCCCCCTAGATTGGAAGCATGGAGTCATAACCACTGGACCACCAGGGAAGTCCCTCAGTTTTTTAAATGATATTTAAACACAGTTATAAAAGGAAAATATTCCTTGTAAAAATTTTTACATAAATTTGTCATATGTGTATATACCTCTCCTCCTAAAGTTAGAATGCTCAGTCACTTCAGTCGTGTCTGATGCTTTGCGACCCCATGGATTATAACCCACCAGGCTCTTCTGTCCATGGGATTTCTCAGCCAAGAATACTGAAATGGGTTGCCATTTGCTACTCCAGGGGATCTTCCTGACCCAGGAATCAAACCCGCGTCTCCCATGTCTCCTACATTGGCAGGTAGATTCTTTACCCACTGAGCCACCTGGGAAACCCAGTTAGAATAACACTATGTCTTCCCTTCTTTAGCATTATAAGCATTTTCTTGTGTTATTCTTATTCTTCAAAAACATGACTTTTTAATGCTCTAGCAACCCTGTGTTGTAATGTAAGCTGTGATAGGAATAGTGTGCTTGTGACTGAAAAGCTGGTAGTGTTATTGCAGGAGGACTTGTAAGGAAATGTACTTTGCCTTGGCCTTCTCCCTGGCTGTGTCATACCTTTTGTGTGATCCTAGTGTATCCTTTCTGCACATCCTAAATTCTGTGAATTAAACTTGAAAGCTCTCCTCTCCCTACTGACTTTTGCTTCATGCTTTTATTTTTTAAATTATTTATTTATTTATTCTTGGCTTTGCTGGGTCTTTGTTGCTGTGCGTGGACTTTCTCTAGTTGTGGCAAGCGGAAGCTACTCTTCGTTGTAGTGTGTGGGCTTTTCATTGTGGTGGGTTCTCCTGTTGTGGAGCATGAACTCTAGGGCAGACTCAATAGTTGTTGCTCCAAGGCTTAGTTACTGCTGGCCATGTGGGCTCCTCCTGGACCAGGGATTGAACCTGTTTCCCCTGCATTGGCAGGTGGTTTCCCAACCACTGGACCACCAGGGAAGCCCAACATCTTTATTGAGATAATTCACATACCATAAAATTTCCCATCTTAAAGTATATATTTTAATGTTTTTTGGATATCCACAGACTTGTACAGCCATCACCACTGTCTAAGTTTAGAACGTCTCATCACCAGAGGAAAAAACCCTATACCCATTCATAGTCACTTCTCACAACCTCCAACCCTCCCAGACCTAGGCAACCACTAATCTGCTTTCTGTCTCTATAGATTTCCCAATTCTGCCATTTCATGTAAATGTAATTATACAACATATGGCATTTATGATTGGCTTCTTTAGCATACTATTCTAAAAGTTTCCTCTGTATTTTAGCATTTATCAGTACTTCATTTCTGTTTATGGCTGAATAATAATTCTGTTGTATGTACATACCACATTTTGTTTATCCTTTCATCAATTAATAAGTATTTATTTGTACTTTTGGGATATTATGAATAATGATGTTATGAACATTTATGTACAAGTTTTTGCATAAATACATGTTTAATTCTCCTGGATATATCTGGATGTGAAATTGATTGGTCATATAATAATTCTGTGTTTAACTTTTTCAGGAATTGCCAAAGTGTTTATCACAGTGGCTGCTCTATATGGTATTCCCACCAGCAGTATATAATTGTATATCTTCTTTGGGGAAATGTCTATTTAGATCTTTTGCACATTTTAAAAATTGGGTTGTTTGTCTTTTTATTGTTGAGTTGTAACAGTTCTTTATATATTTTGGTACTAGTCCATATATTAATATAATATATGCTTTGTACTAGTCCAGATATATGACTTGCAAATATTTTCTCCCATTGTGTGGGTTGTCATTTTACTAATCACAAGAATGTTTAATTATGATGAAGTCCATTTATCTATTTTTCTTTCGTTGTTTGTGCTTTAGATGTCATATCAATGAATTTATTTTTAGTACAGTAAGTGAGTTGGGAATTTATAAGTGTTTCAGTATATGCAGTTGATGTGAAATAGTGATCTTATGCTGCAGACTTGGATTTTTTTCTGCTATTTTAAAATTCCTGACCTATTTTTTCCACCCTTTGACTCAACTCACTACCAATGTGTTTCCCCAGTGTCTTATGTCACTTATGTTTCGTAGGGTGTTGTTCCAACTGCTCAGCGGGCTGCCATCGTCGTGGGAGTAGAGCTACCAGTCTATGATATTACGAAGAAGCACTTGATATTGTCAGGGCTGATGGGAGATACAATCTTAACTCACTTTGTGTAAGTCTGATAGGTTGTGTTCATTCCATATTGTCAGTACTTCAAGCACAAAAAGCATCTTTCACTGAAGTCCTCATTTAGAATTGATAATGAGTACATATGGCCTAAATACCTTTTTCTCTCTCATCACCAGAACTTGAAGCCTTCTGATAAACGTACAGAGATTCCAGATGCAATAGGCACTTTCGTACTTGGAAGCAGTGTCTAATTCCAGATGTCTGCAGTATTTGCATTTGTTCATATATAGACTCTATACCTGATACACTCATCCATTATTTGCTTTGATTAATTTTGGGTCAGAAAGCAAATTTTCTCAATGATAAACAGAATAAAAGAGTGAAATTTTATAGGGCTTGTGAAGCAAGACCACAGTTTTGGACTGAAATGTTTCTCATTTCATCTTACATTTTCTTCAATACTTTTATGATATTTTAATACTCAAATTCCTTTTGCATATGATGTTGTGACTTGAAATTTTTACATAACTAATAGATGATGCATAATACTCTCTGCTTAGGAAACTGCTAGACTTACAAACTCTTAAAAAAAAAAGGCTATCTAAATTTTGGATTGAAAAGTGAGGGGGACAGCTTTTGACTAATGTCTCTTTAGTAAAGATTTCCTTTCTCTTTAGATTGTAATAAAAGAGCAAGTGCCAGGTTTTATGTGATGTCTGACTCATTGTACATTTATGTTTGACCTAATTTCTGTTTACGTGGGCAGAGGTGGAAGTGGAGCAGTCTGTCTTCTTACAGTTTTTATCTTTAGTTCCAGCTTTACATGTGGCTTGGCTGGGGCTCTGGCTTCCAATCCAGTTGATGTGGTACGAACTCGCATGATGAACCAGAGGGCAATTGTGGGACACGTGGACCTCTATAAGGGCACTTTGGATGGCATTTTAAAGGTACGCACTTAGCGAACTTGGACTGTATTTTTGATTTTCTTTGATGTCTCAGACTTGCAGTCCTTATTCTTAGTTGCTGCTCTGAAGATGGAAGAATCATTATATCTATTTTTAGTAGCCTCTCAGAGTAATTCCCAGGTAGGAAAACTGTCTCCTTGGTAATCTGCTGATGCTTAGTGGTCCTTGATATTATTATTCCAGTTTGAATGCTTAAGACTGTAAGATACCTTATCAATAGCACCATGTAGAATTACTGATGAAAAGGACCTGACATATTCCACATTTGCCCACTTCAGACAAGGCAGAGATGCTGTAATAGAAAATCTGATACTCGATTCTAGTTCAGTATTGTACTATTGTTCCCAGTTTGGCTTTGAAAGTTTCTGCTGTGTTTTATTTGTAGGAAGCTGAGAATCATACAGGTATTATGCATTATATAACCACTAGTAATAATACTTCTAAAAAAGCAAATTTGGAGCTAAAATATGATACTATCATATAGTTTGCTGTTATCAGTTTAGTTAACTATTATCTATCAGATACCATTTTATTTTATTAATATTTTATTTTTTAATTAATTAGTTATTGGTTGTGCTGGGTCTTCATCCTCCTGGATCAGGGATCAGACCGATCAGGGATTTTATTCACTACCACCAGGGAAGTCCCCGGGGAACATTTTGGTAGAAACAGAGAAATTACAGTGTACCACAGGTATACAAACAGATAATCAACACATCTTGTTAAGTGATAAACTCAGGGCTCTATGGGAGGAAATTTTAGTCCAGGTTGGAAATTTGGGATAGGTTTCCTGTAGATGGAAGAATGTTGAATATAATAACTCACATCTGTTGAATGCTTTACTATGTATCAGGGATTGTTCTAATGAGACTTACATGTATTCATTCATTTAATCTTCACAATTACAGCACACTGAAGCGCTAAGAGGTTAACTAACCTGCCCAAGGTTTCACAGCTAGTAGGTGGGAGAGCTGGGATTTCAACTCAGAACATTGGTTTCAAAGCAACATTTTTAACTACACTGTGGTGCCTTCCCTATGTTGGTAGCTGAGGGTTAGTTAAGTTATAAAGGATATTAAATGCTATGTTGAGATGCTTGGGCTTATTTTTTTAGTTGATGAGGAGCTGTTGAAAGATTTAATCAGGTCAGATTTATGTTTTAAATAGATCATGCTGGCTTTGTGGAGAGTGGATCTAAGATAGTGGTTCTTAATCTTAAGTGCACATTGGAATCACCTGGGGAATGTTCTCAGCTACTGTGCTCACCTTAGACCACTGATATCAGAATAGAGGTCCCTACCCTCTGGGGTCTAATGCCTGATGATCTTAAATGGAGCTTGATGTAATAGTAATGGAAATAAAGTGCACAACAAATTAATACACTTGAATTATCTCAAAACCATCTTGCTCTCCCAGTCCATGGAAAAATTGTCTTCTACAAAACTGATCTCTGGTGCCAAAAAGGATGGTGACCACTGCTCAGAATGTCTGGAGTAGGAGCCAGGTTGTCAGGATTTTCAAAACTCCTCAGGTGATTGCAATGTTCACCTAAGGTTGAAAACCATAAAACCAAGGGAATAAGTCTGAAAACTTTAACATGTATCTGTACCACCTGGAGGGCTTGTTAAAATGCAGACAGCTAGGCCCATCACCAGACTGTGATTCAGTAAGTTTGGAGTAGGACTTGAGAATTTGCATTTCTAACCAGTCCCAGGCAATACTGATGCTGCTAGTTTGGGACCACACTTAGAGAACTGCTGACCTAGGGATAGGGAAACTTAGTGGAAGGCTCTTAGAGTGGCCTGAGCAAGAGGTGATGAGAGGCTGAACTTGGCATGAATAGTAGGGATAGAGCTGAGAATAATTTAATTGATAAGTCAACAGGATTTGGTTGACCTGGTCTGGAGAGGTGGGGGAGAGAGAAGGTGTCAGAGATAACTTCCCAGTTTTTTGGTTTTGGTGACCATGTGGAGACTTTTATTGACAGAGACATTACAGGAAAAGGAGCAGGTTTTGTGGGAGACATCACAGTTCTGAGATACTTAGTTTGAGGTGCGTGAGGAATCCCCAGTGAGTATATTTGGATACCCTAGTCTTAACTTGGAGGTTCAGGGGTGGAGGTCAGAACTTGAGGAAACAGTAGTGTACAGGGGTTACATAGCTGTGGAGGGGGAGGCCAAGGAGAGCAGGAAGAAGTGTTCACAAGTGTGTTGCTTTCATCACACACTGGAGTATTGTAAAGCTCCTGCCATTACTAGTGATTCACAGAAGCAATGATTCTCATACTCTGAAGAGTAGAGTTTTGCAAAAGCCCTCCTTTCTATTTCCAACATGCTCACTCTTCCACTTGACAATGACTGGTATAGAGAGAGAAGAGTAGGGCCAAAGAAAGAACTCCCAATTTTTAAGGGCTTGACAGATGAGGAACTCAGGAAAGACACCAAAAGATAACAGTTCAAAGATATGAGGGAACTTACAAAAGATACTATTGTCATAGAAGCCAAAGGAGAAATGAGTTTCAAGAATGGATGAGAAGTTATTTAATACTAAATAACTGGGATAGAGAGATCCAGTATAAGGGCTGCAAAGTCTGTTGAGTTTAATGTTTTCTAGAGGAGGTTTGCTGGATTGGTGTTTGCAAAAGCCAGATTGCTGTCCACTGGAGATGTGTTTAATCCTTCATTCATTTTTTGCAAAATTGTTCAAGTGTCTTTTGTGCTAGATACTGTTCTAGGTTGGTGAACAAAAAAGTCCCGGCCTTCGTGACATTTTAATTCTAATAGGAAGAGACAGATAAACACATAGGAAGTGAGGATAAGTAGATAAGTGTAAAATACTCTTTCAAGAAGGTTGGCTAAGAGGAGATAGAGGTTACAGTAATATAGTAATAGTCAGCATTTATTGAATGCTTATTATGTACCACACACTAGAGTATATCCTTTAACTATCAGCAACCATGTAGAGTAGATAATATCTTTGCCATTTTATAAATGAGAGAACTTAGGTTCAGAGTAGCTAAGTATTTACCCAAGATTATATACCTAGTTGGAAAAGACGATGGCACCCCAGTCCAGTACTCTTGCCTGGAAAATCCCATGGACCAAGGAGCCTGGTGGGCTGCAGTCCATGGGCTCGCGAAGAGTAGGACACGACTGAGCAACTTCATTTTCACTTTTCACTTTCATGCAATGGAGAAGGAAATGGCAACCCACTCCAGTGTTCTTGCCTGGAGAATCCCAGGGACAGGGGAGCCTGGTGGGCTGCCGTCTGTGGGGTCGCATGGAGTTGGACATGACTGAAGCGACTTAGCAGCAGCAGCAGCATATACCTATAAGTAGCAGATCTGGGATTTAAATCAGGGTTCATCTGATTCCAAAGTTTATACACATAACTACTATGCCGTATCGTATCGTCAGAAACATATTTTCGTGTTGACAGTAACCTTTATGTACTTATATATTTACCAGCCATTCATTTATTAGCTATTAAAACAACTTTGCTGTATATTGTCATCATCCTTTATTATTTTATCCGTAAGAGTACACTTGGGTGAATGGAACGATGCATTCCTCTTTGATTTAGAAATGAGCAGCTGTACATCTCATCCTCTTAACCTCTATCTGCAAACATTTGAATTGCTTCTCATTGACACAAAGCTCATATTATTAGATCCCTTTTTACTTCTTACGGCTTATCTTTGCTACCTTTATTCTATATTCCAGACAGACTGAACAGGTTCTAGTATTAGACTTTGTTTCATTGCTAAGTTTTCACCCATGCCATGTACTTTGTTAGATGGCTAGCTCCTACTCATTCTTTAGATTGCATTATTTTAATGTTTTTTAGCATGTGTGAGAATTCTCTTCCTTTTTATTTTTTTAAAAACATTTTTGAACAGTTTTTTTTGGCTATGCCACATGGCATGTGGGATATTTTCTCTATTTGCTTTATTTTTTAAATTTATCTATTTTTAATTGAAGGATAATATTGTAAAGAAATTATTTTTAAATTTTTAATTGGAGGATAATTGCTTTACAATGTTGTGTTGGTTTCTGCCATAAGATTGCATTATTTTCATAAGTGCCTTCCCTGACCATTAAACTATATATGTGTGTAGTTTTATGTTCTTGTTCTCTCATAGCATTTATTATATTTTGTAAAACATCTTTTTGAGGGTCAACTGCCTAATTCATAAAATTCATCTATTTGTGTGGCTTTTGGTATGTTCCGAGCTATGTGCAACCATCAACCCCACCGTCAATTTTAGAACATTTTCATGACCTCAAAGAGAAATCCTGTGCCTTTTAGCTATTATCCCACTATCCTCCCAGCCCTAAGCAACCACTAATGTACTTTTATTTCTGTAGCTTTGCCTGTTGTTGGGTATCTTATATAAATGGAATCATACAATATGTGAGGTTTTTGACCAGCTCCTTTCACTTAACATGTTTCAAGGCTCATCCAAGCTGTAGCATGTGTCAATCCAGGCAGAGCTCTGGAAGAGATGTGCTTCCAGACCACCACAATAAAGCCATACTGCAACAAAGTGAGCCACATGAACTTGTTGGTTTCCCAGCACATGTAAAAATTATTTTTACATTACATAATAGTCTATGAAATGTGCAATAGTATTGTCTAAATAAAACAATGTACATACCTCAAAATGTTAACCATCATCTGAGCCTTCAGCGAGTCATAATCTCTTTACAAAGTAACATCAAAGATCACGGATCACAGATCACCATAACAAAAGTAATATAATGAAAAAGTTTGAAATATGATGAGAATAACCAAAAGTGACAGAGAGATACAAAATGGGCAACTGCTGTTGGAAAAATGGTACTCATAGATTCACTCAACTAAGGGTTGCCACAAACTTTCAGTTTGTGAAATATCCATTATCTGCAAAGTGTAGTAAAGTGCAATAAAATGAGGTATGTCTGTATGTTGTTCCTTTTAATGGTTGGGTAATATTCTGTTGTATGGCTGTATCACATTTATTGACATATGTTACATTTTATTGTACAATTGACCCTTGAGCAACTCAAGTTTGACCTGCACAGGTCCACTTATATGCAAATTTTTTTCAGTAGTAACTACTACAGTACTACATGACCTGTGGTTGGTTGAATCTGTGGTTGCGGAGGGCTGACAAAAAGTTATACCAGGAGTTTTGACTGCACAGAGGGTCAGTGTCCCTGAAAACTGTGTTGTTCAAGAGTCAATTGTAGTTGCTTTTAATGTCTGCCCAGTAGACGTAAGTTCCATGAAGGCAGGGACATATCTAATTTATCTCTCTATCCACAGCAAATTATTTATTGAATGAATGTATAACTTCATAAAGTAGCCTCTTGTCTCTGTGTATCTACAGAAGTTCTTGTTTGTTTTTACTCAGCTGCCTCAAGCCAAAGAGTGGTGCATCCCAGTTCTAATGTTTGGAAGTTGGACCCTGTTTTGGAACTCAGCAAGGAATCAGGCTCATGAGATTATTAGTGACTTGTGTGTATAAAAGTTTGTGTGTTCATTTACTCAACAAATATTTATTTAGATATTTAGTGGAGACTTTACTATGCCAGAGAGTGTTCAGTAGTGGAGTAGAATGGTAAAGAACACCAACATGGTCCCCACTCTCTTGCTTTCCTGGAGATTACATTCTAGTTGAGGGAGACAGAGAATAAACATCGCAGATAATAAATGGTATAATTTCATAAAGAAGTAAATGCTGTGAAAAACTAACACAGTGTAATGAGATAGTGACTCTGTGATGGTGGTGGGGAACTACTTCAGCTAGGAAGGTGAGGGAAAGGGCGTGAGAGGGGGTGACATTTATTTGAGCAGGGGTCTGAATGATGAAAAGAGGGTGATCACGAGAAAGTCTGAGAGAAAAGCATTTCAGAAAGAGGGAATAGGTACAAGGGCTCTGAGTTTGGAATGAGCTGGACACTTTCAAGGGTTGAAAACAAGGCTGGTGTGACTGTGTGATGAATGAAGGGAAAAGTGGTAGAAAATGAAACTGGAGTAGGCAGGGCTAAATCATGTAGGATCATGCAGGTCACTGAAGAAAATTTACAATTAGAATCAAATCCACTGGGACGTCATTGGACAGCTTTAAGCAGGAAAGCGACACTACTGATTTATAATTTTAAAAGATGGCTTGGCTTCCTAGGTGGAGATCATAGACCAGTTAGGAGGCTTGTTGTGGTGTTCCAAGTGAGAGGTGATGAGATTGGCTTGAATCTCTAAGGTCCCTTGTCTTAGCAGTCTGTGATTCTAGGTTATCTGGATCCAGGATTTATTTTGGTTGATTTTCACAATTTTCCAACATCAATTTTGGTCTGAGACCTTTAGCATTTGCTGATGATCCATTGGGACAAGCATATTACCACTATGTTTTCCTAAATAGTGCCCTTATGTTACTATTTGCTTCAAAAATGATTAGTAAGGATAATCATATCAAGTCTTCTTAATCTATAGTATAGGATAAGGGATATTCAGAAGTCTGGATTTTCATATTGTTGTTTTATCCAAATATATTCATTTTTTGGTATAGTGGTAGGTTTTACTTTACTGGTGAAAGGGCAAAATAACATTTTTCAATGTAGAACATGATATCTTACACACAGGAGTTACTTAATATTTATCCATTAAACAGGAACTGTTTCTGTTGACTGAAGTTAACATACATCATCAATTTATGACCTTTGGTATGCATTATTTGTCACTTAATTCTAATAACCACTCAGTTGGTGTATATGGACCTCCATCTTATAAAACAGAAAACTTAAATTCAAAACATTTTCCGTTGTCCCTCACCTGATCCTCCAGCCATTCCTATAAAGTCAGCCATGGCATTACATATGCAGAATTTGTAATGATGAAACAGACTCAGAAAGGATAGTGACTTGCCCAATTTCCTATTCCCCTACCCTGCTTTAGTTTTCATATTAGTACTTATCATTTCTTAATATAGTAATATTAATTTGTATATTTGTTCATCAGTTCCACTAGAGTATACATTCTATGGGACTTCCCTGGTAGCTCAGTGGTAAAGAATCCGCCTGCAATGAAGGAGACACAGGATACGCTGGTTCAATCCCTAGGTTGGAAAGATTCCCTGGAGGAGGGCATGGCAACCCACTCCAATAGTCTTGCCTGGAGAATCCCATGGACAGAGGAGCCTGGTGGGTTACAGTCCATAGAGTCACAGGAGTTGGACACGACTGAAGCTACTGAGCACACACATGCCCGTGTGCATTCTATGAGGGCAGAGAATGTATAAGTTATCTGCTGCTGCTGCTGCTAAGTTGCTTCAGTCATGTCTGACTCTGTGTGACTCCATAGACGGCAGCCCACCACGCTCCCCTGTCCCTGGGATTTTCCAGGCAAGAATACTGGAGTGGGTCTCCATTTCCTTCTCCATTGCCTAAAAGTGAAAAGTGAAAGTGAAGCCGCTTAGTTGTGTCCAACTCCTAGCGACCCCATGGACTGCAGCCTCCCAGGTTCCTCTGTCCATGGGATTTTCCAGGCAAGAGTACTGGAGTAGGGTGCCATTGCCTTCTCCATATAAGTTATCTATGGCTGTGTAATAAATGACTCCAAAGCTCAGTGCCTTAATACAGCATACATTTATTATCCCACAATTTCTGTGGATTCAGAATTAAGAGGCAGCTTAGCTGAATGACTTCAGCTTTAGGCTCTATCATGAGGTAATTGTCCAGATGTCAGCTAGGGCTATAATCATCTGAAGGCTTGACTGGTGCTGGGACATCTACTTCAAGATCACTCATGTTATTGTCAGCAGGAAGGCTCTGTCCCTCTCTGGCTATTGGCCAGAGGCCTTAGTTTCCCCTCACGTGGGCTTCTCTTCATGATATGGCAGCTGGCTTCCTCCAGAGTAAATGATCCAAGAGAGAGCAAGGCAAAACCTTCTTAAATGCAAAGTATCTTTTATGGTATAGCATAGCATTGTTAACTACTGCCATATGCTATTGGTGACACAGACCAATCCTGATATGTTGTGGGAGGGACTACACAAGGGTATGAATAACTGGAGGCCATCATCGGGGGCCATCTTGGAGGCTGGCTACCACAGCTACTTTCTCTCTTGTTTACTATTATGACTATTATCCCAACACATTTGTTGAATGAGTGGGTGGATGGATTTAGAATACCATACTAATTTAAAATGTATGTCTATAGCAAAAAGGACCATTCATGGATCCTAAGTTGTTGGGGAGGGGTGTGGAAGATGAGTACTATAATAACAGTAATTGTCAGATGTAAAGTGCAAGGAGGATTCACTCTTATTTTTTTATATCTTTTCCTCAGATGTGGAAACATGAGGGCTTTTTTGCACTCTACAAAGGATTTTGGCCAAACTGGCTTCGACTTGGACCCTGGAACATCATTGTATCCTTTTAGAACATGAGAATGAAAGCACATGGTTCAAGCTCCCAGGTAATTCGAGGCTATGGGAAGGAAAATTTTGATTATTGGAGCCTTTTAGGCAAATGAGAATCTATTCTAGTGATGACCATTGCAGATGGAACTAAGTACAGAAATGGCTTTCAGTTGGAGTCTAATACAAACTGAAGGGATTAGAAAAGAAATGCCAAAGTTTTTTTTCCTCTTTAAAACAAACAATAACAAGCACAGCCAAATCTGGAAGGGGCTAGGAAGGTTTTGAAAACCCTGCTATGAGGTATCCACAGGAAGGTCTATGTAGTCCACATTTCCTACCCCTAAGTATAGGACCAGAGTAGCTGAGGAAATAAGACAGAACATACTCATAGAACAAAGAATCCAGAGCCAAGAGGGACTGTTTCCTCCTGGGTAACGTTCCTTCCTTTGGCTGTGTGTGAGTGCCTCCTGTGTGCAGAGCCATGCGTTGGATGGTGTGTGTGGTGGTGGTGGTATTGTGGTGAGCACTGCAGAGTTGACAAGTCATTCCCTGCCCTTGTGGAGTCTATAGGTTGAGGGAGATAGTGTCTCCGTTCCTCTTCCTGATCATTGCTAGTTACTCTAGCACTGAATTTTATGTTGTTGATGTTCTTGGATGTGTGTGTGTGTGTGTGTGTGTGTGTGGCCTTATCTGCCCCTAAAGAATAGATGTATGTTAGACTTTTAATATGCTTATATTGCTAAGTGCCAACAATCAAAATGGGTGCATGATGGGCACTCAACACATGCTTGATTTGCCAAATGTAGTTTTTAAAAAGACTTTTAAGCAAGTACAACTTAGAATAGCAGAGCCTAAGTATCCCAATAAGAGAATACAGTGTACAATTTATAACCAGATTTGACTTTCAGTATCATTCCAGTGATCTTCCATGACTTACTCTTCAGTTTTTTATTACATACGAGCAGCTCAAGAGGCTTCAAATCTAAGGATGTGAGCCAAAACCTCCCAACCTTTCTACTCTCTTTTCCCTTTTTTTCTGTGTTCTAATGTATTTTGATCAAGTTGTAAGTGTTTACTGAACCATTGGTTTCCCAAGGCCCTTCTGGTGGAAGAATGATAGGATGGTTCAAAATTGCTCATGTGTTTGTGTTGCCATGTGAACTGTTCCCTGAGAGGAAGTATTAACATTGAGACTCTGGCCCCAGATTGGTATCTTCTGTGAAGATGGATACTGATGGATGATACTCAAAATGGCCTTCTCTTCAAATGTGGGTTAAATGTAGTTTGTTAGCCCCAGACTTGGGCTAGAGCAAAAGGCATAGGCCAGGGCAGTTACTGCTATGTATGTTACAGACTTCAGTTCTCATTAAAGTATTTATTGACAGAATCACTTTGGCTTTGTCTTCATTTACTGTTCTCCATCTGCCAACTCTTTAAGTTATATTCTCCAGAAATTGATAAAGATAAGGTGACTATGAAATTGAGTCTGGACTCTTAAAGCACATTTATGGGAACAGACTAAGTGCGTTGTGCTTTCCCACGGCCATTCATTCTCATAATGCCACTCGCTTGTAAACATAAGACAAGTGGTTCTAACCTAAAGAGTGAATGAGCAAACAAGGGGCTCATTTGGACAGTTTCCACAGATAAAATGCTGTAAGAGGCTTAAAATAAAACCCTGTGTCCAAGGTTCTAATTGCCTTACAGGCAAAAATTTCTGGCTACTTGCTTATACTAGAATAGTATCTACCACATTGTAGGCACTCAAATACTTGTGAAAGGAATAGTTTAGTTCTTCATCTTTATCCATCCATTTATTTGTTCAGCAAACATTTATTGTATGTTTAGTATGTCCTAGATGCTGGCGGTGTAAAAATATATTAAGACATAATCACTATTTTAGAGGTCACATCCAAGGAGAAACAGACATGTAAATAGATTCTAAGTACAATAGGTACTAAGTACTGTCTGACAAATGAACTAAGTGCTGTAGAAGCACAGAGGAGGGGACAGTACATTGCCTAGGGGCCGGGCTAAAGGCTTCAGAGTAGAGGTGCCATTTGTGCTAAAAAGCGGATGTTACTATGTAGGTTAAGGCAGGGAAGGACATTCCAGGCAGGGGAATTGCGGGGGAGGGGGGGATGTTCAGCATGGCTAAAATACAGGGTTTTGGTTTTCAAATTCCATGTGAGGCAGAATCACCTGAAGATCTTGCAAAAATTGTAGATTCTTGTGTCCTATCACCTGAGATTCTAACCTTATGTGGGGAAGAGGTATTTGCTTGTGTCACAGGCATTCGATGGTGGGTGATCTTTAGATTACACTTTGAGAAGCACTTGTAAAGAAATATGGGCTAGAATGAAAGGAAATTATAGTGTGGCCAAAAGGGTCAAATTATGAAGGCTCTCTATATATCCCTAAGAAAGAGTTTGGCTTATATCTGGAGGAAGCAGGCAAAGGAAGCTGAAAATAGGGGATAATATAACCAGCTTGTGATTTTTAGGATGATAACCCTGGTGTGGAGGGTAGCCTGGAAGGAAGCAACCCAAACCAGGTTAGGATCCACTGAGATCTATTCCCCTTTATGTACAAGGTCCAGAAAAGCTAAGAAAATGTGTCCTAAGTCACATAGCCTGATTGTGGCAGGTTTGAGGCTAGCACATAGTTGTCAGATTCCTTCTCTGTCTCATTCTACCACCCCACAGTGCCTTATTTGTTAAAGTACTGCCTTTTCAAAATAAACTTTAACAGACTATTTTTTTAGAGAAGTTTTAGGTTAATAGCAAAGTCCTGTGGAAGGGGTGGAGATTTCCTGCATACCTCTTACCCTCACAAATGTGCAGCTTCCCCCTCATCAAAATTCCTCAGCAGGGTGATTCATTTGTTAGAGTCAGTGAATCTATATTGGTACATCAGTATCACCTCACATCCATCATTTATATTAGGGTTCACTCTAAGTGTCATACATCCTGTGGGTTTTGATAAATGTATAATGACATGTATCCACCATTATAGTGTCATACGGTAGAGAGTCACTGTCCTAAAAATCCTTTGTGCTCTGTCTATTCATTCTTCCTTCTCCTCCAAACCCCCAGAATCCACTGATCTTTTTACTGTCTCTGTGGTTTTGCTTTTTGCAGACTGTCATATAGTTGGAATCATACTGTATGTAGCCTTCTTATATTGCTTCTTTAGCTTAGTAATATATACTTAAGGTTCCTCCATGTTTTTTCATGGGCTTACAGCTCATTTTCTCTTTTTTTCTTTCTGCACATACCACAATGTATCTATCCATTCACCTATGGAAGGACTCCTGCTTGCTTCTTCCAAGTTTTGGCAATTATGAACAAAGCTGTTATAAATATTCATGTGCAGACTTTTATGTGGACACAAGTTCTCAGCTCATTTGGTTAAATATCAAGAAGTGAAATTGCTGGATGGTATGGGAAGAGTCTGTTTAGTTTGTAAGAAACTGCCAAACTATCTTCCAAAATGGCCATACCATTTTGCATTCCCACCAGCAATAAATAAGAGCTCCTATTTCTCCACATCCTTGCCAGCTTTTGGTGTTAGTGTTTTGGATTTTGGTCATTCTTATAGGTGTGTAATGATACCTCATTGTTTATTTTTTATTTTGAATTTGAGTATAATCGCTTTACAACGTTGTGTTAGTTTCTGCCATACAACAGAGTAAATCAGCCATAAGTATACATATATCCCTTCCTTTTTGAACCTCCCTCCCCTGATCCCACCTCTCTAGGTCATCATAGAGTACTGAGTGAGTAGTACACAGCAACTTCCCACTAGCTATCATTGTTTATTTTTAAGACTACTACACCAGTCAGATACTCTACTCCTTTCCAAATAGATGAACGAAAAGGAAGCCACTTTTTTCACAGTGGTATAATTTCTTGTACAAGAAAGATAATTTCTTGTAGGGTGTGTATATATTGGAAATTGACTTTCAGCTCAGTTTAAATGTTATTCCTTCAGAGAAACCTTCCATTGATTTCCTCTCCATTAATCTAAATCACTTTCGTCATTGTTATTCCTTATACCATGAATTTATAACTATACATTATATTTATATGATTATTTAATTAATAATATCTATATTTCCCATTAGTCTGTAAACTCCACAAAAGTAGGGATTCTGTCAGTTTCATTTACTGCTGTGTTCTCAAGGCTGAGTACAGTTATATATACTCAGCAAATATTTGTTAAATAAATTGATCTGTATCCAAAGACCTGATAAAATGTCTAAAGCATAGCAAAGGTTCGCAAATGCTGTGGGATTTAAATGAAATGACACTAAATTTGGAATTACTAGATAATGGTGGGTGATAGGTTATTTAAGAGATAGTAGAGGTGCTTGGGGAGATGCATGTCACCTTTTAAACTGATTATCTGTTCATTTGTTCATTCAACAAATATCTACGCCTCATGGAGCTTATAGTTTACAAAGGGAGACATCATAAAAAGATAATGAGTAATATATAGTATATTAGATGGCAGTAAAAGGTTTATATAAAAATAAATTGGGGAAGAGATATGGGGTATGGAGTGGGGTTTCACACTAAGAAAGCCAAATTGGATTGAAGTCTATAGGTTGAGAGAAGAAGCCAATCTAGGGTTAAAGCAAATGTAAGACCCCTCAGGTGAGAGAATGCCTGGAATCTAATGTGATAATTCAAGCAAGAACTAATGGCTTTGATGAGAGTAGTAGCAGTGGAGACTGTGAAAAGTGGTTGAAATTCCTATATGTTGGAAAAGAGTGAATAATGACTTGCTAAGGGATAGGATTTGGGCTTTAAAAGAGAGAGAGAGCAGAGGTTGGAGTTTTAACTCCAAGGCCTGGGCCTCGAGAAGGGCACTATTGTCATAGAGGTGGAGAAGACTGGAAGGTAAAGGCTTTTTTGGCAGGGGTGGGGGGCAATAATTTTGTACATGTTAAGTTTGAAGAGCCAGTTAGACTTTTGGAGAGATGTGGTTTAGGCAGTGAGACATTGAAGTGTATTCAGGGGGGATATGGGGATATGGGCTGGAGATGTATATTTGGAAATCATCAGTTTGTAGATGGTGCTTAAAGCTGTGATAATGAATGAGATCACTAAGGGAGTAAGCGTCAATAGATGAGAGGCTCAAGAACTGAACCTGGGGCAGTCCTTCATAAAACAGTTGTCTAAAAAAGAACAACATTCTGGTGATAGAAAAAGAGTGAAGGAGGCAAGGAGGTAAATTATTTTCAACATGAAATTTAAAGAAATAGAGTTTGAAGCTAATGAGATCTTTAGCCAAATTGCCAAAGCTTTAATGATTGCTGCCTTTAAGTAGCCATATCATGAGCAGATAGTTCAAATTCAAGACTTTGACTTGCTATTTTTATTTTTTGGTGTAGTATTCCTATCTTATCATAGTCAAGATCTTTTTTGTACAGTTCTTCTGTGTATTCTTGCCACTTCTTCTTAATATCTTCTGCTTCTGTTAGGTCCATACCATTTCTGTCCTTATCAAGCCCATCTTTGCATGAAATGTTCCCTGGTATCTCTAATTTTCTTGAAGAGATCTCTAGTCTTTCCCGTTCTGTTGTTTTCCTCTATTTCTTTGCATTGATTGCTGAGGAAAGCTTTCTTATCTCTTCTTGCTATTCTTTGGAACTATGCATTCAGATGCTTATATCTTTCCTTTTCTCCTTTGCTTTTCATTTCTCTGCTTTTCACAGCTATTTCTAAGGCCTCCTCAGACAGCCACTTTGCTTTTTTGCATTTCTTTTCCATGGGGATGGTCTTGATCCCTGTCTCTTATACAATGTCACAAACTTCCGTCCATAGTTCATCAGGCACTCTATCAGATCTAGTCCCTTAATTCTATTTCTCACTGTATAATCATAAGGGATTTGATTTAGGTCATACCTGAATGGTCTAGTGGTTTTCCCCACTTTCTTCAATTTGAGTCTGAATTTGGCAATAAAGAGTTCATGATTTGAGCCACAGTCACCTCCCAGTCTTGTTTTTGCTGATTGTATAGAGGCTCTCCATCTTTGGCTGCAAAGAATATAATTAATCTAATTTCGGTGTTGACCATCTGGTGATGTCCATGTGTAGAGTCTTGTCTTGCGTTGTTGGAAGAGGGTGTTTGCTATGACCAGTGCATTCTTTTGGCAAAACTCTATTAGCTTTTGCCCTGCTTCATTCCATATTCCAAGGCCAAATTTGCCTGTTACTCTATCCACTAATATTTTCGTTAGCCTAGCACAATCAAAATATTGCATGTAAGTCAGAGTGATAAAGTTGCTTTTTAAAAATACTATCATATCTTCTCAGTGAAAATGGCTACTTGCATTAATTTTAATTCCTGAGGTTTCAGTAAAGGATATTTCTTCTCTCTATTCAGTGTCTCAGTATCAGAATTCAGTTGCATTTGGGGCTGTGCCTAACTCATTATAAGCACTCTTCATACATCCTTGGCTCTCCCATTTATTTAGTAAATAAGAAAAACAATTTAACACATCATTGCCTAAGATTTCTAGCGACCTGATAATTTTAAGGTGGTAGTTGGAATTTTGGATTATGAGCCCATTTTCCACATTTGAAATAACCTCATAGCCTTCAGCTCTAATTTCTTGGTTCAATTTTCTTAACTATTTAAACCACCTCTGAGATGACATCAGTTTGCTTTTCCATAGGATGTGCTTTAGTATTTGTGGAATGGCTCAGTGGGAAAATCTGCAAATTTTATGAATCATAAAAGCACATTTGTAAGACAGCATGGCATTTTATTGGGCCAATGACTGTTATCTCAGCATGTTCATCATCTTTTAAAAAATTAATTTTACAGATTTTTTTTTTTTTTGGCTGCACCACATAGCATGCAGCATCTTAGTTCCCCAACCAGGAATTGAATCCACACCCTTTGCCGTGGAAGTGCGGAGTCTTAACCACTGGACCACTAGGGAAGTTCCCATCCTTTTAGTGCTTGTAATGTTAACACAATCAAGACAGAACTGGAACCAATATGGATTTATTATAGTAAATGGGAAATATAATTCAATCATGAAACTTGGGTAACATACACCAAATGAAAGCAAACCTAAAAAAATAGAGACCCCCTCCCTATCCCCCAGGTTCTTGGTGTGATTTTAGTCCCTCTGGTGCTTTGGAGCAAATGAACCCTGCTCGCCCCATTGTGTGGAAGGCATTCGAAAGAAACAGGCGCTGCTTTGTGCATTAAAACAGACTCTGAGACCCTTAGCAGCTGCATCAGTCATCTCTAGGACTCCTCATGAGAGGGTTCTTTGAGCTCAATGGCAGCTTATGGTCCCAACAGCTTGGAAATCCAGTGAACATACAGCTGCCTGGTTGCCTGTGAAGCCCTCCCGCACTTCAGCCTGCCACAGTGGATCTGTTAGGTGGAACACATCTTTCCCAGTCAGCCAGGCTGCGAGACTACGGCTTCGAGGCTTCGGCTGCATCAAGAGCTGACGCCTGGCTCCATGTGATCGTATTTTCATATTCTCATGCCTACTTAGCATTTTATGGTATTGCATAAAGCACTCCCTCAGAAGATTTTAAGAGTGAAAATACACTGAAATTGGTATCTATGTCACATGGCGCTGTATCAAGGATGCCTTTGTCCTCTAAGGGGGATCGTTAAACTGCTGTGTCTCATTAGTCCAGATTTCTGGATTTGCAGATTAACCTCGTGGCAGAGCAACCAACAGGTTTTCTTTTGTAAACACAAACAAAATAACTGATGAGCCCTCTTGGTATGGATTATGCTTTCAGGAAGCCATGCACGTTCATTTCTTTGAGATATTCATATCAGTGTGACCTGTTCATTTATGGCTCACTTTTGACTTCTTGTAGCAAATATCCTCGGAGAAGGCAATGGCAACCCACTCCAGTATTCTTGCCTGGAGAATCCCAGGGACAGGGGAGCCTGGTGGGCTGCCGTCTCTGGGATCGCACAGAGTCGGACACGACTGAAGCGACTTAGTAGCAGCAGCAGCAGCAGCAGCAAATATCCTAGGGAAACATTTTGTCGTCGTAGTTGTTTACTCGCTAAGTCATGTCAGACTCTTTGTGATGCCGTGTACTGTAGCCCACCAGGCTCGTCTGTTTATGTGATTTCCCAGCCAAGAATACTAGAGTGGGTTGCCATTTCCTTTTCCAGGGGATCTTGACCCAGGGATTGAACACACGTCTCCTGCATTGGCAGGCGGATTCTTTACCACTGAGGCACCTGGTAAGCCCCCGGGGAAACATTACCCTCCAAGAAATGCCAGCAAAAGTATGAATCAAAATTCTTATAAGTGTTTAATGCTCCTTGACCTAGTAATACTACTTCGGAGAATTTTATCCTGAGGGATTAAAGAGAGATGTCAAAGATTTATGGCTGTATGCGTGCTCAGTCATTCAGTGTCCAACTCTTAGCAACCACATGGACTGTAGCCCACCAGGTTCCTCCGTCCATGGGATTATCCTGGGAAGAATACTGAAATGGGTAGCCAGGAATGGGTAGCCATTATCTCCTCCAGGGGATCTTTCCAACCTAGTGACTGAACCCGCATCTCCATGTCTCCTGCATTGGCAGGAGGATTCTTTACCACTGAGCCATCTGGGAAGCCTGACAAAAATTTATACACAAGAGTGTTTGAAGTGGTATTAGAACAGTGAGAAATTGGAAATAATAAATGTACAACTATAGAAAAATGGTTAAAATATTATATACTCATGTTGAAAAACATGCAACCTTTACAATTCATGTTTTTGAAGAAAGCTCAATGACATAGGAAAATAGCACAATGTAATATTAAGTGAAGAAAACAGATAAAGGAAAGTAGCCGTGAATATCTCTGGATGGTATAATTATAGGTACCTTTATAATTTTCTATATTTTTAAAAACTTCTAAAATGAATAAAAATTAAAATCAGAAAAGAGTAATGACCATCATGTATGCATGAATATATCTCTAAAAGAATTCCAGGAAATCTGGGATAGTTTTAGCACCTAGCTCTCAATAAACACTCATGGGGTGTGTAGACAGATGAATAAATAAATGGCAGTTGACACTCATAGGTACCATAATTGAGTTTATATGATTGCAAGAAATAACAAATGAAGATTTATTAATTAAAAGGAGAAGAATTTCAGACCAGTCAACAGTTTGAAGGATGACATAGAAGGTACTGAAGGAATCACAAAATGAGTGGCTGATGGCAGCTAAGGTGTGGGGCCGGTTGCTGTTCTTGTTGCCCAGCTGTCAGCACCATCTTTCTTCTCGTTCTGTGCATCCTCGAAGTATCTCTCGAGCCTGCTGTTTTCACTGGTCTCTGTTCACTTTGGCCAGTGACTGAGCAAGTGCAGATGAAATCAAAGTCACAAGTTCATTTCCCATGTGAACCTGCAAACACTTCATCATACAGGGCGATAGTATCCCCAGGCCAAGTCTGGCTAGCCAGCTCTCAGAGATGGCTGTTTGGTCATGTGGACAAGCAGGGGGGTGGTGATGGATCATGGAAACCCGCCTCTAACATTTGTGAGACAACTCAAAATGCCCGTGTCCAGAGGGCTTGTGTTCTGTTCTTGAGGGTTGTGTCTGAAACAGAGGTGTGCTATGCATAACATTAGCTACCCAAGGAATTAGTATAAAACTTAGCCATGGCACAGTATTTTTTTAAACAGATTCACAGTAAGCTGTTCATGGAAATGATTGATGAGCCCAATTGGTCTACATTCTGTCCTACAAGGTATTAATATCTTTTGGCTATTTTGATCAAATTGCTGAACAGGGTCTGGCTTCTCTGCAAGTGCATCGGGAGAGAACATTGGATGCGTGAATGAAATCTAAATATTTCCACGCCAGTGCATTCCCTTATCTGTACAGGAGCCTGCATCAAAGAAAGCCATTAGACTAGTACAGAGCTTTCTGTACCTCTGCTCTTGGTGGCTTATCAAACACAGGGTTCTTGATTGCGGTTACTCTTAAACCCAGGTATATGGTAACAGTGCCCTGTTTATAACTCCTCTGTCTTGATCATGCTAAGGTATTAGATTTATGTTTGTCTTTTCCAGCCTGAGTCACCTCTCATCACTCATTTTTCAAAACCCTTATTCAGGGATTGAGGAATTCATGGTTTGGAGCCTGATAGTCCTTGTCCTAGAGGTCACAATGCCTGCAAACATGACTGATTCCCTTGAATCGATCAGCTGGATATTTTATTCCTCAGGATTTTTAAGGAAGAGAAAGAGAATACTTTCTTAGCACTAACAATGTGCTGTGGTTTACTAGGCATTTTCACATACAATGTCTGAGTTAATCCTCACTAATAACCAAATAAGGTAGGTATAATTACCCCCAATGTTACAAATGAGAAAGCTGTGGCTTTGAGAACTTAAACGACTGAATCATAATTTGAATTACTGGTCAGTTGGATTTCAAAACCTGCGATTTTCCCATTGGACACACTGACTCCCAGGAATAGCAGGACTTTTTTAGGCTGAACCTCATAGCACAACAATCAGCTGGCCTCCGCTCAGCACCTGCCTTTTTCCTGTAACTAAATTCCATTCCACTTTGCTTGTGTTACCTTGGCAAGATCAGGCCTTTGCAGCAAGCCAGAAAATTAAGCTTTGAACCACAAATAAGGAGACCATTGATTTGAGCCTGCTTTCAATTTTGTCCTCAAACCCAGTTACTCTTTGTGTTTTACCTCATTCCCAGTAACTCATAACCCAGTCCAAGCTGGCATAACTGGTACTTGCTGGGTGCTCAGCCTTTCAAGGCATATTGGACTCCATCATCCACTCGAAAGTCAGAAAGTTCTTCAGTTGTAGGAACATAAAGGTTACTATGGCAAAGGCAAGCACAGCCCTCCTCTAGGTCAGAGTAGCAAGCAGAACAACTTGCAAAATGATCTACCAGAGGAGGCTTGATGTGTATTAGAAAAGATCAGAGAAAAATGTGCCATTTGGTCTGAAGGTAAGAGAAAAAAGGGAGAAGGGAACTTTCAAGAACATGGACATGAAAAGGGATGACCATTAACTTCAAAACAACTGAGGAGAGCAAGCTGGGGGTTAATCTAAGACTGAAGGGGAATGAAAACCCAAGTGCGAAGCATCCTGAGAGGCCAATTCCATCCAGGTTCTGAGCATCATAGTTTGAGATTGGAATGAAAATTGTCAGAGGCCTCTTAGAGTTAGGCATTACACATTAGGCTCAGATGTATCCCCAAGCCATCATTTTTAGAGATATCGAGGGGTTAACCTTTCAAGGTTGTTTGGCACCAGGTCCCAGACAAATCAATCTGTACTGTTTTGGTTTCTTCCTTTCCCATTTTTGTTGTCCACTTGGCAGCTTTCTAGGGAAATAATCTAGTTTAGGGCCTTAGGCAGCAAACTTCCGAGGAATGTATTGTGGAGACTAAGAGGTTGGATAAAGGGTTATAGGAAACTCAAGATGGCTGAACATGGCTCCTAGGTTTCTTCCCCACTATGCTCTTATAGTTTCTGCTGCCAGGGTTGCCCAGAGGGAGCCTGAGCATAATTCCCAGTTGCCAACTGTCATTTTCTGTACCCACAAGAGAGCAGGATGAGGCTAGTCTCCTGGGCCATTTTGGAGGCATCCTCTTATGCAACCGATTTCTTAGGGAAATGCACATTTGGGAGTAAATGGCAGAAGGTCAAGCTTTGAGGAGCAAAGTGGGCCCAGTGTGGAGAGCTTGGCAGTGCCATGTTTTGGTAGCTGCCCCTTTCTTTCCTTTAAGTGTCTTGGAATCTGTGGTTCAGCATCTTCATCAGCAAGAAGCTACAAGTGCATAAGAGGCCAACCAAGGGGAAGGGGCACCACAGAGTTAAGGTGGTGGGCTGGGTGGGGAGGGGGTTAACAGCAGAAAGAATCCCAAGACTATTTGTCAAAGAAACACTCTTTTGAACACCATGAAGCATGGGAAAAGACCAGCTTTAGTATCTATTTCAGGTTCCTACATTTATACAACCTCACTACATAAAATGTCTGATTATATCAGGGAGGGCAGGACTCCTCATTTTATCAAAGCAATCACTATAGTAAACAGTTACAAAGAACAGAATCTCATTTTTCTAATACTGTGCTGTCTAATCTGATAGCCACTGTCCATGTTTAGCTCTTCAGCATTTGGAACATGGCTAGTTTGAGTTGAGATGTTCCGTAAAGGTAAGATACATGGCAGAATTCAAAGATTTAGCATGAAAAAAAGTATGATATTTTATATTGATTACAGGTTGAAATAATAAAGTTTAAGGTATATTGAGGTAAATGAAACATTAATTATGTCTGTTTCTATTTTTACCTTTTTAACACAACTACAAGAACATTTAAAATTACATAGGTGGCTTGCAATAGATTTCTATTAGACAATGCTGTTTTAGTGCATTCAAAAATAAGATTTGAGTTTAAGCATCTTTCCAGTAGTACACTTGTCGCTTTAAGTAAGTATAGCTGTATAGGAGAAACAGATTCATTGCAAAAGAAGGGCAGGGAGGAATGGAGATTTGCAAATGGGGAAGCTGATTATAGAGGGTTAAGGGGTACAGGGGTACAGGGGTACAGGGGGTGGTCAGTTGCCAGAAGCAAGTGTTCTTTTTCCCCTATAGCTCCATCTGATCTCCTAGCTGGGGCTCTCGAAGCAAGGGAGAGGCACTTTGAAACTGGTCTGCCTTTACCATCTTAGCCTTCAAGCTCTGAGTGGGACATGGTGGTGATGTAACGCACACTTTCCCTGTGCCCCTCTGGATCCCCATCCCTGGCCGAGAGAAGAAGAAGGCATGTGGTGAGCCCCTTCTTCATAGCCAGGGCCATCTGGGAGAACTGTTGCCGCACCTCCTTCTGCCAATAGGCATAGATGAGTGGATTGAGCAGGGAGTTGCCCACACCGAGCAGCCACAGGTACTGTTCCAGCACCAGGTAGAGGTGGCACTCCTGGCAGGCCACCTGCACAATGCTTGTGATAAGGAATGGGGACCAGGACAGAGTGAAGCTGCCAATGAGAATGGCCACCGTGCGCACAGCTTTGAAGTCACTGGGGATCCGTTGGGGCCGGTGAGCCCCAGCCAGGGCTCCTGCATGCTCCGTGTTGCGGATCTGCTGGCTGTGCGTGGAGGCAATCTTGAGTATGTCACAGTAGAAAAAGACAAAGAGCAGTAGGGCTGGAAAGAAGCCAACACAGGAGAGGGTCAGCACGAAGCGTGGGTGAAACACAGCGAAGAAGCTGCAGGAACCCTTGTAGGTGGTCTCCTGGAATCCGTGGATCGCGAGGGGAAGGAAGCCAATGAAGTTAGACACCAACCACAGCCCAGCAAGGCAGGCCCCGACCATGAACCCATTCATGATTTGGAAATAGCGGAGGGGCCATTTGATGGCAAGGTACCTGTCAAAGGCAATCAGCATGACCGTGAGGACAGAGGCGGCTGCAGAAGAAGTGACAAATGCCATCCGAAGGCTGCACACCGTCTTCTCCATGGGCCGAGGCGGGCTGGAGAGCTGGTCTATGACTAGGCCAGAGATGGCCAGGCCAAGCAAGGCATCAGCCACAGCCAGATTCAGGGTGAAACAGAGACTGATGCTATCATTCTTGAGGATCAACGACAGTACCACCATGGCCATGAGGGCATTAGCAGTAATGATGAGGGAGGCCAGGACAGCAAGATCACTCCAAATGAGACAGATGATTCCATGTCTTGAAGTGGCAGGATTTCCACTTACCAGGGGATACTGGCCCTCCAGCTCAAATTCTCACAGGCTGGGTGATACGGAGCTGTGTGTTCAGAGCTGGCAGTCCAGGCTGGCGGCTGGCCGTCTTTGGGATCCTGCTGGTCATGGAGAATCACTCCCTCTCTGGTTTTCAGTCCTCAGCCTCTTGCCTCTCCAGTGATCTGAAGGCAGCAACCCCAGTGCAGATGTATCCCTCGGCCCTGAGCTAGTCCCTCCTCCAACAACCAAGTTACTAGACAACTCCCAAGTACCTGCCTCCTGTTGTCTCGCCAGGCTCTCTCACTTCACTAATATTTCAAGGACTTTGTTTGGAGAGACCAGGGCACTCATCAGGTCTCCTATCTCGCAGAAGATATAATTGACTCTAATCACACGTTTTTTCCTCCATAACTTGATCTTAAATGTCCACTTCTTTTCTTCCTAAGCCTCAAATACTAGCTTGACAACTAATCTCAGCTGAATTAAGCATTTTCTGGATAATGAATTCTCAGTTACTATTATGACTGCTTTTAATCAAACAAGATGACCATAATCCATTGAAATGGGAAGTGGGGCAGGCAAGCTATTTTAGGGTCCAGCATACTTTCAGGAGAGTTATACACATGTTGGCAGTTTCTTATCTTTCATTTCCTAACACCTCAGATTCTAATTTTTTCAAATAGGGTGTGCTGGTCCCCTATTTCTCATCCCTCAAAGCTTGATTAGTTGAGGATTCAGAAAGACCAGAGAAGCAAAAGAGAATTGTTACTAGCTGTCATTCACTTTGGCCACCTCATGCAAAGAGTTGACTCATTGGAAAAGACTCTTGATACTGGGAGGGATTGGGTGCAGGAGGAGAAGGGGACAAAAGAGGATGAGGTGGCTGGATGGCATCACGGGCTCAATGGATGTGAGTCTGGGTGAACTCCGGGAGTTGGTGATGGACAGGGAGGCCTGGTGTGCTGTGATTCATGGGTCGCAAAGAGTCGGACACGACTGAGCGACTGAACTGAACTGTCATTCAGTTTAGAAGAGAGCCCGCTCCCTATTGAAAGCTGCTGTCTGTTGGGTATACTCATTGAGAAAATTTCTGCCTTATGTTGGACCCTGTCTCTGGTCAAGAGTTGTGGCTGCCAGCCTTGTACTTTCTTCTTTTTGGCTGTGCCAAGCAGCATGTGGGATCTGACTAGGCATGTGGAACCTGACTAGGGATTAAACCTGTGCCCCTTTCAGTGGAAGTGTGGAGTCCTAACCACCAGACTGCCAGGAAAGTGCCTGCCTTATACTTTCTTGATCCTGTGACCTTGCCTTTCTTTTTAAATAATTTTATTTTATTGAAGTATAGCTGATTTACAATGTTGTGTTAATTTCTGCTGTACAGCAAATTGATTCAGTTTTACATATATATATACACATTCTTTTTCATGTTCTTTTCCATTATGTTTTATCATAGGATATTGAATATAGTTCCCTGTGCTATACAGTAGGACCTTGCTGTTTATTCATCCTACATATAATAGTTTGCACTTACTAATCCCAAACTCCCAATCCCTCCCCCCTCGTTAGTAACCACAAGTATGTTTTCTGTGTCTGTGAGTCTGTTTCATAGATAGGTTTATTTGTGTCATATTTTAGATTCCACATATAAGGGATATCATATGATATTTGTGTGTCTCTTTCTGACTTCCTTCACTTGGTATGATAATCTTTAGGCCCATCTATGTTGCTGCAAATGGCACAGTTTCATTCCTTTTTATGGCTGAATAATATTCCATTGTCTATATATGCCACATTTTCTTTATCCATTCATCTGCTGATGGGCATTTAGGTTGTTTCCATGTCTTGGCTATTGTAAATAGTGCTGCAATGAACATTGGGGTCCATGTATCTTTTTGAATTATAGTTTTCTCCAGATATATGCCCAGAAATGGGATTGCAGGATCATATTAGCCTTGTTTTCCTTGATCCTATTGACTTGAGCTATCTCTGGGACAGGAGAGGCGAGGTGAGCTATACTCTGGAAAGTGTCTGCTCTAATATTTGGTTGTGGAATTTTCCATTTTCCAGTGATAGAGTTAGACCAAAGGACAGCAGTGTTGCTGAGGCAGGTGAGATGGGGCCAGGGAGAATGGCTGTGTAGCTCATTCTTATTTTAGATTGCATATCCATTTGCTCAGGTACATTAGAACTAACCTTTTGCATGCTACTCTCATCTTGGATACCAAGAAGAGAGGGGTGGGGAGAAAAGTGATTAGAAGCTTATTTACTCATTTCGGGTCAGAGCACAAATGGGCAAGATTAGTGTTTTAAGTGAAAGCGTGGAGAGCAGGGTGCAGAGTTGGAAGCAAATATTATATTCCAGGATGTTTTGACAGTCTGAGAGGGCCTTTGGCAGATGTCTCTCTTACAAGGATCAGAAAGCCTGTGGGGTGGTATTCCGGTTGCCAACCTGAACAGTTCTTATTCTTTGGTACATCCATTAGGAGGCTGGTTTCAGTCGCTTAGCACTTGGTCTAACTTTATACCTGGATCTAAGGCATGCTTTTGTTTCCTCAGCCCCTTGACTCTATGTGTGGACTCTATGTGTACACTAAAATTCGAGAGTGCATCAGAGTCCCCCGGAGGGCTAATTAACACCCAGATTCTTGAGGCTCACTGCCAGAGTTTTGGATTCATTAGTTCTGAGGCATTCCCAAGAATCTGCATTTCTAACAAGCTCCCAGGTGATGCTTATGCTTATGCTCCTTTAGTGAAATGCTCCAGGGAAATGGTTCTTAACCTTAACTGTGCAGTGGAAACACTTGTTGATTCCCAAAGTACTGACTTTTGGGTCACACACCAAGAGATTCTTATGTCCTTAGTCTGAGATGACTTCTGCATCTGGAATTTTAAAAGATCCACAAGCGATTCTAATATGCAGCCAGGGTTGGGAACCACTGTCCAATGGCAAAAGCACAGGCTCTGAATTCAGGACACTTGGGGGCTACCCCTACATTAATTCCTGTGCTTTTGTGTGGACAATGACTTCACTTCTCTGACTTAGCTTTGGCTTCCTCGTGTGTGACATGGGGATGATAATACCTACCTCTCAGTGTTGTGGGGATGATGAAAACGAGATTATGATGGATATGAAAAGGCTTTTTAAAACAAACTAAAAAAATAAAAAATTAATAAAAAAAAAGAGATTATATTTATTTATGGCTACAATGGGTCTTTGTTGCTCCACGAGGGCTTTCTCTAGTTGGGATGAGCAGGTGGCTACTCTTCACTGCAGTGTGCAGGCTTCTCATTGCAGTGGCTTCTCTTGTTGTGGAACATAGGCTCTAGGGCATGTAGTAGTTGGCTTCAGTAGTTGTGACACATGGCCTTAATTGCCCTGCTGCATATGGGATCTTCCTGGAGCAAGGATTGAACCTATGACTCCTGCATTAGCAGGAGGATTCATAACCACTGGACCACCAGGGAAGTCAATGGAAAGGCTTTCGTTGAGTTTACATTCTTATTGAGGGGAAGGAAAATGACATGAATATCCATCCAATGTTGATAAATACAATGAAGGAAAAGGGCTTCCCTGGTGGCTCAGATGGTAAAGAATCTGCCTGCAATGTGGGACACCGGGTTTGATCACAATGTGGGAGACCTGAGTTTGATCCCTGGATTGGGAATATCTCCTGGAGGAGGGCATGGCAACCCACTCCAGTAGTCTTTCCTGGAGAATCCCCATGGGCAGAGGAGCCTAGTGGGCTCCAGTCCATGAGGTCGCAAAGAGTCAGACACGACTGAGCAACTAAGCACAGCACATGGAGGAAAAATAAAGCAGCTGCTGCTGCTAAGTCGCTTCAGTTGTGTCCGACTCTGTGCGACCCCATAGACGGCAGCCCACCAGGCTCCCCCATCCCTGGGATTCTCCAGGCAAGAACACTGGAGTGGGTTGCCATTTCCTTCTCCAATGCATGAAAGTGAAAAGTGAAAGTGAAGTCGCTCAGTCGTGTCCAACTCTTAGCGACCCCACGGACTGCAGCCCACCAGGCTCCTCCGCCAAGGGATTTTCCAGGCAAGAGTACTGGAGCACGGTGCCATTGCCTTCTCCAAAAGCAGCTAATTGTGTCCAACTCTTCGTGACTCCATGGACTGTAGCCTGCCAGCCATGGCATTCTCCAGGCAAGAATACTGGAGTGGGTTGCCATTTCCTACTCAAAGGAATATTCCCTACTCAGGGATCTAACCCGGGTCTCCTGCATTACAGTCAGATTCTTTACTGTTTGAGCCACTAGGGAAGCCTTGTCATCTAGTTTCTTGTGCACCAAAGGGTGAAACAGATCAGGAACATTGGTATGACCTGACAACTTTGTAAAAATGCAAATATTTTGCCTTTGGTAGTTCTTCTGCTGGTTCCTCTGCTTGAGATGCTCTTGCCCATTCCCTATCTTCCATCTACAAGGTGACTACCTTCAAGGTCCAGTTCAACTGTTACCTGCCTTTCTGTAGTAGACAACAATCTGCTTTCCAACCCCAGCTTCCTCTGACCCCAAGCAGTGAGAATGAATTGATGCCTTATCTAGTTCCAATAGCATTTCACTCATGTCTTCACTGCAACACTCATCCTTTTGTATATTTATTCACATATGTAACTGTCTGGCAACACTGTGAGCTGGAATCATGTAGTTTTGTTCACTGTAGTACCCCCAGCATCTAGGCCAGCACCTGAACACTAACAAACACAGGATATGACTTTATGTTGGTGTTAGACGTGTTCTTTTTTTTAGCGTAAAAAGATACCAGCATGGAATATCACCTCCTTTGCTATCACCTTGAGGCAAACCACCATCATCTCTTGCCTGAATTATTGTGGAGCTTCACAACTTGTCTTCCTGCTTCTATCCTAGGCATTTCCACGCACCATCCCCACCCCCTGACTTCCCCACCCTTGGCCACCTCCAGTCTGCGGCCAAGGTGATCCTGCTAAAATGTAAGTCAGACTAACATCCTTTGGTGGCTTCTCACCTCACATTGAGTAAAATCCAAAGTTGCCACTCAATATGTTCATGCCTGATCTGCTCCCCTACCCCCATTTATCCTGTGCATAGAGGCTAAAGATACAGACTTTGGAGCTACACTATTCTGGTTCTCCCATTTATCAGTTATGTCACCTAGGGCAAGTGACTTAACTTCTCTGTGCCTCAGTTTCCTCATCAGTAAAATGGGGACAATAGTATCTCCTTCATAGGGTTGCTGTGAGAAGTAAATGAATTAATATGTGTAAAGTACCTAGAAAAGTGTCTAGTATGTGGTGGGTACTAAATCAGATTTTGTTAAATAAACAAAAATCTGTCATCCCCTTGCCTGCTCCTCTCAAGCCAGTCTGGCATGCTTGTTGTTTCTAAAACACACTCCTGTCTCAGGACCTTTGCACGTACTGTTCCTGCTGCCTACAACACTCTTCTCCCAGGTATCTCCAAGTGTTGCTCCTCATCTTCTTGTAGATCTCTGTCTTCATGTCACTTTACTGGGGAAGGGGCTTCTTTGACTGACACTGTTTATAAAATAGCAACATTCTCCCACTCTCTGTCACCAATGCTGCTTTATTTTTCCTTCATAGTATTTATCAGGATTGGATGTATTTTCATGTAATTTTCCTTCTCCTCAATAGGAGTGTAAACTCCATAAGGACAGGAATTCCACTTCCCTTGATTGCTGTTATATCTCCAGCACTTATACCAGTGTGTAGCATATAATAGTTGCTCAATAAATATTTGTTGAATGGGTGAATAAAAGACAAAAGCAAGAAAATTAAGGTCATGCTCTTTCTGCCAAGGTAACATGGCAATAAAAAAAAATAAAGAAAATAAAGAAAAGAGACCTGGATAAAGGTAAGAAAATGATAACGGTGTAGAAAGGGACAAAAGGAAAATAAAAGCCTCTTTCCCTTTACCCTCATCTGTTTCCATAAAGGTAACCATAGCTGTATTGTCAGTTTCATTAACCAATAATTGTATTGGTATTTGCTATGTGTTTGACGTTTGAGGTACTGAGAGCTTAAAGATGCAGTCTTTACCTTCTAGGACATCACAGTCTTTCTAGGGGTAAACATAAAAGAGCTGTGAAGAACTGCAGAATTCAGAAGCAGGGTCCATCACTGCAGGCTGGTAAGATCAGGAAAAGTTTCCTGAACGAGAAATGCCTTGACTGGAGTTTGGAGCTCGGGCAGGTTTCAGTCAGAGAGAGGTGAGTGGCCCAGGGATATATGGATCTCTCAGAAGAGGTATCTAGGTTGGATAATGAAAGGGGCCCTTGAGATAACAGATAGAAGTGGAGCCTGGCTGAAACTGAGGTTCATGGGGCGGGGGGAGCAGTTGGAGAAAAGACTGAAGAATAGGGGCTAGGGCAGTTATAAGAGTACTGAAAGAGCTAGGAGGCATGTGATGATGACTCAGAACATCACTGAGAGTAGACAGGATGTGTTTGACAGACATTGAAGTGGCGCAGTTATTAGGAATTGGTGATTGGATAGATATCTTTGGATAAATAGGAATAGGGAATACAAGCATGACATCCCTGTTTTTGAACATGGGCAACCAGGAAAATGGTGATAACATTCCCTGAAACAGAGAAGTCAGGAGGGAAAGTGTTTGCGGATGTAGTGTGGTGGTCAGAAGTGGAGAGATGAATTTGACTAGCCATATTGTTGAGCCTTTCCTTGAACGTGGAGACTGCCGTCAATTTCCTTAGCATTATCCACTGAATCTAGAAATGAGCTCTGCATACAATGGGTGCTAAGTGAATGTTATTGGTGAAGAAAGGAGTAGAAGCTGGGAGAGCTAAAAACCTCTCCAGTTTGCCTGGGACATCTCCATGGATGTACTTCCAAATTGGTAGGAATTGGTAGGTAAGATGATGTCTAGAGATTTCTGTAAGTCTGAGTGGAACGGGGATGAGAATCCAGAGGACCCTCTGAATTTAATGTCTGAGAGGAGGACCAGAGTTTGCCATCCCAGGTGTCTATTATTTGGTTGGTCTTATTCTCCTCTTTTGCTTCAGCTTCCTTTTGAACTCTGATGACCAAGGCCTAGGTATTGCTCCAATTCTCTCATTTCATAGTTGCTGGAAGATTCAGCCAGATAATGCTGCAAGCTAGTTTACCACTTTGCAGTGACTACTTCAACCCTACAACTAGGCAACCCAAGGTTTCTAGGAGCAGATAAAACCCCTATGCAATCTGTCACTGTTTAGTTTTCATTGCCAATGTAATTCTACCAAGTTAATGAATAGCTGGGTTGGAGTGGGGGAAAGGAAGAGACACAGAATGAATGAAGAGAAACTGCCATTTATGGGCAGATTCTGTTCTGCTTCTTAGCAAGACATTGGGTACATGGTGAACCATTGAGGGTACAGTTGTCATCATCACTGTCATCATCAAAGTACTTTTACAAAGTGCCTAGATTCAGGGGTTCTGAGCTAGGCCTACACAGAGAACTACACAGCTCTGGAATTTCACTTTTAGACCATGCATGTTCTAAGACCAGATACTGATGTGAACATATGCAAGATGGATTTAAATCTTCAATATGGTTTATTTACACATTATGTCACCACCTCTTCTATAGGTTCCTGATTATTTCTGGAGTGAAATCTATAAAGCAGATATATCCTGTATGCTCAATGATATTATCAGCTCTTTGAAGGCAAAGAACCCAACCTTACAATTCTGTCTACAGACTTGCTGTACAGAACATATATAGATGCTCAGTATGGATTCATAAATCAACCAGACCTGATGGGTAGACAGAGTACCTTTCAAACCATTAATATTTAACTCCTTTGAACCTCAGTTTCTTCTATAAAATGGAGATAACAATTCTATCACAGACACCACAGGGCTGTTGTGAGCATAGAAAGCCAATGCATATAAATTGATTAGCACACAATGTGGTATTGTCTCAACTGTTAGCTATTAATTTAACAATACGAATTTCTACCTCCCGTAGGAGACTGTGGGAAAGGGGTAGCAGCTTTTCACACAAATCTGGGTATGCAATTCAGCCTACGGCGGTATACCTGTCAGTTGCCTATGCATTGGGATTTGAGAGAGAGAGAGGAAAAAAAAAAAAAGATTCACCCTCTCAGATATCTTTTTACTTTTCTGCCATCACTCTTGAACAAGGATGCTTTGTTGGTGGTGCGCGTGTGAGTTACTGACTGGGAGTGAAGGATGGAGGCGGAATTTCACTGAGAGCGAAGGCTACGACTTATGTCGCCGTATCAGGCACTTTTTCAGTCTTAATTCAGCAAACATTTGTAGCTAAGCTAATCAATGCCAGGTGTCGTCCAGGAGCTAGGAGTCCTGGAACAGACCAGGCTCGCACCCTTGCCCAATTTTTCGAAGGAACGTATGAATGGACCAGAGAAAAACTCTGATTAAAGAGCGAGTTCCGCCGAACAAGAGAAGCCGCTTCTAGCTCTAGTGCTCAGGCGCTACGCCCCCGGCGTGCCAGCGCTCTTCCGGCGCGGCGCAAGCTCCGCGGCAACCAATGGGCGCGAGGCGCCGGGACCGCGCATGCGTCTTGCGGCTTCTCTTGGAAGTTGCTTCCTGGGTTCTGAGCCCGCACCCGCGGAGATGAAGTAAGGCCTCAACTGTCCTCTGAGACAGGTCGGGGGAACCGGTGCCCGGGGGCAGCCCACTGGGGCTGAGGTGGTACAGCATCTGCGGGCTGACGGTCGGGGGAGGCGAAGAGTCTAGAAAATTAGTCTCTCGGCTTTGTTCTGTTTTACCTCAGGCCGGGGCGCGCTTACATGGCCGCTTTTCCTTCCGGTTTAGCCCTTTAACTAAAGTCAAGCTGATTAATGAGCTGAATGAGCGTGAGGTCCAACTGGGGGTAGCGGAGAAGGTGTCTTGGCACAGCGAGTACAACGACAGCGCTTGGATCTTCCTGGGTGAGGCCCACGTTTTCCTCTCGTCGGGCTCCTCCTCTCCTGCCCTGCTTCCTAACATTTCAGCGTTCCCGCCTTTCATTCCTCCCGACATTCACCACCCACATTTATTCCCTTCCGCTGTCTCTCTGTAAATACGTTTTCCTTGTCTGTTTTCTCCCCATTTTTCTAGTTTGCTCTCTCTGCCAAGTTAAGTGCTCATAATAGGTACTGCCGGCCGTTCATGTGCTGAGAATCGTGCCACTTGGTTTCTCAGAGACCGTTACTATCATCCTCCTGTCCCTCCCCATTTACACAACTAAAGAAACAGGTGCAGAGAAGTTAATGACTTCAGGTCACAGAGCTTAGGAAGTGGAACAGCCAGAACTATGGCACTCTAGAACTCATGGTCTTAGCCCCTATCTCATATTACTGCCACCTCCCTCCCCTCCTCAATTCTCCTTCCCTCAGAGTTTATTTTTCTCATCTAATTATCTCCTGCCTTCTATTCGTGGCCGTATCACCATCTCTATCATCTCTATATTCACTTTGTGTCATATCCGGAAATTTGACAATTTATTCAAAGAGGTTATTGCACCAGACATTGTGTTAAGCATTTTATTTCCGTTTATTTAACTATTATAACAATTCTGTGAAGTTAGAACTGTAATATCCCCATTCTATTGATGAGGAAGGAAACATTTGCAGGGAAATTTATTTCCTATGAAATGCTTAACAATTGACTTTATAATCCTTAGTCTTTGTGAGGTGGGGTTAATATTTGCATATTTAAACTGATTTTGGACCTTAGCTGTGAATTTGCAGATAGAGAGCACATGAGTTCAAGATATGTTTTTGGAAGCCAAGTTTTGTGCTGGAAACTATCTGCTTTGTCCAGAAGATTTTGGGTGTGAGGGGGATTAGTTTGGTTAGGGGTGACCCCAGCTTTTCCACTCAAAGTTAATCACTCCTTTTTCTGTATTACTGCTGCATTTTCTGTGTGCTTCTGTCATTGCATTAGACTAGGTTCTTTGAGGGAAGGCCCTGTTGCTTATTCTGATTTGCATCCCAGTGCCTGGCCTAGTGCATGCATGGTACATAGTAGACGCTTGGTAAGTGTTTTTGCTGAACTGAAATGTGTTTTTCTTTTTGAGGGGGACTTCCTTATGAACTGACTGAAGGGGACATCATTTGTGTGTTCTCACAGTAAGTCACCTTTTTTTCCTTCTTTTTAGTAAGTCACTTTTTTATTTCTTACCTTCTGGGTATCAGAGTAGTTTGCTTCTGTAATGCATTTTATGACATCACAAAAGCCCATTTATTTTAACTCTAGACTGACTGGCCTCCTTACATGGGGAGGCCTGAAGCTTCTGTTCTGGTTTAGATCAGTCCCAGGATGTGGTTCTGGAACTCTCCAATGTGCCAGATCCAAGAAGTTGGTTGATAAAGGAACCTGTCTTGGAGATTCTGGTCTATTTTTATTGTCTTTTCACTGAAGCCTACACTGGAACAGACTGGAACTCCTAGGAAGATACTCTGTTGGCCCATCTCCTTGGGCTCTTATAAACTAGGGATAACTCATGATCATGGGGCCATTCTGGGCCCACACCTGTGTGGCACTGTAGGATTAGGGCAAAGCACAGAGGAACTGGGAAAAAAGCAAAAGGTTTAGGCAGTAGTTTTTTTTTTTGTTGTTGTTTCTAGTTGAGTGTAAGTTTAGTGAGCAGAGCGAGTCTCTTTAACTGGAGACTGAGAATCACAGGCTGATGAGGAATAAGAGTGAATAGGAGAGTCTTATATTCTTCATTCTGCCACGGGATGATAGCAGCAGCACTAGGTGGGAGAGAGTCTTGGCAGCTCACACTAGTAGTGGCAGCTGGTGGGAGAAGGGTTGGGTACAACCCCAAAGCTACACAGAGTAGTTAGTCCATAGGTGGCAGAAGGCCTTGGCAACTCAGAGCAGCAGAGAGCCATGACCCCTGGACTGTGGAGTCCTCAGGCAGAGAACCATGATAAAAGAGCTTGGGCAAGCAGACAGTGGCTGGCACACCCTGGCAGAGGCATTGCCATGGCAGGGAATGGTTGGACCATCCAGTGGGCAGAGGTCCCTGGCTGATTGATTGGGCCATATATAGGACAGAAGGCCGTGGGAAAGAAATTGGGCAAGAAAAAGGCCATGGTAGAGGGCCCTGGCAGGGCCTGAGGCTGCTTTTTCTAACTCTTGGGTATTGGGAAGTTCACAGTAGGTACAGCCTATAACTTCCACGCCTTTGTGGTAGCTCTGCCTAGCCAGTCTTCCACCTGGGAGCTGTTTTTGTCTTATTTGCATTGAGTGATGATCGCTAGTGTGTGTGTTTATTCCAGTTCTCTGTTTTGGCTCCACACATTGCTCTCCATGAAAATTGCCTGTGTCACTGATAACAGTGGCTTTCAAAAAATATTGTTTTCTGATTATCAGAGTAATGTATAGTTGTTGTAGAACATTTGGGGAAAAGAAAAAGATACAAAGAATAAAATAAGAATGTACTTTTAAGGAAAAAATGTTAACATCTTTGTGTATTTATTGTCTTCTTTTCAATGTTGGGCATTATTTCCAGTATTTTGCTGTTATGAATTATCAGTGTACATTGTGATATATACATCTTTGTATGCCTCCCTGATGGTTTCCTTCATGAAATTAATTTATAAACATTGTCAAATTACTCTCTGAAAAGGTTGTATCAGTTTTCAATCTGACTAAAATGCTCATTTTCCTGAATCCTAATCAGTAATGATTATTTTAAGAAAATATTGCCATATGACTTCTCATTATTATTTTACTTTGCCTTTATTTCATCATCAGGGAGGTTGAACATCTCTTCATAGATTTATAGGCCCTTATTCTTTTTCTTCGTAAATTGTCTATTAAGATCATTTGCCTATTTTTTCCCTGTTAGTGTGTTCCTCATTTTCTTACTGATTTTACAAGAGCCTTTCATGTATTAAGGATATTAACTTCTCGTTTTTAACACTTTATCATGTATTGTATTGCTGTGGACTTATTTTTTTAATTTAATGTGTTATACTACATTGCCGTGGACTTATTTTTTATAATTTGATGTGTTATACTACATTGCCATTATTATTATTTCTTGATGCTCAAACTGTCCCAGTTTGGTCTGTAGTTATTCTGTCAAGCCAGCTCCTGTATTCTTTTTTCTTTTACTTTTTATTTTGAAATACTTGAAATAATTTCTGGGTTAAAACAGGAAAGTTATGAAATAGAATGAAGAATACCTATATCCCCTTTATTCAGAGTCCCCAGATGTTAAATTTTATCACATTTGCTTTATTATTTCTCTCCACCTATATGCATATTATTTTTTTTTTCTGAACCATTTGAGGGTCAATTGCAGACATGATGCACATTTACCCCTAAATTCTTCAGTGTGTATTTCCCAAAATACCGGGACATTTAACTTCAGGATAGTGATCAAATTCAGGAAATCAACAGTTACACTGTTATCTAATCTATAAACTTTATTTGACTTCCAGTTGTCCTGATAATGTCCTTTATAGCAAAAAGGAAAAAAAATGGCTCTCTAGCCTTAATCTGTGATGTAAATTGCAGACATTTTCTCCTAGTTTGTCATTTGACTTTGTTTATTATGATTTTTTTTCTTTGCAAAATTATTATTTTTAAATTTTTATGCATTCATTTATTCATATGTTTAAATGATCTTATGGTAACATTGACTTTTTAGGGGATGTAGAGTCCTATGAGATATTTTTTTTAATACTTGAATAGATTTGTGTCATCACCCTCATAATTAGGATGAAGGACAATCCCATCATCCCCCAAACTCCCTCATGCTGTCCATGTATAGTCTGTCCTCTAATTGCTGGAGAAGGCAATGGCACCCCACTCCAGTACTCTCACCTGGAGAATCCCATGGATGGAAGAGCCTGGTAGGCTGCAGTCCATGGGGTCGCTGAGAGTCAGACACGACTGAAGCAACTTAGCAGCAGCAGCAGTGGTCAAATTTATCAGTCTTTTATCGCTTCTGGATTTGAGTCATAAAATGAAAGTATTTCTCCCCACCCATCCACGTTCTCTTCTAATACTTGTATGGTTTCAATTTTATACATTGAAATCTCTGATCCATTTAGAGTTATTCTGATGTGTAGTGTGAGATATGGACCCAATTTCATATTTTTTCAAATGGCTCTCTAGTTGTCCCAACAGCGTTTATTTAAAACTCCATATTTTCTCCCAGCAAATTGGAGTGTCACCCTTATACAGAAGGGTGGGGGGAGGTGATTTTGATATCTTTATAATGTTGAGTCATCTTATCACGAAAAAGAGGTGTCTTTATATTTATTGAAAACTGTGTTTGTGTCTTTCAGTAGTTTTTAAGAGTTTTCTTTGCATAGTTTTTAAGAGTTTTCTTTGCATAGACCTTGTACATTACTTGTTAAATTTATTTCTAAGTATTTTATCTTTTTGTTGTTGCTGTTACAAATGGGGCTCCTCTTTCCTTATATCTTATGATTATTGTTTGTAAGAGGGTGGTTTATTTTTGTTGTCTTTATATCCTGTTATCCTCAGATTTGTTATATTGTTTGTTTTTATCATTGTTTATCATGGCTTCTCTTGGGTTTTCTATATATATCATCATATATAATCTTAGAGATAGCTTTACTTTTTCATTTGTAATTAATTTTTAAAATTATAGTTGATTTACAGTCTTGTATTAGTTTCTGCTGTGTAGAAAAATGAGTCAGTTATACATACACATATATTTACTCTTTTTATATCTGTTTTCTCCTGCCTAATTGCATGGGCCAATACCTACCAATATTAAATAGTGTTAAATAGCTGAATATCATAGTTGAATCATTTCTAGTGTTTTCTTTTAAGATGATAGATTTGGGGCTGAGGTATATGTATGTGATCATGTTATAACATTTCCATCAGTTACTATTGTATTTTTATGACTGTAGTTTTAAATTTATGAAGCTTTAACTTTTCTGGGATTAATTTTTATATAATGAATAAGGTAGAATTTTTTCTATTTCCTTTTTCATTAAACTATGTCTTTATTAACTTTCACCTACCTTCCTTAGATTTACTCTCCCCTGCTCCCCCATGGCTTGTGGGATCTTAGTTCCCTGACCAAGGTTTGAACCTGGACCCTGGCGGTGAAAGCACCAAGTCCTGACCACTGTGACTGCCAGGGAATTCCCCTTTCCTTTTTAACAATAAAATTCTTTAATGTCACAGATTTTCCTGAGTGTGGTTTTAGCCACATCCTGTAAGTTTTGGTGGGCTTCCCTAGTAGTAGCTCAGACAGTAAAGCCTCTGCCTGAAATGCAGAGACCTGGGTTCGATCCCTGGTTCAGGAAGATCCCCTGGAGAAGGAAATGGCAACCCACTCCAGTATTCTTGCCTGGAGAATTCCATGGACAGAGTAGCCTGGCGGACTATAGTGCACCGGGTCACAAAGAGTCGGACAAGACTGAGCGACTAACACACACAGACACTAAGTTTTGGTATATATTCCCATTTTTGTTGTTTTCTAAATAGTCTACCATGATTTCTTTATTTTATTTCACTTTCTCTTTCATCCAGTAGTTAGCCTGGAGAATAGGTTTCAAGTTCTAGTTAGGGCATTTTTTGTTTTGAAATTATTGTTCCCAGCTGTTTCACATTATGATTGGAGAACATGGTCTGTGCTGTTTTTGGAGATGATTGAGGTTTACTTTGAGATCTATTCTGCAGTCAGTTTTAATATGTGTTTCATGGATTCTTGAGAAGAAACTCTTTTTGTACAGTCGAATATATCTGTATATCTACTAATCTGATGTTAATATTTTTAACAATGTAATTGTTATATTATTAAGTATACATTTATTTGTAGTTATATAATTTTATATTAATTCCTCTGACTTATTTTCCTCAATTTTATGTGTTATGAACTCAAAGTGGTGTGTTAAAATCTCTAATAACTTTCACTCTTAGTTGCTCTTTGTATTTTTAATTAAAATTTTGGATGTGTTAA